>SJYA01001386.1:635219-667581 GCA_006410615.1 Neotragus moschatus | reverse complement strand
CATGAAACAGGGCACACAAAGCTAGTGTACTGGGACAACCCAGAGGGATGGGATGGGGAGGGAGGTGGGAGGGGTGTTTGGGATGGGAGACATGTGTGCACCTGTGGCTGATTCATATCAATGTATGGTAAAAACCACCACAATATTGTAAAGTAATTAGCCTCCACTAAAATAAATAAATTAATGTTAAAAAAAAACCTCATTTTATTTACCAAGACATCCATGAAGTCATTGATCTCCTTCCCAGTTTCATTCCATTAAAACGCAATGAAGTTGAAAATAGTTACTAAATTAGCAGCCATCTCCTCACTGAAGTTAAGATGTAAAATATTCATGAAAATCTAACCAAAAAATTGAATTGTGATTATTCAGAAGATCGTACTAATACACAGTCCATCTACAGATGATATTGGAATAATAAGTGAAGTTAGCAAAGTCACTAGATAAAAAATCAATGTACAATAATCAATGGTATTTTTATATATTAACCACAAATGATAAAATAAATTTTTAATAATAATGCTATGCATAAAAGAATCAGAAAAATATCAAATACCTGTTATTTTTATAGTAAATAGTGATATTTACCAGGGACATAAAGGCTCATTGCACTATTTACCATAAAACACTACCAATTAAAGAAGATCAAAATATTTAAAAGCAAAGATTATGTTTGGAGATGGAAGCCAAGATATTGTTAAGACAGATCTACAGATTCAGTACAATCTCAATAAAAATTCCAGCAGGTGGTTTTGGGAAATTTGACAAGATGATTTAAAATTAATATAAAATGCATAGAACTAATAAAAAACAAAGACAGTCTTGAAGAATGCAATTAGAGATGTTACACTACAGATCTCAAGACTCAGAACTATAGAAATAAAGATTGTGGCATTGACAAAAAGAATGTCAATAGATAATCAGGATGAAACAGAGAAATAAGACATGACCACACTTACATGGTTGTTTTGGCTTATGAGAAGGTATCACTGCCAGGAATGGAAAAAGAAGAGTCTTTTCAATAAGTAGTGTTCTACCAATTAAATATCCAAATAAAAATATGAGTAGTGATTCATATCTCTCTGCATACACACAAATCCATTTTGAGTAGAATGAAGACCTAAATATAGAAAGGAACACAATAAAGCTTTTATGAGATAAGTAACAAGCAAATATTTTCATTACCTTCAGGCAGGCAAATATTTCTTAAACAGGGCACAACTTACTAATATAAAGTAAAAGATTGATATTTTGGACTATATTAAAATTAAGAGCTTTTCTTCATCAAAAACTGGTAGGAATCTCATTTCATCAAATATTGTTATCTAAAATGTATATACACCATCAAACACTAGGTTTCCAGACTATATAAAAGCTTTTTAAAAAACCAATAGAAAAAAAAAAGATAACTCCATTAAAAACTGTGCAGTTTACCTGAACAAGCACTTTAACAAAAATATCCAAATGTCTAATAAATATATCAAAGTTATCCAAATCTATTGATTGGTCATAGAAATGCACATTGGTGGTAGCACAGCCACTTTGGAAGAAAATTTCTTATAAAACTAAATATACTCTTACCATATGATCCAGCAATCATGTTTCTTGGTATTTACTGAAATGAACTGAAACCTTTTCATTCGCACAAAAGCCTGCACATGGATGCTTATATCAGTTGCGTTCATAATTGACAAAACTTGGAAGCAACTAAGATGTCCTTTAGAGATGAATGGATCAACAGTGGTACATCTAAATGATAGAATATTATTCAGTGATGAAACGAACCATCAATCATGAAAATAGATGGAAGAATCTACATTTTTTTTTAAGACTAAAGGAAAAGAATCAAGAAATCATTTTATCTTTAGTTTCTCAGAAGCAAGGGTGTGTGTATTTGTGTCACATTTTTCAATTAAGAAGCCACGTGGGGGAATCCCATTTTTAAGACAAAGGGAGAGGGTCAAATGCAGAAGGGATATTTTTCTTAGTGAAAAACATATCTCTGTCTTAAAAGCTGGAATCTTGGTATTTTGTCATGTTCATCGAGTTATTCCCTAGAAGCAAATCACATTATTTCTGAAAAGTTTGGGAATCACTTTTTGTCATGAATGAATAATGTTACTCTGGAAAGCCCCAAATCAACTCCTATCCCTGTTTTCAGTGGACTTGACAAGAGCAGATAACATGTCCAAATACATTTCTGCTACAGATTTACTGAAAGTAACTTCAGGGCACCTTTACAGTTCACTGAGCAAGAGTACTGGGATAATATTAAAAAATAGATAAATAAATAAAAACCTTGTATAAATCAGATTTCTATTTTCACTGCATAAATATTTCAGAGGCCCCTAGGTAGATCTCCACTGAGGAATTACTTCTGCTATGTGGCATGCCTCCCTCATCCTCAGGCAGCAAGACATACCTGGGAAGCATGAAACTTCTTGTTCTGCACACTGAGGGTGCCTATGTGCCAAGAAACAGTAACCTTTATAGGGGGAAAATGCATGTGTACCCCAGGTATTAAAAAACAAATTTGAGGTTACCAAGGGAGAAGAGGGGAGAGGTAAACTGGGAGATTGGGATTGACATATACATACTGCTATATATAAAACAGATAACTAATAAGAACCTACTGTATAGCACAGGAAACTCTATTCAATATTCTGTAATGACCTATGTGGGAATAGAATCACATCCTATACATAGATATATGTACACATGTAACTGACTCACTTTGCTATACACTTAAAATTAACACAACTTTGTAAATCAACTATATTCTAATTAAAAAAAAAATAAAAGCTTGTCTTAAAAGAAAAAAATGAGTGTGTTCTCTTTGAAGAAACTCAGCATACTGACCCCAAGCAAAAGAAGACAACCTTCATAAGTAAAATGAAGGAAGTGCAGCATCATGGAAATCATTAGAAAGGAAAAGGCTTTTTCACAGAAACTTAGAAGAAATATGCCACCAAATTCGAAAGTTGACAAGATATTTACTTCTGAACATGAATTCTTACTCACTTGTTGTTACTGTTGCTGTTGTTCAGTTGCTAATTTGTGTCCGATTCTATGTGACTTTTTGGACTGCAGCACTCTAGGCTCCTCTGTCCTCCACTATATTCTGGAGTATGTTCAAATTTATGACCCCCGCGTTGGTGATGCTATCTAATCTTATCTCATCTCATATTCTATCAGCCCCTTCTTTTTGCCTTCAATCTTTCCCAGCAGCAGAGTCTTTTACAATGAGTCAGGTCTTTGCATCAGGCAGCCAAAGGATTGGAGCTTCAGCTTCAGTCCTTCCAATGATTATTCAGTGTTGATTTCCTTTGGAAATGACTGGTTTGATCTCTTTGCTGTCCAAGGGACTCTCAAGAGTCTTCTTCAGCACTACAATTCAAAAGCATCAGTTCTTCAATTCTCAACTTTCTTTATGGTTCAACTCTCCCATCCATACATGACAACTGGAAAAACCATAGCTTTGACTATATGGACCTTTGTTGGCAAAGTGATGTCTCTATATTTTAGTATGCTGTGTACGTTTGTCATAGCTTTTCTTCCAAGGAGAAACATCTTAATTTTGTGGCTGCTGTCACCATTTGCAGTGATTTGGGAGTACAAGAAAATAAAATCTGTCACTGTTTCCATTGTTTCTCCATCGAGTGACGGGGCCAGTTGCCATTATCTTCGTTCTTTGAATGTTGAGTTTTAAGCCAGCTTTTTCACTCTCCTCTTTTACCTTCATCAAGAGTCTCTTCAGTTCCTCTTTGCTTTCTGCCATTAAGGGTGATATATCATCTGCACCTCTGATTGTTGATATTTCTCCCAGCAATTTTGATTCCAGCTTGTGATTCACCCAGCCTGGCATTTCATATGATTTACTCTGCATGGAAGTTAAATAAGCAGAGTGATCATATCCAGCCTTGTCATCCTCCTTTCCCAATTCTGAACCAGTCAGTTGTTCCATGTCAGGTTCTGTTGCTTGTGATTCACTAATGGGTGCCAAGTAATATTATTTTATTTTCCTTTGCAAATGATCTTAAATCTCAATATCTCTAGTTTGATATCTTATAGCTCCTATTTGTGAAAATTATAAATTTCAATAAATACTCAGGGTTGATTTCCTTTAGGATTGACTGGTTTGATCTCCTTACAGTCCAAGGGAGTCTCAAGAGTTTTTTTTAGCACCACATTTCGAAAGCATCAGTTCTTTGGCAGATTAAACCACTCCTGATATCAGAACATTAAAAACTAATTATTTTAACTTAAATAATTATTACTAATTAATTATTTTAACTTAAGATGATGTTATATTGATCAAAACAAGTGGTTCCAGATAAATTCTTTTTAAGTAATTCAATTTAAAAACTACAAGAAAAAGTATGGCCAGATCCACACAAAGCATTAATGAGAGGCTAGGTTCAACATCATGTGAAATAGTGATCAGAATCACGTAAAAGCTACCTGACATGTCATTCAAAACTAGACAACAAAGACAGGAAGGTGGTGATCTTGCACTATAGGTGGGCCAGGAGAATGTGGATCAAAAAGTGGGAGGGGCTGGGTAGAAAGTACAAAGATTTCCCATGCACTCCCTGCATACTCTTGCCTGTCCCACCCCCACCCCCCCCCACACACACAGCCTTCTGTGCTCTCAACATCTCCACCAGGTGTTGTAATTGTTAATCTCTCAGATGTGTCTGACTCTTTGTGACCCCAAGCACTATGGCTCTCCAGGCATCTCTGTCCATAGAATTCTTCAGGTAAGAAGACTGGAGTGGGTAGCCATTCCATTTTCCAGGAGATCTTCCCAACCCGGGGATCAAACCCAGGTCTCCTGCTTTGAAGGCAGATTCTTAACTGTCTGAGCCACCAGATGGTATATTTGTTATTATAGACCAACACTGATAAGTAATCACTCCAAGTTCATAGTTTACATTAGGATTCACACTTGGTTTTGTGCATTCTATGTGTTTGGACAAATGTAATCTACCTTTATCTGCATGTTATCTACTGTTGTGCCCTAAAGATTCACTGCCCTAAAGATTCTTTGCTCTGATCATTCCCCATTCTTCCTAAATGCCAGTCTCTGGCAACCACTGACCTTTTTAATGTCTTCATAGTTTTACTTTTTCTAGAATCTCATATAGTTGAAATCAGGTAGTATGTAGACTTTTCAGAATAGCTTCTTTCACTGAGTAATGTGCATTTAAGGATCTCCGTGACTCTTCATAACTCGATAATCCACTTTTTAGTGATGTATGCACCACATGTACCATCATCTGTTTATTCATTCACCTGCTGAAGGAAATCTTGGTGGCTTTCAAGTTTTGGTAATCATGAATAAAGCTGCTATAAATATTTGTGTGCGAGATTTTATTTTGTGGACATAAGTTTTCAACTCATTTGACTACACATCAAAGAGTGTGATTACTGGGTCATATACTAAACTGTTTTCTAAAGTGGTTCCACTATTTGGCACTCCCATCTGCAATGAGTGAAGCTTCCCGTGCTGCACATTTAGTGCTGTCAGTGTTCCAGATTTTAGCCAGCCCAATAGGTATGCAGTAGTATCATAGCATTGCTTTAATTTGTAATTCCCCAATGATTTACTTCATTGAGATTATTTGCCATCTATATATCTTAATTAGTGGGGTATCTGTTTACATTTTTGACAATTTTTAACTGAGTTCTTCATTTTTCTATTGTTGAATTTTAGAGTTTTTTGTGTATTTTAGATAACAGACCTTTATCAGATATATGTTTCACAAAGATTTTTCTCCCAGTCTTCTGGTCTTATTCTCTCAGCAGTGTCTTTTGCAAAGCAGAAGTTTCTAATTTTAATAAAGTTAAAATTCACACTTAGCAATTTTTTCTTTCTTGAATTGTGCTGTTGGTGTTTTGTCTAAAACATCATCACAAAATCAAATTTATCTCAATTTTCTCCTATGCTATAATTCTAGGAGTTTTATGAGTTTGTATTTAACATTTATTTCTATGGCCCATTTTGAGTTATTTTTTTGTGAAAAGTATAGAATTGTGTCTAGAATTGTTTTTTATATATCTGTGGCCAGTTGTTCTAAGATTCTTTGTTTAAAAGCCTATTATTTTGCCATTAGCTTACCTTTGCTCCTCCATCAGTGATCAGTTGACTGTATTTGTGTGGGTCTATTTCTGGGCTCTCTACTCCATTCTACTCTATCCTTTCACCAATACCACTCTGTCTTGACTATTATAGCTCTATAGCAAGAATTGAAAGTCAGGTATTCTGTCTGAAGAACTTTGTTCTTCTTCAATATTGGTTGACTAGTCTTAAGTCTCTTATCTTTCCAAAAAAAATTTTACAGTAAATTTATTGATATCCACAAAGTAATGCACTGAGATTTTCATTAGGGTGGCACTGAATCTATAGATGAAGTTGGGAAGAGGTTCATATCTTAATAATATTTAGTTTTCCTACCTATAAATATGTAGTGTCTCCACATTTATTTAGTTCTTCTTTGACGTTCATCAGAGTTTTGTAGTTTTAATCATGTAAATTTTGTGTATATTTGGTTAGATTTATACCTAAAGTGTTTCATTTTTCATTGCCAATATAAATTGTACCATGTCTTTTATTTCAGATTCTGATTATTCATTGCCAATATGTAGAAAAGCAATTGACTTTTGTATATGAACCTTTTATCCAACAACCTTGCTACAATATCTTATTTTCTGGAGTTTTGTTGTTGTTGTTTATTTTGTTATTGTTTTTGTTTTTGATTCTTTCAAATTTCCTACGTAGACAGTCATGTCATCAATGAACAAAGAGAGTTTTATTTGTTCCTTCTCCAAAACTGTATGCCTTTTATTTCCTTTTCTTGTCTTATTGCATTATCTAGGGTTTCCCATACAATGATGAGTGGGAATAGTAAGAGGGAACATCCTTGTCTTGGTCCTAATTTTAGAGAAAGGCATTTAGTTTTACATCATTGTATATGATGTTACGGAGAAGGCAATGGCACCCCACTTCAGTACTTTTGCCTGGAAAATCCCATGGATGGAGGAGCCTGGTGGGCAGCAGTGCATGGAGTCGCTAAGAGTCAGACACAACTGAGCGACTTCACTTTCACTTCTCACTTTCATGCATTGGAGAAAGAAACGGCAATCCCCTCCAGTGTTCTTGCCTAGAGAATCCCAGGGACGAGGGAGCCTGGTGGGCTGCTGTCTATAGGGCTGCACAGAGTTGGACACGACTGAAGCAACTTAGCAGCATATGATGTTAACAGCTGTTCTTTTATCCAGTTGAGAAAGTTCTTTCTTTCCTAGTTTGCAGAAAATTGTTTATCATAAATTGATGTTGAAGTTTGTCAAATATTTTTCTGTAGTTACTAATATAATCATGATTTTTTTTTTCTAGGCTTGTTGATGTGATTTTTTCAAATATCAAAGCAGCCTTTCATACCTGGAATAAATCCCACTTAGTTGTGGTGTATAATTCTTTTTATGCATTGTTAAATTCAACTTACCTATATTTTGTCGAGGATTTTTGCATCTATGTTCCTGAGAAATATTGATCTGTAGTTTTCTTTTGTTGTAATGTCTCTGTCTGGTTTTGACATTAGGGTAACGTTAGCCTCATATGATGAGTTAGCAAGCATTCTCTCTGTTTCTAATTTCTGAAATGGATTTTTAAAAATAGACATAATATTTTCATTAAGTATTGGTAGAATTCACCAGTGAACCCATCTGGGAATGATGTCCAGATAGAAATCTCTTTTAGAAGTTTTTAGTTATCGATTCAATTTTGTTAATAGACATAGACTTATTCAGATTATCTAATTTTTTTGTGGATTATGTCTTCCAAGGAGTTGGTCCATTTCATCTGAGTGATAAAATTTGTAGATGTAGAATGTTTATAATATTCTTTTACTATCATTTTAAACTCCATGACATCAGTAGTGCTGACCTCTCTTTAATTTATGATATCGGCTACTTGTGTCTTTCTTTTTTAGTTTGGCAGAATGTTTATCAACTTATTTTAATGTCATTTCAAGGAACAAACTTTTAATTTTGTTGAGTTTTCTCTTAATTTTCTTTTTTTATTTCACTAATTTTTGCTATAATTTTATTTTTTTTTCTGCTTATTTTTGATAGAATTTGCTCCTCCTTTCTAGTTTCCTAAAGTGAAAGCTTAGATTTTACTTAAAGATTTGCCTTATTTTCTAATAAAAACATTCAAAATAATGCTCTCTAAATGCTGCATTTGCTGCGTCCCACAAATTATAGGAAGTTGTACTTTTATTTTCATTTAGCTCAAATTATTTTTAAATTTCTCTTGAGATTTATTCTTTGCCCTGTGTGTTATTTAGAAGTCTGGGGCTTTCCAGCTGCCTTTCTATTATTGATTACTAGTTTAATTCCACTATGATCTGAAAGCAAACACTGTATGATTTTTATCCTTTTAAGTTTGCTAACATGTGTTTTATCATCCAAAATGCAATCTATTTTGGTGAATGTTCTATGTGAACTTTTAGTTCGTTCAGTTCAGTTCAGTCCAGTCACTCAGTTGTGTCCAACTCTTTGTGACCCCATGAGCTGCAGCACGCCAGGCCTCCCTGTCCAACACGAACTCCCAGAGCCTACTCAAACTCATGTCCATTGAGTTGGTGATCCATCTCATCCTCTGTTGTCCCCTTCTCCTCCTGCCCTCAATTTTGCCCAGCATTGGTCTTTTCAAATGAGTCAGCTCTTCACATCAGGTGGCCAAAGTATTGGAGTTTCAGCTTCAACATCAGTCCTTCCAATGAACACCCAGGACTGATCTCNAACATACATTAGTTATAAATAAAGGGATGAGGAAAGATATACCATGCTAACACTAATCAGAAAAAGCTGGAACTGTTACCAAAGTTTTTTTTTTAATATATATTTATTTTTATTTACTTATCTGGCTGCTTAGGTCTTCGCTGCTGTACATGGGACTGTCAATCTTCATTGTGATTTGCAGAATATTTAGAATCTTGCTGCGTGAGGACTCTTAGTTGCAGCTTGTGAGATCTAGTTCAGGTATGAAACTCAGGCCCCCGCACTGAGAGAGTGGAGTCTTAGCTACTGGACTATCACTGAAGTCCCCAGACAAAGTAAAGTTTATACAAACAAAATAACCAGGAATAAAGACAAGAGATTTCTTAATGATGAAGGGATCAATTCATGAAGAGGATGTAGATACCATCTAATAACAGAAAATAAAAATAAATGAAGCAAAAACTGATATAACTATACAGAGAAATATATAAATTCTTAGGTATGATCAGAGAATTCAAGAACCTTCTTTCAATAACTGATAGAATAAGTAGATAAAAACTCAGTAAGAATATAGAGTATTTGAACAAAACTGTTACCTAATTTAATTTAATTAATATTTATGGAATTCTTCTCCCATCCCATCAATAGCATAATATACTATTATTATGCTATAACAAGGAAGGTAACTTGGGCTCATTTTTCCTAGCTTATTGCGCTGTTACAAGTGGAGACATATTTCCATTTCAAACTAAAAGCACTGTTTCATCTTACTAAGTAAAACAGGCTATGAGGTTATGAGGCGTCCTTAGGCCACCACACAAACACAGGGCCTTACATTTTTGAGACATACTTGCGGGAGCTATTAGGTTGATATAAGTAAAGGAGAAACAACACTCACGACAAAGATACTGTGAAAAAAAAAGAAAAAAAGAAGGTCTACAGCTCCAAAAGAACCAATTTTTTGAAGGTCCTATTAGATATCATAAGTATGCAGGGGAAATGGGAGGTTTGTGGCTTATCAAGAGTCAGAGAACTTCCGGAAGTGAAAGTGCTTTTATTGGAGGTTGTTGATAAAACTGGGGTTATGTTGTGAGCATGTCAGGCTGACACAGGACCTGCAGCTCACTTCCCCTGGAGTGGTGCACAGAGCCTAGCTGGAGGAATAGTCTAGACAGTGGGAGGCACTCATAAACTCTCAGCATCCAGTTCCTGGCAAAGCAGTCATATTGCAGCATGGCCTCAGACTCCACCCACCCCTAACGCTTGCCAAGGTCACCAGCAAAGTTCAAAAGGAAGCTGCTATCATCCCCATTTTACTCAGGAAACTGGTCTGCCCAGAAAACACATCTCTCACTCCCCGGCTTCTCAGTGAAGTAAACCCTACAGCAAACTCTTAACACTCAAAAGATTCCTTCCTCTGTTAGAAGCTTCGCTCAGTCAGCCACTCCTCTGCAAGGAAAAGGGAACTCAGTTTTGCTAGAGCTCATAGGCATTGAGCCAAGAAAGGTCAGCATGAACACGGAGGCTGAGACTTAAAAACTGAGCGAGTCCCTGGTGTGGATCTAAGCCTCCACACCAGGCCCCAGATCCCAGGGCCACAGTTTACGAAGCTGTAGTGATTCATCTCCCTTAAAACAAACTGAAATATTAGAAATTATCCCATGAGAAATAACACCAAGGTTAAAAGTTGCAAAACAGCAATGATTAGATAAAAGATCTAGTTCAGGTTTCCTTGGAAAACCTTCCAGTTATGTTGAAAAACTCAGTATTGGAAAGGTGGCTCAGTGGTTAAGAATCTGCCTGCAATGCAGGAAATACAGGAGATGCATGTTCAATCCCTGGGCCAGGAAGATGCCTTAGAGAAGGAAATGGCACCCACTCCAATATTCTTACCTGAAATATCTCATGGGCAGTGAGCCTGGTGGGCTATTGTCCATAGCGTTGCAAAGAGTCAGACACAGCCAAGTGACTTAGCACGCATGTAGTTACAGAAATGAAAGAACACTACTGCTAGAATCTAAGGAAGAAAGGGAAAATGAAGTAGCCTGTCCAGGTTCTTTTTTTCCACCTGGAAAACTACGAAGTTGTTTTAGAAGAAGGAAACCTCTGAGACGAACATAAACTTTATACCCCCTAATTAAATAAAACCAGATATTTATTTTCTACAGAGGAGGTGGGAGGAAAGAGGTGTGGGTAGGAGTTGATGAGGGAATTAATAGAGATTATATTTTATTTGATGAAGTGGACGAAGAGGAGATTGATGTCCTGAATCATTTTATTAGGAATAATAACTGAGGTTTATAAGATGGCTTTCTTCTGAAGATCTAAAGACATTTTCATACTTACTATTTTATTTCTGTTCATAGCAGCCTGAGAAACAAGACACTCTTGTGAAATAAACATCAAATGCAGAAATACTGCATAAAGAAAAAAATAATAAGCTCTGAGAACCCACACAGACCTGTGTGTCCAGAGAAAGCAGTGACCCTTTAGGGGTTGTGCAGGCAAATGTCACTTACTAGCCCCTCCCCAGAAGCCCTGCAGACACCTACCAGCCCTAACAACTCCCTTGTTTCCATCAGAGGAAGCTGGGGCAGATGCAGAAGGATTTCCCATTCCCAGGCATCTTTTTCAACATTTTTTTTTTAACTTTATTTGCAGAGCAGGAATAGAAGAGCAGACATAGAGAAAAACCTTGTGGACACTGTGGGAAGAGGAGAAGGTGAGACAAATTGAAAGAGTAACACAGACATATGTACAGTACACATGTACAATGGATAGCTAGAGGGAACCTGCTGTATAGCACAGGCACAGGGATCTCAGCCTGGTGCTCCAGGATGACCCAGATGGGCTTCCCAAGTGGTTGTAGTGGTGAAGAACTCTCCTGCCAATGCAGGAGATGTAAGAGACGCAGGTTCAATCCCTAGGTCAGGAAGATCCCCTGGAGAAGGACATGGCAACCCACTCCAGTGTTCTTGCCTAGAGAATCCCATGCATGGAGGAGCCTGGTGGACTATGAGTCCACAGGGTCACAAAAAGTTGAACACAACTGAAGCAATTTAGCACGCACAGAGGGGT
This sequence comes from Neotragus moschatus, assembly GCA_006410615.1. Classification (NCBI taxonomy): domain Eukaryota; kingdom Metazoa; phylum Chordata; class Mammalia; order Artiodactyla; family Bovidae; genus Neotragus; species Neotragus moschatus. The sequence continues at coordinate 655,719 of SJYA01001386.1, read as the reverse complement.
GGGATACGGGGGATGGGAAAGAGACTCAAGAGGGAGGAGATAGGTGTATAGTTATGGCTGAGTCATGATGATGTACAGCAGAAAGTAACACAACATTGTAATGCAATTGTATTCCAATAATAAATAAATGGATTTTATTTTAGATCAGTTGAAGGCTCACAGCAAAACCGAGAAGAAAGTACAGAGCTCACCCCTCATATAGACAGCCTCCCTACATCAACATCCCCTACCACAGTGGTGCATTTGTTACCATCCATGAACCTACATTGAGGCATCATAGTCGTGCAGGGTCCATAGTTTACATAATTGTTTACTCTTGGTGTTGTACATTGTATGGGACTTGCCAAATGCATAATGACATGCGTCCATAACTATAGTGTCATACAACACATTTTCACTACCCTAAAAATCCTCTATGCTCCAACCCCTCAACCCCTGGCATTCCCCACATTTTATGACCTCCATCAGTTCAGTTCAGTCACTCAGTCATGTCTGACTTTTTGCGACCCCATGGACTGCAGCACACCAGGCTTCCCTGTCCATCACCAACTCTTAGAGCTTGCTCAAACTCGTGTCCACGATGCCATTGTCAGTGGTGCCATCCAATCATCTCATCCTCTGTCATCCCCTTCTCTCCTGCCTTCAATCTTTCCCAGCATCAGGGTCTTTTCAAATGAGTCAATTCTTTGCATCAGGTGGCCAAAATATTGGAGTTTCAGCTTCAGCATCAGTCCTTCCAATGAATGTTCAGGACTGATTTCCTTTAGGATGGACTGGTTGGATCTTGCAATCCAAAGGACTCTCAAGAGTCTTCTCCAACACCACAGTTCAAAAGCATCAATTCTTCAGCACTCAGCTTTCTTTATAGTCCAACTCTCACATCCATATATGACTACTGGAAAAACCATAGCTTTGACTAGACGGACTTTTGTCAGCAAAGTAATGTTTCTGCTTTTTAGTATGCTGTCTAGGTTGGTCATAGCTTTTCTTCCAAGGAACAAGCATTTTTTAATTTCATGGCTACAGGTACCATCTTCAGTGATTTTGGAGCCCCAAAACATTAAGCCTGTCGCTGTTTCCATTGTTTCCCCATCTATTTGCCATGAAGTGATGAGACTGGATGCCATGATATTTGTTTTCTGAATGTTGAGTTTTAAGCCAGCTTTTTCACTCTCCTCTTTCACTTTCATCAAGAGGCAAGTTCTTCNCAGGTACCATCTTCAGTGATTTTGGAGCCCCAAAACATTAAGCCTGTCGCTGTTTCCATTGTTTCCCCATCTATTTGCCATGAAGTGATGAGACTGGATGCCATGATATTTGTTTTCTGAATGTTGAGTTTTAAGCCAGCTTTTTCACTCTCCTCTTTCACTTTCATCAAGAGGCAAGTTCTTCCTCACTTTCTGCCATAAGGGTGGTGTCTTTTGCATATCTGAGGTTATTGACATTTCTCCTGGCAATCTTGACTCCAGCTTGTGCTTTATCCTGCCCAGCGTTTCACATAATGTATCATCTCCGTGGTTTTGCTTTTTCCAGAATGCCATAGAATTTTAACCATACAGTATGTAGCCTTTCCAGATTGGCCTATTTCACTAAATAACATACATTTAGTTCTGTCCAACTCTTTGGGACCCCATGCGCTATAGCCCTCCAGGCTCCTCTGCCCATGGAATTTTCCAGGCAGGAATACTGGAGTGGGTTGCCATTTCCTTCTCCAAAACAGCTTGGTAGCTCATTTCTTCTTAGCACTGAATAATATCCAATTGTCATGATGTATCACAGTTTATTTATCTATTCACCTACTGAAGGAAATATTGGTCGCTTTCAGTTTTGGCATTTATAGACAAAGCTGCTATGCAAACATCCATATGTAAATTTTGGCATGGGCACACATTTTCAACTTCTTTGTGAATATTCTAAGGAGCAAGATTGGTATGGCAAGAGTAGTTTTGTTTTGTAAGAAACTGCCAAACCATCTTCCATTTTGCAGTCCCACTAGCAGGAGCTTTGAATGAGAGTTCCTGCTTTTGCTTCACTCACTTTTTATCAAGCAGGCCTTAGAAGGAACACAACAGAGCTAGGCTAACCCAAGACTGCTTCTCCTCTGAACTTCACCAGCTGAGTCTCTACCTTGATAGAGCTCTGGGTATCAGACTTGGTCATGTTTGCAGGGGAGTCCAGGAGAAAATGTTTGATGTCCTAAGTCAGCAGTGGGTATGCTGACTTAGGCTGAGGATGCTGAGGGCACAAAAGGATAATAGGTCCTTTTGTTTCATGAACTTGTTCAAATAATAGTGAGTATCTATTATGTACCAAGCACCCCTGCTGGTGTATCAGTCTCTGGCCCATTCCCCACCTCCACCCAAACTTAGTTTTTCACTGATAGAGAAATGATGCCAGTCATGGCATCATTAGAAACTACAAGAATTGCCTAAGAAGCCAAGAACAGGGCAAGGTCATTACCTGCACTTCACAGAATGCTGTAATGCTGTGCTTTCACAGGCGTGTTTGCCACATAGCTGTGGACAGAGAAACATGGAGACTTAAAAATCTGAACATGAGTGACATTCTAATGTGACATTCTACAGGACAAAGGGCATGTTTCCTCCAGACAAAAATAAGTAAGTAGGCAAATAAATAGAGATGGGAGACGTATTTAGACTACAAGAGAATTAAGGAAGCGAACAGCTTAATGCAATGTGTAGCCAGGTGATGTTACTTATGGTTCACACTCAAAGAACTGCTGCTGCTGCTGCTGCTAAGTCACTTCAGTCGTGTCCGACTCTGTGTGACCCCATAGACGGCAGCCCACCAGGCTATCCTGTCCTTGGGATTCTCCAGGCAAGAACACTGGAGTGGGTTGCCATTTCCTTCTCCACTCAAAGAACTACTACATATTAATAAATGAAGCAAAATTGAAAAGTTTTGCTAATCGTTGAAGCTGGTTTTGGGGTCTGTGAAATTTCCTTATACCACTCTCCCTGCATTTGTGCGCTTGAAATGGAAGGTTTTTAGACTTCTTTTAAACAGTATATTCTCTACCCTTGTTTAGAGTTGAGATATATGTTGACAATTCAAAAACCAAATTCTTGCCAACATCTTACTCCACCTAAACATTCTTTGAGAAATCAAGAAGCAACTGCATTAAAAACTGAACCAACCCAGCCACTGGGTGCCATTTGCCTCTCCTTTTTCCCATTTTCAGAAATTCTGGCCATAAACAAATATTGAGAGGAAAAGAGAATAGGTGGGATGGTCCCAGCAATTCACCATGAGGGGAAAATCTGTGTCTGGATGACATAATTTGATAATAATGCATGGTCAGATCAGTTGACTGCTGAAATATTTAGTACAGTTTCGCTTTGAGTGGCAGAAATCCACCTGCCACTCAATCTTTCTAACTACTCTCATCAAGGAAAAAAAAAAAAAGCAGTGGTTTAAATAAGATAAACGATTTTTTTTTCCTCTTGGGCCTCCTGAGCTGGTCAGGAGTCATTCCACTGTCTCTTGGCCCAACATAGAAGAAAATGTGGATGGAACAGGAGGAACAAGAGTCTTCAACAGAAGGCTCTTGAGCCTACAAGCCACCCACCAAAATCTCTATCAGCATTCATGCCATCTGGCCAAGGTGGCAGATAAGGGCCTGCACATGGCCAGGGAGGGAAGAGATGTCTAGGAGAGGCCAAGCTGTATACCTGGGGGTAGGGTCAGCATAAAATGTAATGAAAGAACCACATTTCTGTTCTTTACAGTCAGGACTCACCCAAGTCCCAGGACTCAGCCTTGTAGTCAAATCTCTCGCCAGGTTGCCCACTGACTAACTCAGAAAACAATGGGATAAGAAGTGCTCCATCTCCCATTAACACAGCAGAATTTGAATTCTGGTCTCCTGAACAAAAAAACAAATGAGAATCCCATCATCTGTTCCGCTCAGCAACACAATTCCTTGATCCTGGAGGCTAAGACAGACCACTTGATCTGCCTGCAGGAATAACGAGCACAAGTTTACAACCTGCCTCCATCCTAATGGGTTAAGCTGGAAATTTCACAGTGATGCCAAGTTTTAAACACAATCTCTAGGCATTCAGCCAAAGCAAAGCTCAGCATAATGCAGACCCCATTCCCTGCACCATTAGCTCTGGAGGGTCAATAAAACCCCAAGAGTCTGGAAGACAGGCATCCTAAGAGCTGACACTCATTATGACATCTCCAAGGGAACCAAGGTCTCTGTTTCCACCCCCCTTCCTTCTCCTGGCACTTTTTCCTAGGGAATGCCTCTGAGAAAGAGTGTTTTCTGGTTCTTTCCCCTCTGGGTAAACCTGGAAAGTAAGGTTCAAAGACTGCCTAGGGAATGAGTGGCAAAGGCAGATCAAGCCTGCCTGCGCCCCAGGGCCGGCTCCTCCCCTCTGCCCCCTCCCCCAGAGGCTGTGAGCAGGGGGAGGGGGATGGAGAGGGAGGGAGGTGAGGGCAGGGTAGGGGGACCACTCTAGGAAGACTGAGCTGCCACCTCCCATGCCAGGAACCAAAAACACAAAGGCAGGTTGGGCTGGTTGTTGGCACAGCCCATCCCTCTCATTGAACATCACTCAACCCTGCTCTGTGCTCTCCATATGGGTTGCAAGGATGGAAAGAGATGTGAGCAAGGGTGGCTGGGCGGACTGATAATCCCAATGACTAGCCCTCCCAGGATCCATGTCCTTGGGTGGCCTCGTCCTCTCAAATCTGTGCTGGCCCAGGACCTGCTTTAACCAGTGGAGTGTGGCAGAAGTGACAAAATGCTGGTTCCCAGACTAAACCCGAAGAAGGCCTGGCAGCCTGAGCCTTGTCATGTGTTCCTGGGCCCCTGGGTCACCCAGTAAGAAGTATGGTTCCCTGCTGAACAGTCCCATAATGATGCCAGGGCTGACATGGCAGATTTCCCCAGCCCCTGTCCACTCATCAGCTGAGCTGGGGCTCTGATCTGTCTGTTCCAACCTCCAGCCCCTGGAATTGCAATGCAGCAGACCCAGAAGCCTCCCTCTGCCCACCCTCCCAGCTTACCCACCCAACTGGATTTCTGCATTTGCTTCCTCAGTCCTGGCCCACCTCATGAGTCAGCTGTACAGTCACTTTTCTGGTCCTTGGCAAGCGCAACCCCCCACTCCCTGCTTTCCCAGGACAAAACAGGGCTCGGATATTCTGTATTCAGACAAGACATCCCCCCAAAGAGATGACTTATACTGGAGCACAAAGAACCTCACCTTACTCAAGGAAAAATGATAATCATTGAAGTAAATTGTGAACAGGTCTGCCAAACAGACATTACTTAAATACCTTTGCTGTGCCATACTGTGCTTAGTTGCTCATTCCTGTCCAGCTCTTTGAGATTCCATGAACTGTAAGCTGCCAGGCTCCTCTGTCCTTGGGGATTCTCCAAGCAAGCATGCTGGAGTGGGTTGCCATGCCCTCCTCCAGTTAATAGGAGGGAAGATGTCTATGTTTTGGGTGGCTGAGCTTTCTTTTAAAGGTGGAGGTAAATCATATCAGATTCCTAGTCCTGGCAGACTGTTCCAATCTCCTTGAAAGATATTTTAAGGGCACTTAAGAACTTTTAAAGACACAGACTCCCAGATCTGAGATTCTGATAAATGTGTTTGGAAACCTTTGACCTTGATGGCTTAGCAAGATGCCACGCAACAACTGGCTCTGTAGTTCCGTGCTGTCACTACTGTGCTTACTAACACAAAATGAGCCCCTAACTACAGCAATCATAGGAGATGTTATTTTCATCTGTAAAAAGAATGAAAAAACCTTACTGTCATTATCAGTTACTCTATTTTTGTAACTAAAGTTTTCACTGAAAAGAAGTTTTGTCCTGTAGAGATACAATTATTTGTTTTTTAAATAATTCAACCTTGCTACTGCTAAGCTGCTAAGTCACTTCAGTCGTGTCCAACTCTGTGCGACCCCATAGACGGCAGTCCATGAGGCTCCCCCGTCCCTGGGATTCTCCAGGCAAGAACACTGGAGTGGGTTGCCATTTCCTTCTCCAATTCAACTTTAACTATTGTTAAAACTGTTTCTTAATAATGAAAAAATAAAAGAGTTGAGAGCTACAGGTTTGAACAGCCAAAAAGAAAGTAATAACCATTGTTTTTAAAAATAAAATGTGGTTTAAAATTTGCCTTAATGATAAATAAAACTTATTAGTAATGACTTGTGGTTGTTACTCATTGCCAGCCTCTGTGCTAGGTAGGAAGCATGTAATCCTCCTGATAAACTAAGAAGTTGATCTTGCTTTGCACCCAGCTCACAGGGGAGACAGCAGCCATACGGGGTCACACCGGTCATTCACTGCAGTGATGGGAACCAATGTGGGGCCAGGGAACAATCCCGTTATTATACTCTTTTCTGCTATGCTTTGAGATAGATGCAAGAAGGGAGCCATGAGACTGTAAAGACTGTAAGGAGGAAAGCCTCTCATGAACTACACTGGGGACCTATGGGGATCATTTACCCAGGAGGAGGCAGGCTACTCCCTAAAAGAAAAGTGAAAGTGAAGTCGCTCAGTCGTATCCGACTCTTTGCGACCCCATAGACTGTAGCCTACCAGGCTCTGTGGTACATGGAATTTTCCAGGCAAGAGTACTGGAGTGGGTTGCCATTTCCTTCTCCAGGGGATCTTTCCAACCCAGGGATTGAACCGGGTCTCTTGCATTGCAGGCAGACACTTTGCCGTCTGATGTACCAGGGAAGTATAGGAAGATGCCATAAAGCCAGGGAATGCTGATTGCACACAAACACTCCTCTAGCTCAATAAACACTCACAAAACAAATACCCTTCTGTTACCAGCACCTTGATCAGGAAACGAAGCATGACCAGCTGTCCAAATGGCCCCTAGCAACCCCTTCACAGAGGGGAAATCCCCTGCGCTGATTTCCGGTCCCATATTTGTTTGCCTGATGTTTAAATTTTGGAGGCGTACCCAGGCCGTGTGGACTCATTTGCGTCTTCATGGGGCTTCTCCTGCTCCGTGTTGTCTGTGAGATTCGCCTTTGTTGCTGCACGTAGCTGCAGTTCATCGTTCTCCTGAGTGGTGTTCTTTTCCATCAGAAGGCCAGCTGTACTTGTATCCTACAAGTCTTAATATGACATATTTTTATTTAACAGTCTATACAAAATATTTTCTAATACTTAATTTAAGTATTAAATTTTAAATTTATCTAATATTAAATTTTTTGACCAATAGCTATATTAAAATATATGGCCTATTTCTGACCATTTAGGGATTTTTCTGGTTACCTTTCTATTATTAATTTCTAACTTCCTCTGTGGTCAGAAGGCATACAATGTATGATTTCAATTCTTTCTATGTGCTAAAGGTCTGTGACTGGGACTCCTCTGGTGGCTCAGACTGTAAAGAATCTGCCTGTAATGTGGGAAACCCAAGTTCAAGCCCTGGGTCAGGAAGTTCCCCTGGAGAAGAAAATGGCACACCACTCCAGTATTCTCGCCTGGAGAATCCCATGGATGGAGGAGGCTGGCAGGCTCCAGTCCATGTGGTTGCAGAGTCAGACACGGCTGAGTGACTATCAGTTTCAGTTTCACTTCAATGCTGTTAAATGGAGCAGGGTGAGGTAAAATCTTAGCAATGAGGGAAACTGGTGGAGGGGCTTACAGCAACTCTTTATATTGTCTTTGCAGTTTTCCTATAAATCTAAAATTGTTATAAAATAAATAGCTTATTAAAAGAAGAAAGAAGAGAAAAACAAGGAGCTGCAGCAAACCACATGGCCACCAGCCCTGCTCAGGGTGTTCCTGGTGCTTCTGTTCAGACATAGTGCTGTTTCTCCACCTGAAATAAAAAACCGAGAGCTTACAGTCAGTGAGTTCTGCCAAAGAATTGCAAATGCACTTGTGATGAACTGACATAAAGAGACTGGCTCTCAAGAACTATATTTCATTAAAATTGAGAGTACCATGCAGTGCCTACAACTTAGGGTGATAAAATGAGAGACATTCTCTTTTGCTAGTGAGAGGCAACCACAGGCTTGCTTACCCCAATCTTAAAATTAATGTGTTGGTTTTAGAAAATGTTCTTTTGTTTGTGCCTGTTGTATTTTTCATCTTCAGGTCTTCCTGCAGTTCCACGTGGGAGCAGAATCACTTTGGCCCAGTCCTGTAAAAAGGCTCTTGTCGGCAGACAGGGAAGGACGAAGTCCCAGAGCCCCCACAGACAAGCCCATTGTCATGTGCTCTCTAGCTGTTGGTTACCCAGCTGCAGGAGGGTTATACCGTATGCTGTGTGTGTGTGTGTGTGTGCTCAGTCGCTCAATTGTGTCTAACTCTTTGCGAGTTAGACTCTATGGACTGTAGCCTGCGAGGCTCCTCTGTCCATGGGATTTCCCAGGCAAGAATCTTGGAGTGAGTAGCCATTTCCTACTCCAGGGAATCTTCCCAATCCAGGGACTGAACCCTTGTCTATTACATCTCTTGCATTGGCAGGAGGATTTTTTTTTTTTAACCACTGCACCACCATTATTTTGAAGGCACATGTGTTTGTGTTCAGCAGTCCATCCAACAAAACTTCCTATAAACCCAAACTTTCAACTTCCACTGTGCTTCTCACCACATCACCACAGGGAAGGGGATTTTGAAGAGTTTTGCCCAACTGTGCTAAAACCCATTTCTTAAAACAAATACTTCATTTTTCCTCCTTCAAAACCAAAAAAGAAAAATGGTGTTGACCTGCAGGGGCTAAACATTGAACCTAAAAACAAGTACATGTAAAGGGTTCTCATTCCTAGCTGGTCATGATCACCTCAAAGAGCAGCAGACATGAGCAGCTGATGGAGGGCATTCGAGGACCCCTTAGGAGAAAGAATGCAGGGCCACCAGGAGCTAGGCTGACTCTGAGCTTTCATCTGAGTCTTGGGAATGACCCTCCAGCTTTGGCAGTGCACAAGCCATATACAAACCGAACCTGTTCCAGGGAAACATCCAGGTGGTCTGGAGAGAAGGGAGGAGGAAGCAACGCCCTAGGCAGCCATTTGTCCCCAAGTCCTGTCCCTGAGACGCTCAGGTGATGAGCAGCATTAACCCTTTCTCCTGATTTCAGTGACCTTTCAGTTCAGTTCAGTTCAGTGCAGTCGCTCACTCGTGTCCAACTCTTTGCGACCCCATGAATCGCAGCACGCCAGGCCTCCCTGTCCATCACCAACTCCCGGAGTTCACTCAGACTCATGTCCATTGAGTCAGTGATGTCATCCAGCCATCACCAAATCAATCATCTCACGTCACAAGAGAAAACTGCAGCCTCCCATGAAACAAAACAGCTCATCCAGAAAAAACCCAGAGCTGGGCCTAGATTTGGGCCTAGGACTTGGGCCTAGGACTCCTGACTCCCTCTGAGTTGTCAGCTAATCACCTGGTACCAGCCACTGAGAGCCCAGATGGCTGGAAGCATCTTCAGAACCCTCAGTCTTCCCTGTTTCTGATAGAATTTCAGAATGAAATGTGTTGTTATTAAAACACGGTGAGTATATATCTCCTAAAACTGAAATCAAAGTCTTGAAGAAATATCTGTATACCCATGTTCATAGCAGCATTATTCACAATAGCCACATGGTATCCACTGACCAGATGATATACATACAATGGAATATTATTCAGCCTTAAAAAGGAAGGGAATTCTGACACATGCTACACCATGGATGAACCTTGAGGGCACTATGTAAGTGAAATAAGCCAGTCACAAAAGAACAACTCTTACATGGTTCCACTTACATGAGCTTCCTAGAGTAGTCAAATTCACAGAGACAGAAAGCTGAATGGTACCAGGTTTGGGGAATAGGGGGTAGTTGGGAGTTGTTGTTTAATGGGGACGGAGAAAACATTCTTAGATGAATGGTGGTGATGGGTGCAGAAACTATGTAAATATACTTAACCCGATTGAACTGTGTTTTCTAAAATGGTTAAGATCACAATTTTATGTTATTCATATTTTGCCACAATTAAACATTTTCAAAGATGCTCAAAGAGCTGAATGTGGGTTTCATGTTTTTAACCTTGTATGGATGTCATTTACCCTATTAGTGAACAGCTGGAACCATGCTGTCTGCACAGACATTGATTGACGAACTGCTCTGTATGACCAAGACTCCAGGCTGGCTTTGGGGTGCCCCTGCCCAAACTCCTCCTCAGACATTGATATGATGGGGGTGGGGGTGATGGTAATGCTGGTACCAACTGGTAAAATTCAAATGGTATTCACATCTCCATTACATAAATGAGAAGACTGATGCCCAGGAGTTTCACAGAACGCACCCAGAGCCAAGATTAGCAACGAAAATAGACATGTGCATACAGAGAAGACCGTCTCTTGAGGCCATTATCCCTTCAGAAATGGTTGCTTAAATTATTTTTTTATTCCAAACTTTATTTCTCACATATTTCCCTGTCATCAACCTTGGTCTTTGTTCTTAAGATACTAAGGAGCCTATATGGTTCTGATCATCCAAAGCTAGACTTCCTGGAGGCTGTTTGGATCCCTGGAAAATTCTAGGGCCCTTCTAGAATAAAATTTTGATGTGTTTTGTAAAATCCAGACATTTTCATCTGAATTGTTCCACAGACTATTATTCACTGTGTGATGATCAGAATGTCATTGACCAGGAAACCATGGTCTGGGGAGGGATAAGGTTTGCCAACGTCCTGAATGAAGAAAGAAAGAAGGGTCCAGTGAGTATCCTGATCTCACTCTGGATGTAAAATGATGAACAGACTGCTCTGACTAGAAGGTGTCACTGAGATGAGGGCCACTCTTGCCCGAATTGGAGAAGAGAAGCCACGTTTTGGAATAGCCCCCCCAGTACAGGTTAANACCAGGAAACCATGGTCTGGGGAGGGATAAGGTTTGCCAACGTCCTGAATGAAGAAAGAAAGAAGGGTCCAGTGAGTATCCTGATCTCACTCTGGATGTAAAATGATGAACAGACTGCTCTGACTAGAAGGTGTCACTGAGATGAGGGCCACTCTTGCCCGAATTGGAGAAGAGAAGCCACGTTTTGGAATAGCCCCCCCAGTACAGGTTAAGGACTTGAGGCTGAACTTGACACCCTCAGTCACTGCTGAAGATTCCCCTTTTAGCAGACCCTGCCCTGCTGTACGGAATCTCAGTTATTTCCACCAGGGTATATAACAAGCTCTATACTGATTTTAAGTCTACCTTCTAATAATGACATAGTCATTTGAGGAAAGTTCCAGAGATTTCCAAATCTCTTTGCCTCCCAGGAGAACAAAGACTCGAAATGGGAAACTGGCTGATGGTATCTGGTGGAGGGAGAGAACCCGTGGATTAATTTTGCAAGTGTCACAGGTACCCAGACCCTGAGATGGCAAAGGTGGGGTATCTGACTACTTTGGCAGCAGAGAAATATATTTTCTAAGTTTCAAATTGACTATGTTTTTAAAGTGTTTTTTACTTTAATCTTAAACACACACACATACGAGATTTAGAACTTCTACCATCAGCAAAAGGGGAATCCCAATGGGATGTATAAATTCCCAGAATGTTCTACCAGAAATACCCTGGAGTCCTTATTCCAACTGCAAGATTTACTTTACCGCATTGTTTCTTTGTATGGATCAGAAGATGAAGACAAGATGATGATCTAAAAGAAGCAAAATCTAGGGATTCCCTGAAATCCAGTTGTTTCATTAGAACAAAAAGTTCTTTTATTTATTTATTTTTTTTTTCAAAAAGTTATTTTAATACTGGCTTAATAGTGCTTGTTCAGAGAAGACAATGACACCCCCCTCCAGTACTCTTGACTGGAAAATCCCATGGATGGAGGAGCCTGGTGGGCTGCAGTCCATGGGATTGTGAAGAGTCGCACACGACTAAGCAACTTCACTTTCACTTTTTACTTTCATGCACTGGAGAAGGAAATGGCAACCCACTCCAGTGTTCTTGCCTGGAGAATCCCAGGGACAGGGGAGCCTGGTGGGCTGCTGTCTACGGGGTCACACAGAGTCAGACACGACTGAAGTGACTTGGCAGCAATAGTGCTTGGTGCTCCTAGAAACTTAGTGCCCACATCTAAGACAGTATATGTGTTTGCTAGGGCTGCTCCAACAGAGCACCGCAGACTGTAACTCAGACAACAGAAAATCATCATCTCGCAGTTCTGAAGGCTAGAATGTCCAGGATGAAAGTGTCTGTAGGAATGATTTCTTCTGAGGCTATGGGAGAGAATTTGTCCCAGGCTTCTCTCCTTGGCTTGAAGGTGGCTTTCTTTACTTCACATGTGTCCCCTGTGTGCATGTCTCTGTGTCCAACCTTTTTCTATAAGGTTGCAAGGGCTTCCCAAGTGGTACTCATGGTAAAGAACCCACCCACCAATGTGGGAGACATAAGAGATGTGCATTCAATCCCCAGCTCGGGAAGAGCCCCAGAGGAAGGCATGACAACCCACTCCAGTATTCTTTCCTAGAGAATCCTATGGACAGAGAAGCCTGGCAGGCTGCAGTCCATAGGGTCGCACAGCATCAGACACAACTGAAGTGACAGCACATAAGGTTGCAAAGAGTTGGACTCGACTGAGTGACTGATCAGACACATAGACACACACACACACACACACACAAGGACACCAGTCATACTGAATTAGAGCCTCCCCGATGACTTCATTTTAACTTGATTACTTCTGTGAAGATCCTATCTTCAGATAATGTTACATTCTGAAGTACTAGAAGCTAGAACTTCAGCATACGATTTTTTAAAATTAATGTTTACTGGAGTATAGTTGCTTTACAATGTTGAGTTAGTTTCTAGTGTACAGCAAAATAAAGGATATACATATATCCTCTCCCTTTTGAACTTCCTTCCCATTCAGGTCATCACAGTGCATTAAGCAGAGTTCTCCGTGCTATGCAGTAGGTTCATATTACAATGTTAGTAGCTCAGTCATGTTTGACTCTTTGCAAACCCATGGACAGTAGCCTGCCAGGCTCCTCTATCCATGAGATTTACCAGGCAAGAATACTGGAGTGGATCACCATTTTCTTCTCCAAGAGATCTTCCTGCCCCAGGGATCAAACTCGGGTCTCTTGTGTTGGAAGCAGATTCTTTACCATCTGAGCTACCAGGAAAGTTCACATTAGTTATCTATTTTATACATGGAATCAGTAGTGTATGAATTTTTGGGAGGGACACAATTCAGCCCACAAGGCTCAGAAAGGTAGGGTCAGGGGCAGCCCACTGACACTGCATAAGAGGAAAACTAGAAACCTCTGAATCGGATCTGCCCCTTGTGTACAACCAGACCCCTCCTTTCTTCAGTGTTGCAGTGGAACAAATGAACCACAAGTGCGAAACTTTAATGTTGTGGCAAGCACAAGGTCTGAGCCTTGATCTTTGAGGTTTACTTGCAACTTCCTTGGCATGAGCTCTGCAGGTTCATCACACATGAAAAAGCAAAAAGCTTGCTTTCATCTTCAGAGATGTTGGAGTTCACAAACTGCACCACCTTCACTCCTACTTTTCATCAGTCTCTGATCTGTTTCACAACATTTCACCCGGGAAAACTGAACAACGAGTTAAAATCTCAGTCTTCAGACCAATTGTCTCACTTGAACCCCATCTACAGAACTAATAATATAGGTTCTTTTCATCCTTATACCTAACATCATAAAGTAAAGCTCTCTGAGAATCTCCCACTTTACTTGTCCAAATAGAAGAGCTGAANTTTCACCCGGGAAAACTGAACAACGAGTTAAAATCTCAGCCTTCAGACCAATTGTCTCACTTGAACCCCATCTACAGAACTAATAATATAGGTTCTTTTCATCCTTATACCTAACATCATAAAGTAAAGCTCTCTGAGAATCTCCAACTTTATTTGTCCAAATAGAAGAGCTGAAAACTAACATTTGATTTTAAGTGAACATGGTTTGACTCAGCTTATTTGACTCTGTATGTTCCTCCTCATTGGATTATAAACACTGATATACTGTGGCATGGTGACAAGGTTTCAGGCTGTTAGGAAGTGTGGGGCCCCCAGTCTGGAGGAGCCATCCACACAGCATCACTCACTGGTGACCAGAGCCGCCACGTGTGGGGACTGGAGTAGTTATGACTGGTACTCCTTTGTCTGCATGGTGACCTTCACACTTACTGGAGTCACCCAGCTTCAAAGCACACGGGAATAGAAAGGCCATTTCATTGACAGGATTCTGATCGATTCAGCCAGCTTTCCTCTGCCTGTATCCAGGTGCTTTTAAACTTCACTACGGCTTCTACCCTAACACAGAGCTTCAGAGTGGGCATGCATTTTTACACTCTCCCTTGCATCGATACAGTTCACTCCTTCCTAATAGTCTCTCTTCACCTGTTTGCAAAGAACAGATTTCTTCACCTTCAGGAATGTCAGCATAATCCTGCATCACTGAAGCTGGACATTTCCCATGAATCATGAACAAAGGCCAGGCTGCACCTCTCCACATGTGTTTTCCTGGCTGCTCTGTTTACTGAGCCTGAGGAGTTAACCATGTGTGCCCTGGTTTATCACCTGGTGGGATGCTGACTCCAGCGCCATGGCCTCCCTGTGCTTACAGTGCGGGGAGAAGCTGGTGGGTGATCGATAAAGCCACCCTCCAAGTGCACAATGTCACAGGCCCATGTGACAATCAGACCAATCAAACTTGGGAGCACTGCGAGTACAGAGTCTTTGAAGAGTAGGGACCTCTTGCAGGATCCAGATTCAGTCAGGCCACCACCTACTTCCAAAATGCTACTGAGACTGAAGCACCCACTGGGAGCTCCAAAATGACTGTCCACATGGGCCACTCACATTGTTCTGCCAATAGGCTGCACAGAAAGCAAGCTGTGACCAGAAGCCACTTGGCTCACTCACCATGAAGTGAACAACTATCAAAAAGCCTGGGAATCAGCACATCACATGCTTGTCTGGAGAGAACAGTAATGGCACTTGCCAAGGACAGGCTACAGAAGCCCCAGAGNACTCACATTGTTCTGCCAATAGGCTGCACAGAAAGCAAGCTGTGACCAGAAGCCACTTGGCTCACTCACCATGAAGTGAACAACTATCAAAAAGCCTGGGAATCAGCACATCACATGCTTGTCTGGAGAGAACAGTAATGGCACTTGCCAAGGACAGGCTACAGAAGCCCCAGAGACAAGAGGTGAGCCACAGCCTGTGCTCTGAGCTGGCACTCACTACCACCCACAGCTTTGCTTTTATTTTATTTTTTTTTTTGGTTTTGCACAGATCCCTCAGAGGTGTATCACATACATTGATAGCCTGGTATAGTTGTTCATTCACTCAGTCATATCTGATGCTTTGTGACCCCATGGCTTGCAATATGCCAGGCTTCCCTGTCCTTCAGTATCTCCNTGTGACCAGAAGCCACTTGGCTCACTCACCATGAAGTGAACAACTATCAAAAAGCCTGGGAATCAGCACAGCACATGCTTGTCTGGAGAGAACAGTAATGGCATTTGCCAAGGACAGGCTACAGAAGCCCCAGAGACAAGGGGTGAGCCACAGCCTGTGCTCTGAGCTGGCACTCTACCACCCACAGCTTTGCTTTTATTTTATTTTATTTTATTTTTTTGGTTTTGCACAGATCCCTCAGAGGTGTATCACATGCATTGATAGCCTGGTATAGTTGTTCATTCACTCAGTCATATCCGATGCTTTGTGACCCCATGGCTTGCAATACGCCAGGCTTCCCTGTCCTTCAGTATCTCCCAGAGTTTGTTCACATTCATGTCCATTGAATAGATGATGCCATCCAAACATCTCATCCTCTGTTGTCCCCTTCTCCTCCTGCCTTTAATCTTTCCCAGCATCAGGATCTTTTCCAATGAGTCANGATGCTTTGTGACCCCATGGCTTGCAATACGCCAGGCTTCCCTGTCCTTCAGTATCTCCCAGAGTTTGTTCACATTCATGTCCATTGAATAGATGATGCCATCCAAACATCTCATCCTCTGTTGTCCCCTTCTCCTCCTGCCTTTAATCTTTCCCAGCATCAGGATCTTTTCCAATGAGTCAGCTGTTTGCATCAAGTGGCCAGCATATTGAAGCTTCAGCTACAGTTATCAGTTTTTCCAATGAATATTCAGGGTTGATTTACTTTAGGATTGACTGGTCTTATATCCTTTTTCTCCAAGGGACTCTCAAGATTTTTCTCCAGTATCAAAGTTTGGAAGCATCAGTTCTTCGGTGCTCGGCCTTCTTTATGGTCCAACTCTCACATCCATATGACATAAAATATCGAAACTCTCACATCTCACATGACCACTGGAAAAACCATAGTCTAGTAAAACCATTTAAAAGGCTGACACTGGTTACTTGGTGGATATGTGGGTTTACGTTTGATTTAGGAAGCAAGAACTATAAGGGTCAATAAATGCCACAAAAACTCCTGGTCAGGCCCCTAGAGCCCAAGTCCAGCAGTCTTGGATAAATGGCACCAGCAGCATCCTCCATATCCCTTCCTGATCCAAAAAAACCAACAGTTTCCTTCAAACAGTGGAGGAAAACCATATTTAGGGTTCCATCATCTCAGTTTTTATTTTTATTTCAGGTTTAAGCCAATTCTTATCAAGGTCAATAGCATCTTGGTTAACAGAATCTTTTAAAACACTTAGATAACCTCAAGTTGCCTTTGGCAAAATACACTTGAGAAACATTTTCAATGGGATTTGATGAGGACAGCTGAGCCGTGTGTTCTGTGGGAGGGCAGTCTGTTCCTGGAGCATCCTTTGAGGCAGGAGTAGAAAGGTGGCTTCAGTGACTCAGGTAAGGGATTTATTCTTAGAAGCTATAAATAGACACTAGCCCTTTCTCCATCTGTACCCCAAATCCAATATCCTCATTCTTTTGTTAGAAAGGTAAGCCAAATAACTAGATCAATCCTCATATCATGTCATTTCTATGAAGACCAGATAGTTTCTTTAGCAAATTCCATCTTTCATAGCTCCCTATCTGTCCAACACAAATGTCTGGGCTCATTGGCCACTCCATGCTGGCTTCCTCCCCATTTCCCCTGCACCTGGCAGATCAGCTCTTTCTTGAGGAGGCAGGTGAATTGTGTTGGTGAGCAGAAGGAGTTACTCCTTCAGCAGAAACTCACCAGCCCCATGAACACCACCTGCTGCCCAGATGTCCCTCACACCAAAAGGGCTATGGCCTGCTAGCAAAAGTATTATTCCTGGAGACATCTGAAATCAATCCCAAGACTTTTCCCAGAGTCTTCTCTCACGAAGGAGGAAAGACTCTGCTGGGGACAGTGCAAAAGTGGGCTAAACTCCAAGAACCAGACAACTGCCTGTGCCAGCATCCCCCCAGAAAGGAACAGCCTTCACTGGCCCTGGGTCTACTTCCTGTCAAGCAGGAAGCACTGGAACAAGAGTTTCAGAGCCACATTTTGTACTTATTCCCAACAAATGCTGATCCAGTATGCCGAGGTTAAGCCTATAGCAGCTGTGAACCACTAAAACTGCAAATTTCATAAACTCATCCTCAGAAAAAAAAAAAAGAAAAATCAAGTGGGCCAGGACAGTATAAACTGCTGATTTGGAATGTATTTGAATCAGGTGTATTTTCTGGAAGGAAAACTGATTGTGGAGGGTGGATTTGGGCTATGCAGAGGGTGTATATAGAAAGTATATATAGAAGCTGTGTGGAGGGTGTTACTAGCTATAGTTTAAGATGAAGGAGAATCTACTAAAGCAAATTTCAAGTCAGGGTTTGGTGTGAGAAAGGACATAGAATAAATGTTTTCAGTGATTCTATCGAAACTAACACAATCATTTAAGGTCTTCGTAAACATGAAACAACTCGCATAAAAACTTTTCCAAATTAATTACAAGGAGCCTTTAAAAGGCAGTGGGGAGATTTTTACTGGAGCACAATGAGAAATGCTTTGAGGGCATCTGATTTTCCTCACACCTATTAAAATTTTAAATGCACTGGGCTCCCAGCAGGTTACCTTCACTCCAAAATCCTTCAGATGCTATAAATCCTCAATTAGCTCTTAGGGAGGGGTTGTGCTGTGGCTCTTAAAAACTAGTCTCCCTTAATTTGAAGGGATAAACGTAGAAAGATGTAATGAGAATAGGGAGAGAGATGAGAGAGAGACTCCTTTATGAAGTTTCTGGCAGAGAATCTAGTTTAAACATAAGCTGTTCAGCTCAGGAAAAGAATGGAACCTGTGAGAGAAGAGAAGAGAGCCCCATGATCCGCACCCCCACACTCCACCCCTCACCTCCATCTGTCCCTTGTGAGCCCCGCCCCTTGCCAGAACGAAGCAGAGGGGGTCGGGATGTAGCTGCTGAGGTAGGTTACAATACTTCCTGTCTTTGTAATGCTTCATATATAAGACAGAGACTCACTATCCTTGAAGAGGCAGACTGTCTTGTGAACTGCTTAAGGATAGGTCGGAAATGCAGAAGGTCTCTAAAAACTGAGCCAGGAACAGCTAAGTGTGCCAGCAATCACAGGATCTCTGCAGGAGACCCCAGGCTTCAGAGGAAAAGGCAGCCTGAGTGCTCCCTAATAGCAGCCATGTGAGCCCTAAGCAGAAAACTCAGCCAAGCCATGCCCTGATTCCTGACTCATGGGTTCTGGAAGATAAGAAGTTGGTTTTTGGTTTTTAAAATCGCTTTATTGTAATCAGTTCAGTTCAGTTCAGTTCAGTCACTCAGTCATGTCCGACTCTTTGNAACATCGTAGCTGTCCCAGGCCCCAGGAGGATTTGTACATCTAATCACAACATGGAATCCTGGATTGAATTCCAGGGTAGAAACAGGACATTGGTCGGTACATGGATGACATCTGAATGCTCTAGACTTCAGTAAACTGCATAATGAAAGTACAAATTTTAGTCATTCCGTCATGTCCAACTCTTTGTGACCGCCTGGACTATAGCCCCCAGGCTCCTCTGTCCATGGGATTTCCCAGGCAAGGATACCAGAGTGGGTAGCCATTCCTTTCTCCAGGGGAATCTTCCCTACTCAGGGATCGAACCCAGGTCTCCGGGATTGCAAGCAGATTCTTTACTGTCTGAACCATCAGGGAAGCCCAAACAGGGTATTACCAATGCTAAATTCTTAGTTTTGACAAATGTACCATGGTTACATAAGATTTCGGCATCAGAGAAATGGTGAAGATGAGAGTTCTCTGTACTATTTTTTGACTCTGTAAATATAAATTATTTCAAATTAAAAAAAATTATTAGTTTTAAAACAAGAAGTTGGGCCATCAAATGGAGGATGAGAGACTATTGAGGCAATAACAAGCAAAAAGCCTGATCCATCCGATATATTTTTAAACTGTTGGTCCCCTTCTTTTCCCATCCGAAGTCCTTCCTCTTGCAAAAGAAACAGAATAGGCCTCCTAAGTCAGCTCAAAGTGGTAATCATTAGCTTCATTTTTCCTTAAGAAGGCCTATAACTATCACCAGAGAGCTGTTTGAATAGGGTAAATTTTTAGAGACAGAATTTCAGGCAACAGAGACCAGCCCAGGGAGCCCCTTTCATTCACCAAAGTGAAAGGCTAGTACCTCGTGTAGCTTCTTACAATGTATTCTCCATCATTTTACTCAGCAATTTCATTTCCATTTAGGATTTTATCCTAAGGAAACAATCAGGTATATGTGCAAATCTTTAGCTAGGAAGATATTCACTGTTGTGTTGCTTATAATAATTTTAAAAACTGGAAATAAACATTTGAGAACAAAGAATTATTTAAATAAGCTATGATATATTTGCAAAAGAAATACTATGTAGTCATTTAATAAGATGTTAGAGTACAATGCAATATTATTCAGTCTTTAAAAGGAAGGAAATTTTGCACATGCTACAACATGGATAAACCTGAGGACATTATGTTAAGTGAAAAAACTAGTCACAAAAGGACAAATACTATGTGATTCCACCTATATGACATCCCTGCTGCTGCTAAATCGCTTCAGTCGTGTCTGACTCTGTGCAACCCCATAGACAGCAGCCCACCAGGCTCCCCTGTTCCTGGGATTCTCCAGGCAAGAACACTGGAGTGGGTTGCCATTTCCTTCTCCAATGCACGAAAGTGAAAAGTGAAAGTGAAGTCGCTCAGTCGTGTCCAACTCTTTGCAACCCCATGGACTACAGTCCACCAGGCTCCTCCGTCCATGGGATTTTCCAGGCAAGAGTACTGGAGTGGGGTGCCATTGCCTTCTCTAGAATAGTTAAATTCATAGAGACAGAAAGCAGGATTCGGGTTGCCAGGGGCTGGGGTGGTAATGGGGCAGGAAACACAGGGAAGCAGTGTTTAACAGGGATGGAGTTTCAGTTTGGGAAGATGAAAAACTCGAGATGGATGGTGGTGATGGCTACACAACAGTGTGAATGTACTTAAAGTCACAAAAGTGAAAGTCACTCAGTCATGTCCAGCTCTTCGGACCCCATGGACTATACAGTCCATGGGATTTTCAGGCCAGAACACTGGAGTG
>SJYA01001386.1:586364-633558 GCA_006410615.1 Neotragus moschatus | reverse complement strand
GGGGCATATATCCGAAAAAAAAAGAAAGACACCAATTCAAAAAGATGCAAAGACCCTAATGCTCATAGTTGCACTATTTACAATAGCCAAGATGTGGAAGCAAACTAGGTGTCCATCAACTGATGAATGGATAAAGCAGATGTGATGTGTGTGCATGTGTGTGCGTGTGTGCACACACGCACATGCATGCTTAGTCATGTCTGACTCTTTGTGACCCCACAGACTATAGCCTGCCAGGCTCCTATATATATAGACACACACACACATTAGAATATTACTTAGTTGTAAAGAATGAAATTTTGCCATTTGCAGCAATATGGATGGACTTAGAGGGCCTTAAACTAAATGAAATAATTCAAACAGAAAGACAAATACTATATGATGCCACCTACATGTGGAACATAAAAAATACAACTAGTGAATAAAACAAAAAAGAAGCATACTTACAGATATAGAGGACAAACTAGTAGTTACCAGTGGGAAGGGTGGAGTAGCAGTATAAAGGTGGGAGATTAAAAGGTGCAAACTATTAGGTATAAAACATGATACAAGGATATATTATACAGCACAGGGAATACAGCTGATATTTTATAACAACTATAAATGGAGTATAACTCAAAATTGTGAAATCACTATACTATACACTTGTAACTTATACAGCAACTATGCTTCAATTTAAAAAATAAAATTTAAAAGAAAGTTTTAAAGTTAAAAAAATATTTTTGAAATTTCCTGCTCTAAAACTAACTGGAAAATCAGTAGGCTGATGATGGAATAAAGCTGAAGACATTGGTCAGAATTCATTTTTGTTTTCATATAGATAAGGACAGATAAGTACCAAAATAAATGTCGATCAGTGTGGCAGTGTGCATGAAAGGTTAGCCTGCACCGATCTCTAAGCAAAAAAGATAAGAGTCACTAACTAGCCTCAAGGGTCTTGGAGCAGTAATATTCCAGGAGCAACAAGCAGATCCAGGTCACAGATCTTAGTGTCTAAATACCAATTCCAACAAATGGAACCACAACTCCCTGGAGAAATGGCTGATTTTAGGACAGGGGCAAAGAAAATACCAGTTGAGCTCAGAACATTTTGTTGTTCCAGAAATTAAGTACTCAAGAAAAGAACAAAAGGATAACATTTAGGACATTTTAACTGAGCACAGGAGCCAACCTGGAAAAATTCCCAGTGGCCAAGCTGGAACAAGTTGAGCAACAAAATAAATAAGGAGGATCCTAGATTGTAACTCAGAGAAGAAAATAAATATCTATGAGTACATGCTGATATAAACAAATGATTGAAAAATAAATAAATGGAGAAGTGGGACAAAACTGCCTTCACAGATTCCAAACAGTAAGTGTAGAAGGACTGAGGAAAAGAGAAAATCCCCATGAAAACACCTAGGTAATCGTTGCTGCATGCAAGGCCCACAGATGATGCTAAAATTAGTGGATATTGGCATCACTTCACAGTACCTACTGCAAAACGTTTATTAATTACTGTGGTGGTTTTAAAATAGTCCACAGATTCTTTGATCCACCTCCAGGAGAAGGATCTTACTTCACCTCCCCTTGAGTGTGAGCTGGACTGAGTGCCTGGTCTCCAACTTACTGAGAGAGAGAAGCAGAGCCTTCACAGAGACCCCACCTCAACCAATGCTTGTGCCTGTGTGCTTGCTCACCCAATCATGTCTGACTCTTTGCGATCCTTTAGACTGTAGCCTGCCAGACTCTTCTGTCCATGGGATTTTTGCAGGCAAGAATACTGAAGTGGGTTGCCATTTTCCTTCGCCAGGGCATCTTCCCAACCCAGGGATTGAACCCGCATTTCCTGCATTGCAGGCAGATTCTTCATCTGATGAGTCATCAGCTAGCACCAGGGAGGTGCTTCGGGCATGTTCCTCCTGATATGAGTGTATGAGTAAACACTCACCTCCGTGATATTCTTCCCATTCTTCCCAGAATAATCACAAGAAGCATCAGACAAACTCATACTAAGGGACAGTCTGACAAATACCTGAGCCATGCTCTTCAAAACCATCAAAGTCATGAAAACAAAGAAACATCGTAGCTGTCCCAGGCCCCAGGAGGATTTGTACATCTAATCACAACATGGAATCCTGGATTGAATTCCAGGGTAGAAACAGGACATTGGTCGGTACATGGATGACATCTGAATGCTCTAGACTTCAGTAAACTGCATAATGAAAGTACAAATTTTAGTCATTCCGTCATGTCCAACTCTTTGTGACCGCCTGGACTATAGCCCCCAGGCTCCTCTGTCCATGGGATTTCCCAGGCAAGGATACCAGAGTGGGTAGCCATTCCTTTCTCCAGGGGAATCTTCCCTACTCAGGGATCGAACCCAGGTCTCCGGGATTGCAAGCAGATTCTTTACTGTCTGAACCATCAGGGAAGCCCAAACAGGGTATTACCAATGCTAAATTCTTAGTTTTGACAAATGTACCATGGTTACATAAGATTTCAGCATCAGAGAAATGGTGAAGATGAGAGTTCTCTGTACTATTTTTTGACTCTGTAAATATAAATTATTTCAAATTAAAAAAAATTATTAGTTTTAAAACAAGAAGTTGGGCCATCAAATGGAGGATGAGAGACTATTGAGGCAATAACAAGCAAAAAGCCTGATCCATCCGATATATTTTTAAACTGTTGGTCCCCTTCTTTTCCCATCCGAAGTCCTTCCTCTTGCAAAAGAAACAGAATAGGCCTCCTAAGTCAGCTCAAAGTGGTAATCATTAGCTTCATTTTTCCTTAAGAAGGCCTATAACTATCACCAGAGAGCTGTTTGAATAGGGTAAATTTTTAGAGACAGAATTTCAGGCAACAGAGACCAGCCCAGGGAGCCCCTTTCATTCACCAAAGTGAAAGGCTAGTACCTCGTGTAGCTTCTTACAATGTATTCTCCATCATTTTACTCAGCAATTTCATTTCCATTTAGGATTTTATCCTAAGGAAACAATCAGGTATATGTGCAAATCTTTAGCTAGGAAGATATTCACTGTTGTGTTGCTTATAATAATTTTAAAAACTGGAAATAAACATTTGAGAACAAAGAATTATTTAAATAAGCTATGATATATTTGCAAAAGAAATACTATGTAGTCATTTAATAAGATGTTAGAGTACAATGCAATATTATTCAGTCTTTAAAAGGAAGGAAATTTTGCACATGCTACAACATGGATAAACCTGAGGACATTATGTTAAGTGAAAAAACTAGTCACAAAAGGACAAATACTATGTGATTCCACCTATATGACATCCCTGCTGCTGCTAAATCGCTTCAGTCGTGTCTGACTCTGTGCAACCCCATAGACAGCAGCCCACCAGGCTCCCCTGTTCCTGGGATTCTCCAGGCAAGAACACTGGAGTGGGTTGCCATTTCCTTCTCCAATGCACGAAAGTGAAAAGTGAAAGTGAAGTCGCTCAGTCGTGTCCAACTCTTTGCAACCCCATGGACTACAGTCCACCAGGCTCCTCCGTCCATGGGATTTTCCAGGCAAGAGTACTGGAGTGGGGTGCCATTGCCTTCTCTAGAATAGTTAAATTCATAGAGACAGAAAGCAGGATTCGGGTTGCCAGGGGCTGGGGTGGTAATGGGGCAGGAAACACAGGGAAGCAGTGTTTAACAGGGATGGAGTTTCAGTTTGGGAAGATGAAAAACTCGAGATGGATGGTGGTGATGGCTACACAACAGTGTGAATGTACTTAAAGTCACAAAAGTGAAAGTCACTCAGTCATGTCCAGCTCTTCGGACCCCATGGACTATACAGTCCATGGGATTTTCAGGCCAGAACACTGGAGTGGGTAGCCTTTCCCTTCTCCAGGGTATCTTCCCAACCCAGGGATTGAACTCAGGTCTCCTGCATTATGGGTGGATTCTTTACCAGCTGAGCCACAAGGGAAGCCCAAGAATACTGGGGTGGGTAGCCAATCCCTTCTCCAGGGGATCTTCCAGACCCAGGAATCAAACTGGGGTCTTTGCATTGCAGGCAGATTCTTTACCAACTGAGCTATCTATCAGGAAAGTCCTAAAGTCACAGAAAGGTATATTTTTAAATGACTAAAATGAACAAATAGGACCTAATTAAATTTAAATGCTTTTGCACAGTGAAGGAAACTATAAACAAGGTAAAAAGACAACCCTCAGCAGGGATGAGGAAGCCTGGTGGGCTGCCGTCTACATGGTCACACAGAGTCAGACACGACTGAAGTGACTTAGCAGCAGCAGCATGGGAGTGAATAATAGAAAATGAAACAACTGACAAAGGATTAATCTCCAAAATATACAAGCAGCTCATTTACCTCAATACCAGGAAAAAAAAAAATCAAAAAGTGGGCAGAGTACCTAAACAGATATTTCTCCAAAGAATACATACAAATGGCTAATAAACACATGAAAAATGCTCAACATTGCTCATTATTAGAGAAATGCAAATCAAAACTACAATGAGGTATCACCTCACACCAGTCAGAATGGCCATCATCAAAAAATCTACAAGCTATAAATGCTGGAGAGGGTGTAGAGAAAAGGGAATTCTCTTGCACTGTTGGTGGGAATGCAAATTGATACAGCCACTACGGAGAACAGTATGGAGATTCCTTTAAAAAAGTAGGACCAAAACTACCATGTGACCCAGCAATCCCACTACTGGTCATATAGCCTGAGAAAACCGTAACTGAAAAAGATACATGTACCCCCAATGTTCATTGCAGCACTCTTTACAACAGCCAGACGTGGAAGCAATCTAAATGCCCACTGACAGATGAACAGATAAAGAAGCTATGGTACATATATACAATGAAATATTACTCACCCATAAAAAGGAATGCATTTGAGTCAGTTCTAATGAGGTGGATGAACCGAGAGCCTATTATACAGAGTTAAGTAAGTCAGAAAAAGAAAGACAAGTATCACTTATTAACACATATATATGGAATCTAGAAGGATGGTACTGATGAACCTATCTTCAGGGAAGCAATGGAGATGCAGACACAGAGACAAGACTTGTGGACACAGTGCAGGAAGGAGAGAGTGGGGTGAACTGAGTGATTAGCATTGAAACATATACATTACCATATGTAAAATTAGATAGCCAGTGGAAATCTGCTTTATGGTGCAGGGAGCTCAAATCTGGTGCTCTGTGACAACTTGGAGGGTTGAGAGGTGGGAAGGAAGTTAAGAGGGAGGGGACATATGTATACCCAAGGCTGATGCATGTTGATATATGGCAGAAACCAACATAATATTATAAAGCAATTATCCTCCAATTAAAAATTAAATTTAAAAACTAAATTAGTTTTAAAAAGAAGCTATAAAAATGAGTAAAATATTGAATTTTATGTATATTTCATGACAATTTTTTAAAAGTACTGAAGAATATGGAATCACACAGAAACATGTAGCCAAATATTATTTAATGGAGAAACAATTTGCAAAGGAGTACTCAGTATACACCGTTTTTGCAAAAAAATAAAATACACACATACATGCACACATAGACACACACACAGAGCACCGAGAAAGTGTCTGGAAAGAAAATGCCACAGTGTCCACAGTTCTGGATAGTGGGAACAAAAGTGACTGTGATTTATTCATCTCTATCTTTTACCTTTTCTGAGGCTGAACCATGAGCACTACAGAAACAGTCATGTCCCTGAGGGTAACTTGGGAGGTTCCATAAGCTATTTTGAACCCCAGAATAGACTTTCATGGGGGTGGTTCTTGAGAGTGGGGAATGAAGCAGAGAGAACCCCAGAAGAAGCGCTGTCTCCAGGGAATCCCAGCAGGACTTGGGCAATGGACCAGCAGTCCTACTCCACACTCAGTCAAATTTGTTACACCCTAGGGCCCATCATGTGGAGCTTGGATGTGAGCAGGTGGTGAGATTTACTCATTTTTATTAGAAATACATGTCAAACATTCATTTTTGCCATTTTGTGACTATACCATTATTTATTCCTGTTGAGGGACATCAAGCTGGTTTCTGACTCTTGACACTTAAAAATTGCTGTGGGACTTCCCTGGTAGTCCAGTGGTTAAGATTTCGCCTTCCAATGCTTGGGAGTGCGGGTTTGATCCCTGGTCAGGCAGCTAAGATCCCACATGCCTCATGGTCAGAAAAACCAAAATATAAAATAGAAGCAACTGAAACAAATTCAATAAAGACTTTCAAAAGCTGGTCCACATCAAAAAATCTTTAATAAATAAATAAAAATTGCTGCTATGAATATCCTTGTACCTGTCTCCTGCTTAATCACAAAAAACATCCCTAAGATACCAGCTGTGTTGTAGGGTTTGTAGATGCTACAGTTTGTTTATAATAAAAATTCCCTGAATTATCACAGATTGAGAAGAAGGCCAGGTACATTCCAAGGTCGTAAACTCTCCCGCTGTCTGAATTTTCCCTCTTACCTCTTTTCCACATGCTCTCAGGAGTGGATAGATGTTGTTACGGGTTCAGTGACTCATAATGACCCCATTAGGCTCAGAGACTTTGGGGTTTTTTAATCAAAGCTAAAAACTGCATTGCTTTTCTTAAAAAAAAATGGGCATCTGAGACATCAGTCAGCAGAGTTGAATGAAGGGGGAGGTGTTATGGAGTGAGTGGTTTCTTTCCACCCTGAAATCATGCCAGGTAGGCTGCCACCAACCCCATACTGGGGACCTGGCCATAAGGCGAAGATCAGCCAAGAGGGAGGGTGGGGATGTTGCCATAAGGTAGGGGTGTGTGCGTGTGTGTGTGTGTGTGTGTGTATCTGCTTGTGTTTACAGTAGGGGACAGCCAAGGTATCATCTGCCGCATTTCTTCCGGATGAAAATTCTTCCTTCTATTTGACTGGATAAATTTTTCTATCTACCACTCTGACATTTTCCAGTTCCCCTTTGTGATGGGAGTTCTCCTTTGTAATGGGAGAGGGGTGTTGGTTGATTTCTCACTTTTTTTTTTAATGCCCGTAAGTCTCAATTCATTCCAAGTAATTATCAGGAAGGTTTTAATGCTCCGGAGGTAATCGCTTCAGAGCCAGCCTATCTCTGCCTGTGTATTACCATCCCTGAGGTGGAGAGTCTGGGCAGGGAGGTGTCACCTCTTCCAGAAAAGTTCTGAGGCACAAGCACCCAAAAGCGTTCAAAGGGAAAAGAGAATTAGACAAAAAATTTGAGCATCCCTATAAATAAACCTTGTCAGAGAAGCACCCTTGAGTTTACAGAAAGGAAAACAACTTTAAAAAAAAAAAAAAAAGATGCCTTCACGTTAATGTTCTGTGGGCGTGCACAGACAGTAGGGAAACGTTCTGGAACTGGTCAGCGACCTCTGAGTTTCTGCACAGCCAGAAGACTCCATTTCTGGGCTCGTGGCTCATTAAGCAACCAAGACAGAGCATCACCTCCCTGAGAGGGTCCCCCTGCCACCCCCACCATCACTCGCATCGTCCCGCATCTGGAATCTGACCTTGGAGAGTCAGCACAGTTTATTTTAAGACCAAGCCACTCAACAATGCCCACACACTCTTTACTGATAGACAAAGTTCAAAGGTGGCGTAGACAGTTCCCAGAATAGAAGCGTCTCTGCTGCTTCCGGCAGCACTCCCTGTGTGACCGACAAGGGCGGTCTCAGCTCGGCTGTAGGCGCCCGGCTGCCTTCACCTGCCCACGGCTCCCTGCTGCATCGACCGGTGTTTTTCAACCTTTGCCCAGGCAACCAGGGTCTCCAAAACCTGCACCGACAGCAGAAGAACTGGAGTTTTAGGACAGCCTATTTGTAGCTGCTGCTGCTGCTGCTAAGTCGCTTCAGTCGTGTCCGACTCTGTGCGACCCAAAGACATAAAAATTCTTATGATTTTTAAAAATGTATATAGAAATTCCCCAAGAGCAATCAAGTTCGAATGTTCATCTTGCAAAAAACCCTGGCCAACATTCCAGCAGTGTCAAGCTTACAAGTGTGCACAGGCTCTAATGATTACTGTTGAAAGGTTCATTTTGTCCCCTCCCAGCCAAAAGTTACTAAACCCTATAACACTTCAAAACTTAAAACACCAGCCTAAAAAGCTGTTACTTCTTTTAGGACTTATCTAATCTGTTTTCATAATATTTCAAAGAGAAGATCCAGGCCTGACTTCACAGACATGCAGACTTGAGTGGAAAATGACTTGTCCAAATTAGCCTTAAGCCGGTTTGCTGTGTAAAGCTACTTCTTTGGCTGGCTTGCCCATTCTGAAGACGATCTGCCCCTTGTCATCCATCATCCACTGTGTATCATCAGCGTTTACATGCTCCGCCCACCACCCTGGGGGCCCTGCAGTCTCACTTCCTGCACCACTGACCTACACCACTTTCCCTACAGAGTGAAGTTTATCCCCACCCTCAACCCAGGTCAGAGATCTGTTTGAAACTTTGAAGACAGCCCGGTCAGACAAAGGCACGTGTTCATACAAGCATTCTGCACGCCTGTGCTACAATTGTCAGTGACATCTTCCCAGCCAGTCACAGCAACTGCTGCTTCTCCTTCCTTGTCAGTTAGTTACCTTTAGGGGGGTTCTTCCAGAGGCTCCTGCTCCTGGTACAGTCCTCAGGCACCCTGCATGCTCCTGACCCTTCCCCCAGAGCTGGGCCAGCTCCCCGTTACAGTCACCACTCTGCACAATGGTAATCACCTGGGACTTGTTTGGAGCTTGTTTAGCCTATTGCATGAATTGTGTCTTTCACAATAACACATTTATGAAATTTCCTTATATAAACACATCACAGACAGAGACTAACAAGACAAAAACTTTAAAAATGTCTTACTGAAATGCACTCACTGTCATTATCAGTTTAAAAGGATCGAAAGTTTCTTGAATGTAAAGCTTGCAAAAATGTACGCTCCTCTATTATTTGCCAGCAAGAATGTGTACATCAGTGAGATAAGTCCAGTTTAAGACTTAGAGAATTCAGTGATGGAGCTCTTTGATCACTTTTATGTTTATTCCCATTGTTTTTAAGAATAAAGAGAAAAATGGAGGGTGGTTTAAAAAAAAAAAAAGAGAGCCAAAGCAAAAAGGAAATCATGGTTCACTAAACGTCAAGACCCTGAATTTGAACTCTTCAGAGAGCCATCAATCACAGAGAAGTGTTTTTTCAAGAGATAAACACCACAGGGAAAAGGAATGAGTCATACTGGTTAAGGGTGGTAAACATGACATGAAATAGCTGTAGATATTGAAAAATTAATCCCTCCTAAATGAAAGATTATCTTCTTAGCTAGTCCTCAGCTGATTAGGAAAATCAAAGCAGAAACCAGCAAAATCCTGTGGGTTTTCCATTGTTAGACTTGCCTACTGTTCTCGGTGGTGTTCTCTGAGGTTTTGGTAAATGCAGAGTGGCTTTTGACTTGCTTTTATGTTACAAATAGAAAAGTATATTTAGGAGATGGTGCAAAGGAAAACCCCCGTGTGACGATTTTCTCTCACTGACACTCTTGGGTAGTCACTGCCACATTCTGTCACCCATGCATGTATGTGTGTGTTTGTGCATGAATGTGTCCCTGAGCAGATATATATGTGTCTAACTCAGCTTAACAGTCGTTGCCCCTGGCTCTTGTCTATGTAGTTTCACAAAGTGCATTGCTTCCACAGTATCACTAGTGTGATTTTTTTTTTTTTGCCACACTACATGGCTTGTAGAACCTTAGTTCCCAGACCAGGGACTGAACCCAGGCTACGGCAGTGAAAGCACTGAATCCTAACTACTGAACTACCAGGGAATACCCTGTCTGATGTTTAATTTTAACTATCAACTTGGCTAGGCCATGGCATATAGATGTTTGGCCCAACGTCTGCTGTGAAGGCAGTTTTAGATGTAATTAGCATTTAGATCAGCAGACTTTGAGAAAAGTGGATAAGTCTCCATAAGGTGGGTAGGCCTCATCCAACCAGTCAAAAACCTTAAGAGCAAAAAAACTTTGAAATCCCCAAGAAAAAGGGGATTCTGACTCTACATGGACTTTGGACTCAAGTTGAAATATCAGCTCTTCTCTGGGTTTCCAGCCTGCTAACCTGCACTGTAGAATGGAACTTGAAAGCCTCCACAGATTGCATTAGTCCATTCTTTAAAATAAGTCCCTCATATACTTGTCTATCTCTCTTGGTTCTGTTTCTCAGAACCCAGACTAAAACTCCAGATAATGAGCTCATGGCACCTTTCTTGTGGGTGGAATCCAAGCACTGCCACCATAAGTGATATTCTTGTGAACATCATGGTGGACCTTCTCAATCCCAGACCCATACAGTGAGACACAGTCCTTGCTCTCCAGGCGCCCCCAGTCAGAAAAGGAACTATCAGACAGAGACACTGGGAAGCTGAGAGGAGGCAGACAAAACCCATTGTTCAATAAGGTGGTCAGAGAATGTTTCTGGTGGGAGAAAAAAAGCTTGGAAAGAGATCTCTAGAGAGATGAAATGCCTTCTGGTTCTTTTGGAAAAATGAGCGTCAGAATGATGGTGGAAAGGGCCGCTAGTCTTGGTGCTTGGGAACATGGGCTGAATTCTGCCTCAGCTGATCTGCACTGGTGTGAGCTTATTATTTCTGCATTGCCGTGGTTCCTTGCATCAGAAGCCTGCAGGACTTTAAAATGCAGCGTTCTGGGCCCTACCCTGAGTTTCTCAGTGGGTCTGAAAGAGGCATAATAATTGCATTTCTCAGGTGATGTTGATGCTAATGGCCCTTGGGCTACACTTTGAGAACTCATCTTATTGAGATATAAGAAGTAAGGATCCCTCACTTCTAGATTGAGGGTTGAATGAACCATTGCATATGCTGATCTATAGGATCATTTGACCATCAACTTTGCCCAGATCAAAAGAAAATCACTCAAGGAAAGATGAAGTACTTTTTAAAAACTTTTTATTTTATATTGAGGTATAGCCAATTAGGTGGCTCAGTTGGTAAAGATTCTGCCTGCAATGCAGGGGATGCAGGCTCGGTCGCTGAGTCAAAAAGAGAAGGAAATGGCAACCCACTCCAGTATTCTTGCCTGGAAAATCCCATGGACAGACGAGCCGGGCAGGCTCCACTCCATGGGGTCACAAAAGTCAGACACAATTTAGTGACTAAACCACTATTGCAAATTTACGATGTTGTGATAGTTTCCGTAAAGGGACTCAGCCGCACATACACATGTAAGCATTTTCCCTCAGTGAGGTGCTTTAGTGCCAGCCTTTCACTGGAGAAGCAGGAGGTCACACATGAGCCCCTCCTCCCCCAACTTCTTCACAACCTCACCCACCCAGCTTCCTGGGTTACTCAGGAGAGGACTCTGGGTTGGAAAGTGGACTCAAACTCAATTTCTGCCCTTCTCTCAGGACGATTTTCAATTTTTTCAATCCAACAGTCCCTGGAAAATTCTGTTCCTATAAGTGTGGCCAGCAGGATGCTGAGGAATGAAGGATCAATGGTTCTCATCTCAGTCATGACCACTTTTCTGTTACCTTGTAACTGGATCTGGCTTTTTCTGGAAGCTGGTGCAGTGGGGAGACGGCATGTTGAGAGACCTGCTCTGTTCAGTCTGTCTCAGTGTCAACATAAGGGTCCCTCTGCCTTTGGCTTCCTGGATCGGTCCTCTGTTAAGACCTCATGTTCTCCCAGACCAGAGTGGTGGTGGGCTATCCGTTAACCAGCCTGCCTTCCCTCCAGCTTGTGAGTGAAGTCTCGCAATTAAACACCATTTCCCTGTCCCACAAAAGAATGCAAGCTGCCCTTGCTTCTCAGAGCAGAGCCTTGTCCATTGACTACTTGAGGACAATTATTTAAAATTAAAATGGGTACATGTATATGATGGATTGGGCTTCCCCAGTGGCTCAGTGGTAAAGAATCTGCCTGCGATGTAGCAGATGCAGGAGATGAGGGTTCAATCACTGGGTCAGAAGATCCCCTGGAGGAGGGCAGGGCAATCCACTCCAGTACTCTTGCTTGGAAAATCCCATGGATAGAGGAGCCTGGAGGGTTATGGTCCATAGAGTTGTAAAGAGTCAGACACAATTGAAGCAACTACACACTCACAAACATACAATGGATCATTACTCAGCCATTTAAAAGAATGAAGTAATGTTATTTGCAGCAACACGGATGGACCTAGAGAGTGTCATACTGAGTGAAATAGTCGAGCACAGGAGAAATATTGTGGGACATCCCTTATATGCAAAAACTAAAAACAAATGATATAAATGAACTTATTTGGGAGAATGGCATTGAAACATGTATAATATCATATAAGAAAGGAATCGCCAGTCTAGGTTCAACGCAGGATACAGGATGCTTGGGGCTGGTGCACTGGGATGACCCAGAGAGATGGTATGGGGAGGGAGGTGGGAGGGGGGTTCAGGATTGGGAACATGTGTACACCCGTGGCGGATTCATGTTGATGTATGGCAAATCCAATATAGTGTGGTAAAGTAAAATAAAGTAAAATTTTTAAAAAAACTAAATGCAAAGTAGGCAGAAGGAATGAAAAAAAAACAAACCAGAATTAGATTCACAGACTTAGAGAATAAACTTAACGATTGCCAGAGGGAAGGACATGGGAAAGGAATAGTTAGGAGTTTGGGATGGACATGTACACACTGCTCTATTTAAAATGGATAACCAGCAAGGACCTACTGTACAGAATAGGGAACTTTGTTCAATGTTAAGTGGCAGCCTGGAGGCGAGGGGAGTTTAGGGGAGAGTGGATATATGTGTAAGTATGGCTGAGTCCCTTTGCTGTCCACCTGAAACATACAACATTATTAATTGGCTGTACTCCAATATAAAATAAAACATTTTAAAAATGAATAAATAAAATGAACCTGAAAATCTGCTTCCTGAGGCCATCAAATCCAAATTTGGGGGGCCAGAGGCTCATCACCTGCATTTAAGAGAAACTCGGGTCCCTTAGGCAAGAGATTGCCTTGTCTTTAGGAACCAGACAGGCTTCAGAGCAGGGAGGCATCCCCTCTGCCTTGCCCACCGCTCTGTACTAGGCTGTCTTCACCCTTCAGCCAACCCATTCACTGCTACTTCCAGAGTGGGTTTCTTAGACCATCGCAGAGAAGGTGGGGAATGGGGAGGCAGAAAAGCTCCCAGGCAATCTCAACCACAGACCAAGTAGAGGGGCCACTAAGAAGAGCCAGCAATTTGGACAGTGGCGTGTTCGCCCATGTGATGCTATCACGGGGGTCAGAAGTGATCCTCTTCCATAGAACGCGTGGTCCTGCAGGGCACTGATAATCTTCTCCGCTGTGATGTGCCTGCCTCATCCCCCAGACTGAAATTGAAAACTCCCGGAGGGAACAGGGTTCTCTACAGACTTCTCATCTGTGTGTATGCACGAGCCCTCCGTGAACACTGACAGGCCCCTTGGTAGTGGTGGTGGTTTAGTCCTAGGTCATGTCTGACTCTTGCGACCCCATGGACGGGGGCTCGCCAGGTTCCTCTGTCCATGGAATTCTCCAGGCAAGAATACTGGAGTGGGTTGCCATTTCCTTCCCCAGGGGATCTTCCTGACCCAGGAATCTAACCTGGGTCTCCTGCATTGCAGGCAGATTCTAGGTTAGGGTTAGAGTTAGTCTCCCTTGAGCGACAAGGGAGACTCTGGGGAGGCCTGCTAAACAAGCATTGCCACCCTGTATGCATGAACACGTAACTGCCCCTGGGGATTCCAGGGTGGGTTGGATCCCAGGACTCTGAGCTGGTTTGGGAGCAAGAGTAGGAGGCTCTGTAGCACGTTTTGATTCGGAACCTCTTCGGGCCTGTCCAGTGGCTCTCCTGGGAGGCAGCCTAAACCCGTCGGGTCCCACACAGTATCTCCCTCCACAGATGCCTGGCACATCCCAGCCCAGTCCTCAGTGGAAAGCTCACTAAAGTGCCTTCAAGGCTGCCCAAAGTTCTGCAGCCAAGGAAACGCCAAGCCTAGGACTCCCAAAACTGGTCACAGAGGTGGGAGAGTAGGTACTGGGGCTGCTTTAGGACTGGCATCAGGCAGGTCAGCTCCAGCTCTCCCCTACTCGATTCTTCCAAGGGACCGCCACAAATTCACAGCACCGTGCCCCTGGGTCAGCATGCAGCCAGCGGGCAGGAAGCTTTCCTGCAGAGCACAGAGCTGCCCCATCAGTGAAGTAGGCTTCTGGACCACTCCCACGATGGCCCTGGCAGCATCATCACAGGAGCACCTGTATATTTGGGGATGTTCTAGAATCAGGATGCCACTTTGAAACCCCAGAAACTCTGTGTCAGTGGTTCTCAGCTAAATGTGATTTTGCCCCCTCCCCACCCCCAGGAAACATTTGGCTGTGCCTGGAAGATATTTTTGGTGGTCACAACTGGGAGGAAGACATGCTATTGGCATCTAACTGGTAGAGGCCCGACTTCCCGCAGTGCACAGAACAGTCTCCACAGGAGAGAATTTTCTGGCCCAAAATGCCAAAGGTGGTTATGTGGCAGCCTGCATAGAAGGGGAGTTTGGGAGGGAATGGATACATGTTTATGTGTGGCTGAGTCGCTATGCTGTCCACCTGAAACTATCACAGCCTTGTTAACTGGCTATACCCCAATATATAATAAAAAAGTTTTTAAAAATTAATACAGAAAGCAAGAAATCCTGCTCTATATGCTTTTTTTAAACCTTAATTTGTTTTTTAGTGATTAAGTTCAATAGATATCCTACTTATAGCCTTATGTCTCCAAGTGTTGTGTGTGTTCCCCACCCCCACCCACCTCTTCATTCCACCCTACCTTGGCTGATGGATGGAGTCCTAGACCTGGGCTGATCCCACCTGGCTCCAGGTGGTTTGTGTTTGTGTCCTAGTTTGAGTCTTCCCCAAAGCGAGACAAAGTTTTGTTACATTAGTTCATTTGGAGACAGCTGCAGGAAGCACTTACTCAGGGAGAAGGGAGGAGGATTGATGAGGTGTGTGCCACGGTTCTGCGGGCACCTGGGGCTCAGTCCTGCGGGGAACACTCCAGAGATGTGTGATTTCCCCATGGAGCAAGAAAGACAGAGATCCTCAGTCCAGGCTCCTCTTTGGTGAGGGGTGAACTTGGGCATTGGTTCCCCAGCCTTTCCTGACATTGGAGTCTGGGCCTGCTTGGAGGTGGTCTGCGAGAGGGGCAGGCAGCCTCTGGAGTGGGCAAGGGCCAAGGACAAGGCTCTCACTTTTGCTAATCCCACTGACCTCCCCCAGCAAACATGAACATCACACTGTAACCATCTCCATTTCCCCATAAACTCCTGAACAGCAGTGATCGTGTCTTCCAGCTTTGTGTTCCCAGAACTAGAGGCCTGGTACCCTCAAGAGATAGCTGATACAAGAAGGAAGGAACTGAATACCAGCAACACCCAAGTGGCTGATGAAGGGATCGGTTACTTCGTTTCCACTGACCCTGTCTGGTTTGTCAACATAATAAGAAATACACTGAGGGAGCCAACTTTCCAACCAACCTTGGTAAAATTGTAGTATTTGAAAATTCACTCTGTGCTCAGTATTGATCTACAGACAGAAAGAGAAAATGGGTATAACTTGATCCTGCCAAAGGAGATCAGCATCTAACTGAGAAGACTGGATAGCAGCAGCTCGGGTGAATGTGTTCTGTAGGTGCACCTGCCTGAACTTGGCCAGAAGTAAGCTGCACGTAACTAACTAGGGGAGAAAATCAAAGTCATAGGGATTTATAAGATTTTGAACCATCATCCATCCCACCATCTCCACATTTTTCCTCCAACATTTTGTTGTGAAATGTTTCAAATAAACTGAAAAGCCAAAAGAATATTGCAGTAAAAGCCAATACGCATGCCATCTAGATCCTACCATGCCCATTTGACCCTACTTGCTTTATCACATATCCATCCATCTCACCACCTGTCTACCCTCCAGCCACCCACCCATCCCTACCTTCTACCTTTCAGCTCCATGACCAAGTTAACAGGTTGTAGCTTCATGTTTCATTTATTCAGGGAAGACAGAGTCTAGACATAGCAAGCAACACAAATATGCAAAAAGAGTTCAGAGTGAAGAAAGGAAACCATCTATGAGTAGGCTTCCCTGTAGCCAGATGGTAAGAGATTTAAAGTTATAGACTGTTTACAACTGTGGCCAAGCCACAATTCTCATTTCAACATCCTGGGAGTTGGTAACACCAATGAGTACATTGTAGGTAATTTAGTCATAGCAGAATGTTGTTTTAGGACTTAAGAGAAAGGGCTAGGCCTATGTAGGTTGTGGGTCTCCTTGTGCAATGGTCTCCTCAGCAGAGCCTGCAGTCTGTGGTTCTGACCATTAGGAGATGGTGCCCAAGAAAATCATGCTGAAAATTATGAGTGTGGGCTTTAGTTGCTGGAAACTTATCTCTTAATATTTGGGAAATTCAACTTTCTATTTCCATATTCAGCATGTGTCACGGAACTCAGTAAGATGAATAAGATTAGGTCACAGTTATGGGCATTTCTGAGCCCTTAGTCACTTAAGGAAGCTTATGGATTGTTAGCAATTGTTGACATAATCAAAGGTTTGAGAATGGAAAGAAATGACTGAGATACAACAGAAGAAATATTAAAAAGAAAAAGAAATAGGAAAGGACAAATAGACCACAAGACTATCTGAAAATACTTTTTTGAAAATAAAACTATTTTGAAAGTAATAAATGTAGACAGAGAAATAAATAAATAAAAATTGAGAGAAACTGATTAAAAACCAGAGAAACGAAAGCCACAAACTATCAAAAATATGAAAGAGCAGAACACAGAAATAACATGTTAACAATAAAGCACTGCATGCATAGCAAGAGCCAGGCACAGGCTGAACATGTTTTGTTATTCATTATTACAGCAGCTAGTTTCACAGAGTAATTTGTGTCTGTTTTGGTTGCAGTGACACAAAAGAGAGACTGAAGGATGGCTAATGATGTTGATTGCTGCAGGAAGAGGTGAGAATCCAGAATCACAACCTGAAAAGTTCTCTCTTCTATCTTGAGCATGTATCTCCTTGACTTCCACCACTACTGGTATCAGAGGAAGCCAAATCCAAGTCCGCACTTGCCCCATTGCTTCACATATGTTCATCACAAATTTGTTCTTATCAGCCTCCCAGGAAACAAATACATTGCAACGCTCAAGAAATATGCATTAGTTAATGCTTCCAGGTGCACTAAAACCCATCGTGTGTATATTCCACTCCCCAAAGAGTGAAGAGATATGAACTAAGGTCACATCTCCATCCCCTGCACCTGGCCTCCTTGGAAAGAGCCTTCTCTAGGCACTGTCTCCCTCTCATCCTACTAGATGGTTGTCAAATATTGTAACAACTTCTACAGAATAGGACAGAGCAACTGTGCAAGCTGTTAGAGTGAATTTCCAGGCTTCGGTGAAGATTATCCTTAAACCAAAATTTTTCTGTTTTACCAATGAGTTTCAAAAACGTGTTCAAATTTACAAAAACAACTTATTATGATAATAGTCACTACCTGGCACTTCATGTAACTAGCTTATATAAACACTTAAATAGGATAAGCCTCATTCATTATACAAGAATATCGATCACAGTAAGTACATTACAATGCTTAAAACTGAAGGAACTTTTTGACCAACCCAATAGCATGGACGATTAAATAATTTAGGGATTGCATTGAAGATGCCTCTTCAGTTGAATAGAAAAGTAGATGTGACACAGAGTTACCAAAAATAAAAATGGGACTCTCAAAACAAAATAGTTCCCTCTTGCAATATGAAGAGGGCCAGACCCATAATAGATTCAAAGGTATTTGGGGTTCTCTTCTTCAATAAAAGACACTGACCAGTGTACATTTCACCATTTCAATCTCTTCTTGAACACGTAGCTTGGAGAACTCTGGAATGCAGTGAGGGCTGAATCAAGGAAGAGGCTCTGGCCGGAAGAAGCCAGATGGTGGACAGGATTCCTCTCCAGCTGCCTTTCCCTTCTGCACTGGACACACACAGTGGGCAGCTAGGCTTCCATGGGCCCCACGGAGGGCCTGGCACTCAGCAGACTGTTTCTCTGAGAATGGGGCTATGACAGTTGCCAGAAACATCCGACATGCATGCTAGGTCACTTTATTCATGTCCAACTCTTTGAGACACCATGGACCATAGCCTGCCAGGCTCCTCTGTCCATAGAATTGTCCTGGCAAGAATACTGGCATGGGTTTCCACGCCCTCCTCCAGAGGATCTTCCCGACTCAGAAATGGAACCCACGACTATTATGTCTCCTACATTGGCAGGCAGGTTCTTTACCAATAGCACCACCTGGGAAGCCCAGAAACACCTTTTGCGTGTCAGTCGCTCAGTCATGTCCAACTCTGGCAATTCCCATGGACTGTAGCCCGTCAGGCTCCTCTGTCCATGGAGTTCTCCAGGCAAGAATACTAGGGTGGGTATCCATGCCCTTCTCCAGGGTATCTTCCCATCCCAGGGATCAAACCTGGGTCTCTTGCATTGTAGGAAGATTCTTTACCATTTGAGCTACAAGGGAAACCCTGTATACCCTGAAGAGCTCTGTAACACTGTGACACCCTGTTGCGGGGGTGGGGGGGGCGGCTCTTAATCAGAATACTTCCCTATGTGAATTCCTCCAGAAGCTCCTGCCACACACAGGATAAAAATGCAAATTTCTTGCCTGGTTGGTAATGACTGGCCCCTCAGAGGCAGCCTGATCATGTCTTAATCCCTGGAACCTATGAATACGTTACCTGCATTGGTTGCATGTGGAATTAAGGACCACATCTCTCAGTGGAAAAACAGATATCCTGCAAGGTGACACGGGATGTTATTTTCTTCTGAATCCATCAGATGGGCCCCCTGTGAGTTCAGACTCAGGCCCTCTGGGGCATCTGGGCCCACTCTCCCTTGGAGTACTGAGTGGAACAGGCAGTCTGCATCCAGGTGACCCTCTTGTTCGCAGAGGTTAAACATCTCCTGAAGGCCCCTGACATATCACAGTCTCCCCTTTCATTCTATTTCCAGGTCGCTGTTCTTGCACTGCAAACTCGGATCTATATAGCCCGTCACTAAGAACTGTCTCTTCAGGAAGAGACAAGCATCCTTTGCAGTCCACCTTCTGCAAAGGAGTTAGGAAGAAAAGACTACTCAGAAATTCTCTTGATGCAGGACATGTTTGCATTTTTCAGAGACAGAGAAAGCTGCCTCGAGGAAGGAGAATAACCACATGAACGAACACACAGGTTAAGTCGAACATTCGCTTTTTAAAAAACCCAAGCATTGACAATGTCCTTGATTTGAAGATCATCCTTGAAAAGTATCCAGAATGGGAAATCCTGACCTCCTGATGTAATTTATGTTCATGTTCTTCATTTCTGCTGATGGCCTTGTTCTTAGCCATCATTTCAAAGTGCCTGAAAACCTAAAGAAAAAGTAAAGAAAAGTAGCTGTGTTCATAGTGTCAGAAAACAGTCTTAAGCATTTCATAGTTTTCATTTTTAACATTGTCAAAGCATTTCTCCCAACTATCATCTTTAACCATTCCTCCTGCACTACAGTCACAGCCAGAGAGGTTTCAAGATGGCAAGTGTAGGAAGATCCTGATCTCACCTCCTACCATGGTCACAAAAAACTACAAAAACATAGGAAATAATTCCCTCAGAAAGAGACCTAAAACCCAGAGCCTCCATAGCAAAGGGTAAAAGGACAGCATCTAAATGGGTAAAAGCGGCAGAGATACAGGCTTGCCAAGGAAAAACCTAGATCCCAGCTACAGTGATCCACAGTTAGGAGAGATCACAAAGGTATGGGTCTTTTCCCCGAAGAGTGAGGGATCTGAGCTTCATATCTGATACTCCAACCTCTAGATCCTGTACAGGAGAGACGAACCTCTAAAACACCTGGCTTTGAAAACCAACAAGGAATATGTCCAGGAAAACTACAAAACTATAGGGAATGGAGAACCCACTCTTTAAAGGATCATGTGCAAAACTCACTCAATCTCAAAAATAGCTTAAAACACCAGATTTAAAAGCATATGGGCCATAGGTGAAGAGGACCCACTTACTAATCTTGAAGCATCTTCTGGAAAGGAAGGAATAAGTTGCAAGACTTCGTAAGGGCTGAGTCACTCCTCCAAGACTGTGAGCGATAGATAATATACCTAGTGTTGCTGTGGTTGTTGTTGTTCAGTTGTCCAGTCAGGTGTGACTCTTTGCCGTCCCATGGACTGCAGCCTGCCAGGCCTCCCTGTCCCTCACCATCTCCTGGAGTTTGTCCAAGTTCATGTGCATTGCATCAGTGATGCCATCCAGCATCCTCATTCTCATTCTCCTCTGCCATTGATTTTTCCCATGTAGCTAATACACAGAAATAAACAGAGAAGACAGAAATAAAATAAAGTGAGAAGACAGAAGAATATGTGCCAATCGAAAAAACAAGACAAAGCCTCAGGAAAAGAACTAACTCAATCAGAGATAAGCAAGCTATCTGGTAAAGAATTCAAAATAATGGTCGTAAGCATGCTTACAGAACTTTGGGAGAAGAATGGATGAACTTCAACAAAAAGAAAATACAAGAAATTACCAAATAGAAGTTATAACCAAACTGAACAACACACTAAAGGGGTGCAACAGCCGACTGGATATGGTAGAAAAATGAATCTGTGTGATGGAAGACAAACAATGGAATTCACCCAGTCAGAGCAGCAAAATGAAAAAAGAACTTTAAAAAGTGAAAATATCTTAAAGGACTTTTGGGACAACATCAGGTAGATGTTGTATTGTAAGGTTCCAAAAGGAGAAGGAAATGGCAACACAGGCCAGTATTCTTGCCTGGAGAATCCCATGGACAAAGGAGCCTGGCAGGCTGCAGTCCATAGGGTCACACAGAGCCGGACATGCCTGAAGCAACTTAGCACAAGG
Source organism: Neotragus moschatus (assembly GCA_006410615.1). Lineage (NCBI taxonomy): Eukaryota > Metazoa > Chordata > Mammalia > Artiodactyla > Bovidae > Neotragus > Neotragus moschatus. Next base: position 612,652 of record SJYA01001386.1, on the reverse strand, counting down.
TCCCAGAGAAAGAAAGGGAAAGGGCCAGAAAAATTATTTAGAGAAATAGTGGCTGAAATTTTCCCTAATGTGGTAAAGAAAATAGCCATCCAAGTCTAGAAAGCTCAGAAAACACCAAATAAGATGAGCATTGTAATTAAAAAGATAAACATTAAAGAAAGACTTTTAAAAGTAGCAGGAGAAAAACAATTTGTTAAATATAAGGAAAATGTCCCAAATCAGTAGATTTTTCAGCAGAAATTTTTACAAACCAAAAGGGAATAGTATGCCATATTCAGTGCTGAAAAGAAGAAAAACTTAAAACCAAGAATTTTCTGTTGAGCAAGGTTTTCATTCAGAATTGAAGAAGAGATCAAGTTTCCCAGATAAGCAAAAGTTAAAAAAAAAAAGTTTATCACCATTAAACTAACCCTGCAAGAAATATTAAAGGGATTTCTTTAAGCTGAAAGAAATGGCACTAATTAATAATAAGAAAACATATTAAAGTAAAAGTCTCAGTGGAAATGACAATATATAATATATATCATAATACAGTAAGTCCCCTAAATACAAGGGGGACTTTCAAAGTTGCAACTTTCAAAGATGCAAACAGGCGTGCCATCAAAGTCAGGTGTGAGTGAAATGGCAACTTGCCCTCCATTTCCTGTAGCTGACAATCCTTCAGCTCTACCCTCTCCCAGCTCCCCTCCCTCCTCTAGTCAGTGTCAGCCCCTGAATGGCAACTGCTATACTGTGCTATTGTACATTTAACAGTACTATGCTTTAAGATTAAAAATGTTTTCTTTATTTTTTTGTGTGTTTGTTTTTTGTGTATTATTTGTGTGAAAAATATTTTAAACCCACTATAGTACAGTACTATATAGCCAATTGTGTTAGTTGGGTACCTAAGTTAACTTTGTTGGACTAAGGAATGAGCTTTTGGAATAGAATTCATTCATGTGTAGGGGACTTACTGTAAAATAAAGATAGTGGGTCAAAAGTAGTAAATATTACTAAAATCATAATAATCAAGGGATGCATAAAATAAAATGGGGTAAAATGTGTTCTCAGAATTATAAACTGTGGAGTTGTGCTCAGTTGCTCAGTCATGTCCAGCTCTTTGCATCCCCATGGACCGTAGCCTGCCAGGTTCCTCTGTTTACGGGGATTCTCCACACAAGAATACTGGAGTGGGTTGCCATGCCTTCCTCCAGGGGGGTCTTCCCAACCCAGGGATTGAACCCAGGGCTCCTGCATCGCAAGGGAGTTCTTTACCATCTGAGCCACCAGAGAAGCCCAAGAATACTGGAGTGGGCAGCCTATCCCTTCTCCAGAGGATCTTCCTGATCCAGGAATTGAACTGGGGTCTCCTGCCTTTTAGGAGGATTCTTACCAGGTGAGCTATGTGGGAAGCCCAAAATATGGTGGGGTAGAGTAAAAGGATAAAGTTTTGGAATGTTACTACCAATTAAAACAGGCTACTATTTACATAGGATGTTATACGTGAACTTCATAGAAACCACAAAGAAGAAAGCTTATAATAAATAAAAGAAAATGAGAAAAGAATGTAACATTAAAGGAAACCACCAATACATGAGGTAAGAGGGAAAGAGAAGAAGAAAGTTACAGAGATAAACTACAAAAACAGCCACAAAACAATTAGCAAATTGTCAATAAGCATGTACATACAATAATTAAATGCAAAATGCTAAATTTACCAATCAAAACATAGAGCAACTGAATGGATAACAAAACAAGACACATCTATGTGCTGCCTACAAGCCACTTCAGAGAAAGTACGTAAAGAATGAAAGGATGGAAAAAGATATTCCATACCAATGGAAATGGTATCTAGAGCAGCTATACTCATACCAGACAAAATAAACTTTAAAACAAAGAGGGTAATAAAAAGATAAAGCAAAATATTGCACAATGATAAAGGGATTGATCCTGTAAGAAGATACACTTCTATAATTTATAAGTGTACATGCACCAATAGAGGAGCACCAAGCTATATAAAGCAAATGTTACCATTTTAAAGGGAAAATTGTAAACAACAAAATAATAGCAGAAACATAGAATAAAATAATAAAGTAAACAAAATAATAGTGCAAGAGTTAAAGTACTAATAGTAATAAACAACCCCACTTAAATCATTGAATGGGGTTCCCATGTGGCTCAGACGGTAAACAATCTGCCTGTAATGCAGAAGATATGGGTTCAATTTCTGAGTCAAAAAGATCTCCTGGAGAAGGGAATGGCAACCCACTCCAGTATTCTTGCCTGAAGAATTCCATGGATGGGCTATAATCCATGGAGTTGCAAAGAGTTGGACACAACTGAGTGATTAACAGTAAATCAATAGATAGATCATCCAAACAGAAAATCAATAAGGAAACATCGGACTTAGACAACATATTAGATCAATAAACTTCGCGTTTATAGATAGAACATTCCATCCAACAGCAGCAGAATACACATTCTTCTCAAATGCATAGGAAACATTCTCTAGGATGTGTGACATATTGGGTCACAAGAAAAGAGCCAATAAATTCAAGATTGAAATTGTATCAAGCACCTTCTCCAACTGCAGTGGTATTGATGTAGAAATCAATCACAAGTGGGAAGAAACTCAAAGCCACATAAACATGAAGATTAAACAACATGCTACTGAAAACCAAGGAGTCATTGAAGAAATTAAAGGAAAAATCACAACATACTAGCAATAAAAAACTCCCACATATGCTAAAAGATAAGTTCATAGCAATCTACCTCCAGAAAAATCACAAATGAAAAATCTAACCTTACTTCTAAAGAAGGTTTTTTTTAAATGAAGCCCAAAATTAGTAAAAGGAAGAAAATAGCAAAGATCAGAGCAGAAATTAATGAAATAGAAGCTACAAGGAAATAGAAAAGATCAACCAAACTAACAGCCAGTTGTTAGAAAAGACAAAATCAACATACCTTTAGCTGGACCTAACAGGAAAATAAGAGAATTCAAATAAATAAAATCAAAGATGAAAGAAATTTCAACTAATACATAGAAGTACAACATTTCATAAAAGACTGCTACAATCACTTATACAACAACAATTTAGCCAACCTAGAAGAAATGGATAAATTCCTAGAAACATATAATCTTCCAAGACTGAGTCTTAGAGGAATAGAAAACCTGAGTAGACAGATTACTAGTAAGGAAATTGCAACAGTAATCAAAATCTCCCAACAACTGAAAGCCTAGGACTAGTTGGTTTCACTCATGAATTCTACAAAATATTCAAAGAAGATACTACTTACCCTTCTCAAATTCTTATAAAAATGTGAAGGGAAGGGAAACCTTCCAAACACATTTTATAAAGCCAGCATTACCCTCTACTGGGCTTCCCTTGTGACTCAGCTGGTAAAGAATCCACCCGCAATGCAGGAGACCTGGGTTCAATCTCTGGGTTAGGAAGATCCCCTGAAAATGGGAAAGACTACCCACTCCAATATTCTGGCCTGGAGAATTCCAGGGACTGTATAGTCCAGAAGTCACAACGAGTTTAACACGACTGAGTGATTTTCACTTTCAGCCCTATACCAAATCAGACAAGGACATCACAAAAAAATAAAATTACAGCCCAATATCCTTAAATTTTGGGGCTCCAAAATCACTGCAGATAGTGATTGCAGCTGTAAAATTAAAAGACTATTACTCCTTGGAAGGAAAGTTATGACCAACCTAAACAACATATTAAAAAGCAGAGATATTACTTTGCCAACAAAGGTCCGTCTAGTCAAGGCTATGGTTTTTCCAGTGGTCATGTATGGATGTGAGAGTTGAACTGTGAAGAAAGCTGAGCACCAAAGAATTGATGCTTTTGAACTGTGGTGTTGGAGAAGACTCTTGAGAGTCCCTTGGACTGCAAGGAGAACCAACCAGTCCATGCTAAAGGAGACCAGTCCTGGGTGTTCATTGGAAGGACTAATGCTGAGGCCAAAACTCCAGTACTTTGGCCACCTCATGCGAAGAGTTGAGTCATTGGAAAAGACCCTGATGCTAGGAGGGATTGGGGGCAGGAAGAGAAGGGGACAACTGAGGATGAGATGGCTGGATGGCATCACCGACTCCATGCACATGAGTTTAGGTGAACTCCAGGAGTTGGTGATGGACAGGGAGGACGGGCGTGCTGCGATTCATGGGGTCCCAAAGAGTCGGACATGACTGAGTGACTGAACTGAACTGAACTGAACTAGTCCTTAATAAACACAGATGCAAAAATCCTCAACAAAATGGTAGCAAGCCAAATTCAACAAACCAATACAATACTGTAAAGTAATTAACCTTCAATTAAAATAAATAAATTTATATTTAAAAAAACAATTAAAAAGGTCATACACCATATTCAAGTAGGATTTACTCCAGAGATGCAAGGATGTTCAACATCAACAAATCCATCAATATGACACATTAATGATTAATACATTATTAACAAAATAGACAATAAAATCATATGATTATCTCAATAGATGCAAAAAGTATTTGACAAAATTAACATCCATTCATGATAAACAGTCTCAACAAACTGGGTATAGAGGGAATATACTTCAACATAATAAAGGCCCTGTATGACAAACTCACAGCTATCATTACTGGTGAAAAGCTAAAAGCTTTCCCTGTAATATCAGAAGTGAGACAAAGATGCTCACTCTGGCCATTTTTAATCAACACAGTACTGGTAGTCCTACCCATAGCATTAAACAAGAAAAAGAAATAAATAAAAAGCAACCAAACTTGAGGAAATAAAATGTCACTGTTTTTAGATGTAATATATAGAAAACTCTAAAGATTCCATCAAAAAGTTAAGTGAATTCAGTAAAATTTCAAGATATAAAATCAATAAACAGAAATCTGTGGCATTTCTAAAGACTAATAACAAATCATCAGAAAAAGAAATTTTTAAAATCCCATTTACAATAGCATCAAAAAGAATAAATTATTCGGGAACAAATTTAACCAATAAAGTGAAAAGGCTAGACAACTGAAAACTAAGACACTTATGAAAGAAACTAATATAAATAGAAAAGACATCCCATGTTCATGGATTAGAAGTATTAGTATTGTTTAAATGTCCATAATACCTACAATGATCTGAAGATTCAGTGCAATCCTTATCAAAATCCCAATGGCATATTTCACAAAACTAGAACAAATACTCTAAAAATTGTATGGAACCACAAAAGATCATAAATATCCAAGATAATTTTAAGGAAGAACAGAGTTGGAGGTGTCATACATCCTGATTTCAGAGTATGTTGACATATATCAACAGTACATAGAGTAGCTATGGTAATCTGAGCAGTATGATGTGTCAATCACAGTCATGTTGACTCTTTTGTGACCCCATGGACTGTAGCCTGCCAGGCCCCTCTGCCCATGGAATTTTCCAGACAACAAAATTGGAAGGGGTTGCCATTTCCTCCTCCAGAACAGTATGATACTGGCAAAAAAAAAAAAAAAAACCATATAGAATATCAGAACAGATTGAGAGCCTATAAATAAACTCACACATATATGGAAAAAATTATGGCCAAGGAAAGAACATACAATGAAAAAAGGATTCTCAACACCATTCTTCAATAAACCGTGTTGAGAAAACTGGACAGTCACATGCAAAAAGAAAAAAAAAACAACTAGATGACTATCTTACAACGTTAGACCTGAAAACATAAAATTCCTAAAAGAAAACATAGGCAGTAACTTCACTGTCATTGGTCTTAGTGACTTTTTTTGTGTGTGGTCTGATTCCAAAGGCAAGGGAAACAAAAGGAAAAATTAGCAAATTGGACTACATCAAACTACAGAGCTTCTGCTCAGTGAAGGAAATAATCATCCAACTGAAAAGGCAACCGGTCTAATGGGAGAAGATGCTTGCAAATCATGTATCTGATAAGATACTTGCAAATCATATGTCTGATATCTAAAATATGTTTATAAACCTCATATTACTCGACAACAAAATGAAACAACCCACTTAAAAGGGAAGTGTTTGAACAGGCATTTTTCCAAAGAACACATACAGATGGCCAGCAGGCACATGAGAAGATTTTCAGCATCACCAGTTATTGGAGGAATGCAAATCAAAACACAATGAGACACTACCTCATACCTGTTAAAATGACTATTATGGAAAAGACAAGAAACAACAAATGTGGAAGAGGATGTGGAGAAACAGGGACTCTTGCACACAGGTGGTGGGAATATGAATCAGTACAGCCACTATGAAGAACAGAATGGAGGTTCCTCAAATTTAAGACTGCAACTACCATATTACCCAGCTATTCCGCTATTGAGTATTTATCCAAAAAACATGAAAACACTAATTTGAAAAGATATCTATGTTCAATTGCATCATTATTTACAACTGGCTAGAGATGGAAACATGGAAGCAAGCCAAGCACTCATCAATGGAGGGGCTGGTAAAGAAGATGAGGCACTTACATGTGTGCATGCTGTGTGCCCTGTCACTCTGTCATGTCCAGCTCTTTCTGACCCCGTGGCCTGGAGCCTGTCTGCCTCCTCTGTCTGTGGGATTTTCCAGGCAAGACTACTGGAGTGGGTTGCCATTTTCTCCTCTAGGAGCTTCCCGACCTAGGGATCGAACCCATATCTCCTGCACTGGCGGGTAGATGCTTTATCATTGAGTCACCTGGAAAGCCTGTGTGTGTGTGTGTGTGTGTGTGTGTAGTACTACTCAGCCATAAAATATGAAATGAACTTTTGTCATTTCCAACAACATGGATTGACCTAGAGGGTATTATGCGAAGTGAAATAAACTAAATGGAGAAAGATATCATTCACATAAAAAAAGCTATTTAAAAAAAAACCCAACTAAACAAAATTAAACAAAACAAACTCCTAGGTACAGAGAAAAGACTAGTAGTGATCAGAGAGGAAGGGGGTTGAGGGGAGGGTGAAACTGTTGAAGGGGGTCCACCTTATGGTGATGCATGGCAACGAGGCTTGTGGCTATGACAACCCTATAGTGTATGCAGGTGGCATAATATGATTCTGTGTGCCTGAAACTGATATAATGGGAGAGGGGAAGAAAGGCAGGAAGGAGGGAAAGAAAGGAGACAAGAAAGGAAAAAAAGTCATGGTCAGTAAAAGAATCCATTTTCGAATCATTATGTTTAATGGAAAACATCTGAAAAAAAGATACGTCCATAACTGAAGCAGTTTGCTGGACGCCTGAAACCAACACAACTGCAACTATAGTTCAATTCTTTTTTTAATTTTTATTTGTACTTTACTTTACAATACTTATTGGTTTTTCCATACATTGACATGAATCCGCCACGGGTGTACATGAGTTCCCACTCCTGAACCCCCTCCCGCCTCCCACCCCATCTCATCTCTCTGGATCATCCCCGTGCACCAGCCCCAAGCATCCTGTATCCTGTATCGAACATAAGACTGGCGATTCGTTTCTTACATGATAGTATACATGTTTCAGTGCCATTCTCCCAACAAACTACTGATGTGTGGAACAACAAAAAATGAATCTCAAAACAGCATGTCAAATAAAAGAGGCCAAACCGAAGTAACAAAAAGAAAAGCAAAAATCATTATTATGAAGAATGGATTTCCCCAGATCACCAGCCCAGGAGTTCACCCACCTCCCTCCCACGGGCCTGTTCCGGAAACTCCTGACAGCTCTGTGGGCCACTGCAAGACTGACAGCTACAGGAGGCAGTGGCCCCAGCTCCCAGACACCCCGCTCACCACAGATGGCCACATCCTGCCCTGACTCAGGCCATTCTGATCTCAGTTCCTGGAACCTGAGCAGGGAGACAGTCTCCTTTTCTATGCCCCTAGGCAGGGCCATTGATGAGGATCTGGAGATCCCCTGCCCCTTCCTGGGAGCCACCAGGGTCCTGTCACCAGATTCTGCACACCCGAGCCTGATCTGTGGTGGGCTTCTCCACCTATCACCTGGCTAAGCCCTTCCCCTTAACTTGGGACCTGCAGTCCCCTGGGATGTACTTGCCTATAAGCCACCTCAGAGCCAAAGTTTTTACCCCAGTGAGGCCATCTGAGTCCTGGCTCATCACATTGCTGCCAGGCTTATGGGAGCTCTTGAGGCACTCACAGCCCTGCTCTAGGCACCCAGCCCACATCCCACAGCAAGCTGACCTCTGCCCATCACCCCAGTCCCCATTCCTGCCACACTCTGCAGTGCTCCATGCTTGTCCTTTGCCCTGTCTGGATCCCAGGATCCTCAGTTGCTCAGAAATCTGTATGGGGGCTTTATCATTGTGCATGGGCTTCTTGCCACCAGCTACCATTTTGGAGCTATTATTAGAGTGAAAACTTCCTTGGATATTTAACTAAAGAAGTAGCTATACAAGTAACTTGCCTCCATATCACAGGAGCACTGATTAGACCCTGGCCATATTCAGCTAAGACTCTCAGGATCCCAGGGCATGGCAGGCTACTGGGCGCCCCATCTCCTTGATGGCACGCCCAGTCTCCCCCAACTGAAATGCCAGGTATGCCCAAAGCCACAGCTCCTCTCTTCCCACTGCATTGTTAATGAGCACCCAGCCCTTGCCCTGTGGTCGCTCTCAAAGCCTGTCTTTCCATCTACTGCTTACACTTTATTTCTTAGAGTAAAAGACAATTGTCAAACGCCCATTCATCATGTTTGCCTTCAGCTCTCCCTGTCATCTTGCTGTGACTCAGATTCAGGTTTGATTAAATAAAGTTTTGGCAGGGACTCAACTGGTGGTGGGAAGTGTGGAAGTTGTTGGGGACTTGACCAAGGAGCGATGATAGTAATGGACAATAAACTTCTACCTGGGGGAAGAAGGGTAAAGACATGTAGGAGATGAACGCAGCAATCCCACAGGAAGGGAGCCGTGGAGGATGTGCAGGAGAGTAAGGGGAGCCCTTGGAGAGACAGTGAGAACACCGGGAATATAGGACTGTAGAGGCCTGACTGGAAGGTCCCAGACTCAGACCAAGCCAGGCAAGGACCAAGGATCAGCCCTGCTTCAGGGAGACTGAGCTGCGGGCTCAGGTGAGCCAGATCCAGGAGGTGAAGCAGCTCCTCAGCCCTGGCTGTGCAGGGCACCAGCTGCACACCAGCAGCTGGCTCTGCTGGCCTGGCATGTGGCTGGATCTGGGGAGTGTGAGATCTCCGGTGATGCTAATGTGCAGTGTGTGTGTGTGTGTGTGTGTGTGTTTGTGTGACTCAGTCACGTTCAACACTTGGCAAGCCCATGGACTTTAGTCGGAGAGGCTTCTCTGACGCAGGGAGACAGGGAGTTGCTGCTGTTGCTCAGAGGTCCTCCCACCTCAGTGTCTCAGAAAATGCCTGCAGGTCTGTTAAAATGTAAGTTCCGGTGCAGGAGGAACAGTGGGCCTCAGTACCTGCATTTCTGATGAGCTCCTGGGCAACACCAAACTCAACATCATGCTTGCACAAAGAGAATGGGCTCTTTAACAAGATTTTCTTCTGTCCAGTTGCTTACACCAGCAAGCAAGAACTCACCTCAAAGTGCCCTCGATGTTCAGGTGCTAAGTCATGTCTGACTCTTTCTGACCGCATAGACTGCAGCACATCAGGCTTCCCTGTCCTTAACCATCTCCAGGAGCTTGCTTAAACTCATGTCGGTGGAGTCAGTGATGTCATTCCACTATCTCATCCTCTGTTTGCCCCCTCTCCTCCTGCCTTCAATCTTTCCCAGGATCAGGGTCTTTTCCAATGAGTTGGCTCTTCACATCAGGTGGCCGAAGTACTGGAGCCTCAGCTTCAGCATCAGTCCTTCCAATGAATATTCAGGGTTGATTTCCTCTAGGATTGACAGGTTTGCAGTGCCCTGGATGTTAACAAATAACATATGTATTCACAGAGCAACCAACCAGGAGCACATGTCACCTAAGACATTCTAAGTAAGTGATGACAGTGTTGTCCATACACACCAAGCTCTTGCCTGCCCTGGAACTTTAGTCTCTAATGATTCAGAGCATGAAGGCTCTTGCAGCCCCCAGCAGTCTTCCCAGCCAGGCCTCCCCAGGATTCTGCCTTCCCTCTCCCTCAAGGCTGCACAGGGAGGACTTCCTTACTGTGTGCACACCAAGGTATGAGGGTAGAAAGTGAGGCTGATGTGTGTCTTCACAGGCCTATTGGATCAGGACTCCATTGTTTCAAAGCCAGCAAAGGCCCTTAGTCTGAAAAGATAGTTGGAAGACCCTTCCCATGGCCTTACTTGCCATGACTTCCCACTCCCACCCCAATACACACAGATCTTAAGTCACTTCTAACATGATGCAAGGCCCAGGAACCCACGCTCTCCAGGCTTGGCACCTGCCACCCAGCCCTTCACTGCTGGACCCTGCATGTTTTGTATCTGTAAGATGTAGGATGGAGGGTAAGCCCCTCCTGCAGGAAGCCTCACCCACCTCCGTAGACTGGGCTGGGACCCCCACCCTCCTTAAAAGCACCCCTGTCATCACCTTCACTTTCTGGTCTTTCCCACGCTACTGGACTAGAGGGGGTTTAAGGACAGGATCCAGACCCTCTGGGTCTGGCTTTACAAGTGTTAGCTGTTTGGGTAGCCATTCCCTTCTCCAGGGAATCTTCCCAACCCAGGGATCGAACCTTGGTCTCCTCCATTGCAGGCTGATTCTTTATCATCTGAGCCAGCTGACAAGCCCTGTTAGTTGACAAATTTAAAAAAAAAAAAAAAAGATGAGAGATGAGAAGGAAGGAGAGAATGCAGGAAAGAGGAAAGCATTTAGCTCTCCAAGCCCTGTTTCCTATTTCTTTTTAAGGCCTCGGAACTTACACTCCATGTGGCAAGACCACGAGTGCCCAGTGAATGTAGCTGGGCTACATTCTAAAGGCAGCTGCACTACCTTTAAAAGAGTCAATTCAAGGTGACATGATTTAGTAATGAGTGGATCTAATCTTCAACTGGGTGGAAACTCATAGCATGGTTACTATCCTGCACATTCAGGTGAACGTGCTATAAGGACCAGCAGGAATATCTAAAATTCAAGGTGAACACAGGTTCACCTTGCCTCATTGTAATCCAAATCAAATAAGGTTGAGTGTGAGGAAGAATATAACAGAGAAATAAGAGTAATTTCATCTTAAATTGTCTCTCAATGTAGTCAACAGAAAACTGAGTAAGAATACCACACACCAAAGTGGTAATTGACATGAAATTCAGAAGTCATTTGTCAGAGCCACCAGCCCTGCCGGACAACTACTGAGCAAAGAGCTAGTGAAACAGCAGGGTGGCTACTCCAGAGTCAACCTGAGGAGAAGTGCTGTCTGGGCCGGAGATCTCTGCTCCACAAGTGCCCAGATGCACACGTACACACATGCAGACACACACGTACATACATGCAGACACTCACGTATACACACGTACACTCCACACTTTGGGCAGAGTCACACTGGACTCTAGACCACAGAGTTGCTGAGCCAACATTTCTCTAGTCTCTGGGTTTGGAATACGTCCAAGGGGCGGTCTGTTTTCCTGAGCTCTGGTCCCAAGTGTAGATTCCCCTCCTGCCCACTTATATTAAGCAATCAACTGTCAAACATTTTAATTTAGTGAATGAAAACCCCTTGACCCTGGAAGGCCGTAAATTAAATGAAACCTCCTCTGCACACCTGGCCACCTCGGGGGTTTTACCCCAGGTAAGCAGCCACCTGGCTGGAGGGGGTCAGGATCCCCAGGTGCTTCCTGGGGCTGCAGCGAGCCAGGCCCCAGCATGGAGCAGCTGTGGCATGTCATGTCAGTGTGAAAACAAAAAGACTCCCCACATCCTGCAAGGTCAACCTATGTTACATGCATATTTTAATTGCATGAATTCAAAACATAAAAATTTCACTTCACGTTAAAAAAGGATGAGGAACTGTGCATACTTCTTAGCAAGCCAGCAGAGTAAATGTAAATTGTGTTTCTGCTACATGGGAAAACAGAACGCCCGCCAGTCTACATTGAGACTGGCTGAAATGATGCAAAACCCTCTGCAAAGTGTTGCTTTCCAGAGATAATAGAGACCCCAGCTCTCCTGACAATAGAGCTTAGGGTCTGGAGGCAGATGCGGAATATAGACAAGAGGTGAGGGGAGAAAGAAGTAGAGAAGCATTTATCTCTTTAGTGGCCAGGAGGGAACAGAGAGACAACTAGATGCATCAAGCAGGACTTCCTGCAGGAAGAGCCTCTTCATCTGAAAGCCAGAGTCTGACTAGGATCTACTGAGATGAGGAGGGTGTGAGAGCAACACGTGCAAAAGGTCCTGAGGTGGGAAGCAGTGCGGCAAGGAAGAGGCACAAGGCTGGAGGTGGGCTGGAGAAAGGACACGCAGGACATCAGGCCGTGAGATGATGGGGACAGCACTAGGAGCTCCTAGCAGCTGGGAGCGGGGCTAGAGGTGAGGAGAGAGGTCATCACTGTGCATTTTGAGAAGATCCTTTAGGTGGCAGTGGGAAAGGAGAATTAGGGTGAGTTCAGCTGTGTTTGTGCTTGACCACTGCGGAAAGTAAAGATGAGAGGGCCTAGATCCAGCCCTGAGGTAAGTCAAAGGTTAACCTCGAGGGAAGCCAGAGTTCCCCACAACGGAGAGTAAGGGATCATCTGAGAGGAGGATAAATAGACGGCCAAGGAAAGAAGGACTGCCCCAGAGATGTGCCAACATGACAGTCGCTGAGGGACCACAGTGTAAGAAAAAGCACGCTGGGCTTAGCAGCATTTGGATCCTTGTGACCTTAGCAAGAGATATTACGGTTGGAGCGACAGATACAAGCTAAATGGGAGCGGACTGAAGAGAGAAGCAGAAAGGGAGAAAAGAGCAACTTTCTAGGAAGCGGATGGAAGATGATAGCCGTGGGGAAGAGGAACTCAGCAAAGGAGGAACTTGTTTGGTTGTTAGCATTGTTTAGAACGAGAATGTTTAAAAATCTGTCTTAGGCTGTCTGACTGAATATATTACATTGGGCATGCATGCTAAGTCACTTCAGTCGTGTCTGACTCTTTGCCTCCCTATGGACTGTAACCCTCCAGGCTCCTTTGCCCATGGGATTTTCCAGGCAAGAATACTGGCATGGGTTGCCTTGCCCTTCTCCTGGGGATCTTCCCCACCCAGGGATTGAACCTGTGTCTCTTAGATTTCCTGCATTGGCAGGCAGGTTCTTTACCACTAGTGTCACCTGGGAAGCCCATATTACATTAACCAAACACTTAACCTTCTCTCCTTCCTGAAACCCCACCGGAATTGCAATAAATGCACAAGGGATAAAGAGAAAGGGAATAGGGACATCGGGGAAAGAGACACTCATGGAAATTTGGAAAGAGAACACCTGGATGAAGGGGAGGGAACTGCCTTAGGAAGGCTAGCAGGAAGGGATGCTGACAAGGAGAACTCCAGAAAGCCTTTGGTCTGGAGGAACAAGAGAATCCAACTGGGAGCCCATGTCCCCATCCCACCTGCTCTCAAGGCACAGCCAGGAGATGGTTATAAGAACCTACACAAGTGATTAGATGGCACAGAACCACATACACACACTCCCCGTGGCAGGGTAACTTGTAGAATCCTACGCTTCTATAATTACTTTAGAATAAAAAGTTAACATTTTGACTTTCCTGGTGGCTCAGACAGTAAAGAATCTGCCTGCAAAGCAAGAGACCTGGGGTCGATCTCTGGGTCAGGAAGATGCCCTGGAGAAGGAAATAGCTACTCACTCCAGTATTCTTGCCTGGAGAATTCCATGGCCAGAGGAGCCTGGTGGGCTATGGTCCATGGGGTCTCAAAGGGTCAGACACTACTGAGCGACTAACACTTTCACCTTCAAAAAGTTAAAATTTTAAAAAAGTGCAAAATCAGAAAGTCCTTATATTTTCTTTTGAAAGATTTAACACAGGATGTCCTTGTTCCAGTGGGAAAACTGAAGGGTATGTTCTCATGATATGTACAAGAACCAGGATGAAGACCCCCAGTGGGAAAGAACTGAATACCTCTCTGTTAGGAAGAATGGGAAGGGGACAGAAGACCCCATGTAGATATCCCATGGACCTGCTGCTCCAGTGCTGGTGGTCTCAATGTGGAGTGGGGTTTTTTTTTTTTTTTTTCTGAGGTGCCTCCTCTCCGGACAGTGCAATGGACTGCTGCTCCTGCTGCTGCTAAGTCGCTTCAGCCGTGTCTGACTCTGTGCGATCCCATAGATGGCAGCCCACCAGGCTCCCCCGTCCCTGGGATTCTCCAGGCAAGAACATTGGAGTGGGTTGCCATATCCTTCTCCAATGTGTGAAAGTGAAAAGTGAAAGTGAAGTTGCTCAGTCATGTCCGACTCTTCGCCACCCCATGGACTGCACTCTACCAGGCTCCACCATCCATGGAATTTTCCAGGCAAAAGTACTGGGGTGGGGTGCCATTGCCTTCTCTGGCAGTGGAGTGCATAGAACTGAAAACCCTTGAACCAGCAAGTCCTGGGATCCCACAGTGACTGGGGAAGCTGAAGGAAGGCCACGGCACTGCATGCTCTCTGGATACCTGGAGAAGTGCTCAGAGCCAGGGCTTCTGGCCATTTCTGTGCTGCTTCCTTTGGGTTCTCAAGTGGCTCATTGCCTCTGACTCATTGCCTCTCTATATAACCACACAGTCCCCTGTTGGGGCCTTTGTTTCTCCTGGGTTTACCCACCACTCTCCACTAACTTTCCCCGAGCCTCTGCATTTAAAAGCAGGATGCTCCAAAGGTTTTTTTTTTTTTTTTTTTTTCCTTCTCCCCTTTTGTCCTCTTTATTTATCTTTAAATGTCTCTATGTGAGCATTATAGCCAATGTAGTCTTGGAACATTCCCTGTGATTTTTATTGAATGGAATTTACTCTACTCTTTATGAATCAAAGTCAGTTCCTTCCAGTGTAATGGAATCTGTTTTCAGATGATTGTTGAGGACTCTCAGTTACTTGAAGGCTTCAGGCAGCAGGTCAGCCTTACAGGCAGGATTTATTTCTGGTTTATGATTTGTTTCTGCTTTTATCTGACTTTGCAAGATCCCACAGCCCACAGAACTATGAGTCTGGGGTCCTTTGGTTCACTTTGCCAAGTTAGCAAAGTTTTATTTAGTTAAGAGATTGCAGCCCTGAAGCAAGGGACTTCATAGATTTCTGCACTGAGGGACTAGAGAGATTATTTCTTCCCTGTTGTCTGGAATACAGAAGGGAGCAAGAGAGTCATTGAAGGAGGACAGGGTGTGTTTGTATACTTGGTTTATAGAAGTCTGAGAGCACTTATAGAGAACATCTCTGTGTTTCTTAGCATTATTCTTTCAGTGTGCACTGTATAAAATTACCGTATCAGTGGTCACAAGTGGTCAAGTGTGGTAATTTCACGTGGTTCATTCTAAAACATTTCTTTGGTAGTCAGCCTCCTCCTTCTACCAAAAATACAGCGATGTCTTTTCTCTTTTTTTTATCTGGTCATGCTTTCCCAGTAAACCTCTGCTTATCCTAAATGCTCCCATCTTAGCTAATTGCAAGATTTTCCCATTTCCCAGGGACAGCAATGTTTAATGTGGTTCATAAACAGAGGCATTAAAGACAAAGTAGAAATAGCCACAAAGAAAACTGAAGGAAGACTACTCTCCAGGTCTGACCCTTTTAAACTGTCCATTTGTATGACAGCAGTGGGGAGAAGGGTAGAAATAATCACGGATGAATTTCCTGTAGAGCCATCATCCAGAAACTCCTTCTCAGGCATCATGAGAGCTGCTTTCTCTTTCTACCTTAGGTTTCTTATGTTCGAGCTGAATGCTGTTCTCTTTCTTAGTTTACTCTCATTTTGCTGAAACTCATCCTCAAGTAACTTCCTAAGAAAGGGACATAGAAGGAGAATTGTTTCAATCCTTGCTTTGTCTGAAAATATCTTTATAATACCTTCAGACTTGGCTGATAATTTGGCTGAGTGTAAGATTCCAGGCTCCACTGTCTGTCAAATCTACTGTTGAGAAATCTGGTACTTGTTATAATGACCATTTTCTGGCATGTGGCCTGGTTTATCTTCTCTTTCTCTAGAAGGTTTTAGGAATTGTATTAAACCTTATATCATTTTCGGAGAATTGACTCCTTTAAGTTCTCCAGTTTATGAACATAGTATATCTCTCCATTTATTTCTATCTTTGACTTCTCTCTTCAGCACTCTGTAGTTTTTAGCATACCTGTGCACATTTTGTTAGATTTACACCTCAGATTTTCTTTTTGCTTCGTGATTATAAGTCATATTATATTTTAAATTTCAGTTTTCATATATTTATCGCCAGTATGTAGAAATACAATTAATGTTTGCACATTGATCTTATAGGCTGAAAACATGTTTCTTAGTTCCAGGTGGTTTTATGTTTGTTTTTTCTTGTTTGTCTTCTGTAGATTCCTTAGGGTTTTTATGAAGACCCTCGTGCCATCTGCAAATGGGGGCAGTTTTCTTTCTTTCCTTCTGATCTGTATACCTTTTATTCCTTTCTTTTTTCTATTTTGCTGTCTAGGACTTACAGTATCATGCTGAAGACAAGTGATCTCAGTGTGGTTGTCTTGTGCCTGATCTTAGGGGAAAACATCCAAATCTTTCACCATTACATATAATGTTGGCAGTAGGGATTTTGCAGATGTTCTTTACCAAGTTGAGGAAGGCTCACTCTAGTCCTAGTTATCTGACAGTTTTATCATAAATAATGTTGAATTTTGTCAAACGATTTTTCTGCATCAACTCATAGGATCATATGTTTTTTCTTCTTTAGCTTGAAAGTATTATGAATGATATTGCTTGATTTGTGAATACTAAACCAGCATTTCATCCTTAGAATAAACCCAGCTTGCTCATGTTAATTATTTTATATATTACTGAATTCTATTTGTTAACATTTTCTTAAGAATCTATGTGGCTATATTGATGAATATTGGCCTGTAGTCTTTTTTTGTACTTTTTTTTTGTTTTCTTTTGCTTTCAGGATAATACTTGCTTTACAAAATGAGTTGATGTTCTCACTTTTATTTTCTGAAAGAATTGTGCAGAATTGGTGTTTGTTAATTCTTCTTTTCACACTTTGGTAGAATTTTCAGCAAAACCGTCTGGCCTGAAGAGTTATTTTTTGAGAATTTAAAAATTATGAATTCCCTTTTTTTGATAGCTATAGGACAATCCAAATTTGAAATGTTTTATTTCATATTGGGAGAGTTGCGGTAGATTGTGCTTTTCAAAGAATTGGTTCTTTCCATCTAAGTTGTCAAATGTATGTGTGTAGAACTGTTTCTAGTTTTCCTTTTTTATGTTTCTGATGTCTGCAGGGAGTTTAGTCATTACCTGTTTCATTCCTAATACTGCTAATGTCTGTCTTGCCATAATTTTTGTCAACCTTGTTAGAGGTTTGTCTGTTTATTGACCTTCAAAACAACCACCATTTATTTCATTGATTATTTTTCTGTTTTCATTTAATTAATTTATGCTCTTACCCTTCTTGAATCCTTCTTTCTGCTTGCTTTAGATTTTCTTTGCCTTCTTTTTTCAATTCTTGAGGTGAGAGCTTAGACTGTTGATTTGAGTCTCTTTTATTTTCTAATCTAAGCTTTTAAAAACATGTTTTGGAAGTCTGAGGTTTTCTGCCAGTGTTCAGCAGGTGTTCTGTAGGAGTTGTGATGGAAGAAGCGAGGCTCACAAGGAAGGGGATATATACATATATAGTTATGACTGATTCACTTTGTTGTATGGCAGAAACAGACACATTGTAAAGCAATTATCCTCCAATTAAAAAAAATTTTTAAATAAAATGAATTAAAATCAATATATCACCAAAAAAGGCAACTACTGATTTTGATGGAAAAGATGGTTGGAAAAAACAAGAACTGTGCACGGAAAAAAAAAATATTTTAATCAAGAAGAAGAGCTTGTGCATGGTTTCAATTCAATTAACATAGAAGGAAAAGCTTTTTCTTTTTATGAAAAGTTGTAGAAATTCTATGATCCATTTAAATGTCCAGATACTTAGCACTGTACCCATTAAATGGGGTACAATGTGCCATTTTCTAGATGTGGACCCTGACACTCAGATGTTTGGGAGTTTCTTTATTAACAATGATGGTAGGAAGCAACACTCCCCACCCTTCACCCCACTACAGCATTCCAGCCTGTGCTAGCCATTCTCACCAGCTGGAGCAGAGGCTGTCCATAAGGGATCTGGACAGGTTCCACCCCAAAACCAGCCATGCACAGTCTACAACCCAGAGCAGATGTGGGGACTGGCAAGAGTGAGGGTCAGTGGATGTCAACTTACCCTCCTCTTCTTGCCTTCAGGCTCCAGTCAAGTCAGGTCAAAGGAGCCAGGCCCTGGCCCTCTGCAGGCTCCTGGATAGTGGACATCCATGCATAAAGGCCAACCTAGGTCTTTCAGGAGGGTTGCAACTTCCAAAGTGCTAAAGTAAATCAACAAACTCCAGATAGGGAGGGCAAGCCAACTCCACTACTTGCCAACTGTGTGACTTTGGATAAATGTATGATCAGTCCAGCATTTCACTTTCCTCTTCTGAGACATGGAATGATATTTGTGTCCATCTCCTAGGGTTGCTCTGAGGGTTAAGGAGTTACTTGGTGTGAAGTTCTTTGAACAACGTCTGGCAGGAGTAGGTACCAAATCAGTACTGATATTTGTTCTGACTTCCCCCAACCAAACTCCTTCAGCCCTTTCCACATAAGATTCAGTCTCTGATGGTACAGGAGTGAGGAAATTGGCAATTGCTTCTGCCCTCATCTTGTCACCCTCTCTCTCTCCACCTTCATCTCCAAACAACCCTTCCACAGCCAAGGAAAAGCCAAGTCATTCAGTAATATTGCAGACACTTGTTCAAAAAGCCAGGGGCAGGGGAGGAATACATGGAACCAGTCTGAGCAGACTGCAGACAGGTTTGTGCAAAACCACCCCATTCACTGAGGGCTATGTGAATGATAGGATAAACACAACCCAGGCATTTTTGCTGAATTACAACCCAGACTATATATATCAACAGTCCTCCATAAATGGAAAGCTCTTCTCCAGCAAGTCAGCCCCCACCACAATTTCCCAGAAGCAATATCCAGCAAAGAAAGCACTTTTAGGGACAAACTTGACTCAAAGTTTTAGGCTGCCGAAGACTGAGCTACCCGGTTTGTGGGGTTCAGCTCAGGCATCGCCGCAAGCCTCAGACAGGTCTCCTCAACAAAACAATGGAGAGACTCAGGAGTGCCTCCACCCTTCAGCGTGCTTTCCAGCCCACCCTGTCTCCTCCTGCTTTCAGAGAACACAGGCTTCTAACTGAAAACATGCCACAGGGGCAAATACACCAACATACTAGACCTTCACCACCAGCCCAGGCTGAACTTACATTTCTCTGTTTATCTGCTCCCACTGAAACTTCTGCACAGCAGACTACAAACTCATTTATGTTACAGGTTTATTATAAGTGATACAACTCAAGAACAGCCAAATGGAAGAGACACACAGAGCAAGGTATGGGGAAAGACCTTGGCAAGTCCATGCCCTCTCTGGGTCTATCATGTGCCCAGCATATAGATATGTTCACCAACCCAGAAGCTCAGTTGTATAGGGGCTTCCATGGAGGTTTCACTACGTAGGCTTCATTGATTAAATCACTGGCCTTTGGTGATTATCTCCAGCCACCCTCCTCCCCAGCATGGGGCTGAAAGTTCCAACTCTGTAATCACATGACTGGTTCCTCACAACCAGCCCCCATCCTGAAGCTTTCCAGGGCCCTAACCACCAGCCATCTCATTATAGATTTGTGGGTTTTAGGACTTCTGTCAGTGCCATCCAACTCTTTGCAACCCCCTGGGCTGTAGCCTGCCGGGCTCCTCTGTCCATGGGATTTCCCAGGCAAGAATACTGGAGTGGGTTGCATTTCCTCCCCTAGGGGATCTTCCTCACCCAGAGACTGAACCTGCGTCTCTTGCATCTCTGGCATCTCCTGCACTGGCAGGCAGATTCTTTACCGTCTGAGCCACCAGGGAAGCCCGAAGAATCAGGAGCAAAGACCAAATATTTATTTTGTACTATACTACAGGGTCCATGGGCTTATCTTCCAGGGAGGATAAGCACACTTATGCATGCAGGCACAGACATACATGTATACAAATACATACACACATACACTCATACACCCACACACAATGCACACACATATAGACAGTTACACACTTACATGAACACACACACACACTAATTAAGTGTCTGAATATTAGAAACAGCCTCACCAAATATGAAATGTGAAAAGAACAATTCCTGGAATCTGTTGGTTCTCCACTGAGCAAGAGTGGAGAAAGGGGACCAATGAGGCATAAAGATGGAGACAGGTGATGTAATAACTATGAAAGTCACAAAGTCGTGAAGGCCAGCTTTGGTAGGAATCTCTGTCAAAGAAAGAAAGCTCACTGGGGAAGACTTCTGACAGTGAGGCAGCCTGGCTTCACTTGGCCCCAGCCAGGGTTATTAGGTACAAAAGGCCAGTTTCCATGTTGCAGATCCAATTCAGACCTATGTTTTAGAGCTATTTCTCTCCCTGATAGCTCAGCTGGTAAAGAATCCACCTGCAATGTAGGAGACCCCGGTTCAATCCCTGAGTTGGGAAGATCCCCTGGAGAAGGGAAAGGCTACCCACCCCAGTATTCTGGCCTGGAAAATTCCATGGGCTGTATAGTACATGGGGTGGCAAAGAGTCAGACATGACTGAGTCACTTTCACTTCATTTCTCTCCAGCACTATGTAAATAACTTCAACTGTGGTGATCTGCTGGAAACCACAAGACCAGGGCCCCCCAGGGGCTCTTTTCTACTGGGTACCCTTCCCTGTGGCCAACCAACCCTACCCCATCCCCTGCCCAGAGCTCCCACCACTTGTCCACACGTGTGAACTCACACCACATTGCATCTTTAAGGATCAACCTCTGAAACCCCCAAAAAAGTAGTATGTACACTCACTCAGGATAAGAGCAAGACAGGGATCCAAGAGGCAGAGGCAAGTAGGGAGGAAAGAGGTGCATTTATAGGCACAAGTTTCTGGCTTTCCCAGCTTCTCTGTTCCTACAACTACTTCTGCAGCATCTCAGCTCTGCTGGGGTAACCTTCCCTGTGGGTTAGAGTCTTAAAACTGGATGTCTTTTCACCATGTGGCACCTGAAGGCCATGTTTCAGGCACTAATGTGCTGTAAAAATAAAGTGTATTTCTTTTCAAAAAACTACACATAAGAATATAATGTATGTGTGTGTGTGTCTGTGTGTTCAGCTGAGTCCTACTCTTTGCAACCCAATGGACCGTATGTAGCCTACCAGGCTGCTCTGTCCATGGGAGTTTCCAGGCAAGAATATTGGAGTGGGTTCTCATGCCCTCCTACAGGGGATCTTCGCAACCCACGGATCAAACCCCAATCTCTTCAGTTTACCTGCACTGGCAGGTGGGTTCTTTACCCCTAGCGCCACCTGGGAAGTCCACAGATAATACATATTTGCTCAAACTATATTCAAGTGTGGGATCATGTGGTTTTCAAAAGTATACAGACATAAATGATCGTATTTTTTAATTTTATCCCCATAAGCCTAGATTTGATTTGATAGTTTGAGCACAGAGATGGAGAATTTTTTTAATTACTTAGTCAAGGCTATGGTTTTTCCAGTGGTCATGTATGGATGTGAGAGTTGGACTGTGAAGAAAGCTGAGTGCCAAAGAATTGATGCTTTTGAACTGTAGTGTTGGAGAAGACTCTTGAGAGTCACTTGGACTGCAAGGAGATCCAATCAGTCCATCCTAAAGGAGATCAGTCCTGGGTGTTCATTGGAATGACTGATGCTGAGGCCGAAACTCCAATACTTTGGCCACCTCATGCGAAGAGTTGACTCATTGGAAAAGACTCTGATGCTGGGAGGGATTGGGGGCAGGAGGAGAAGGGGACGACAGAGGATGAGATGGCTGGATGGCATCACTGACTCGATGGACATGAGTTTGAGTGTACTCCAGGAGTTGGTGGTAGACAGGGAGGCCTGGCGTGCTGTGTGATTCATGGGGTCCCAAATAGTCGGACACGACTGAGCGACTAAATTGACTGAACTGAACTGAACCTCATATTTTATTTTTCTTTAAATTTTTATCATGGAAAAATTTCAAGCTCTTAGAGAAGGGGAACACATAACACAAGTCTCCCCATCCACCTTGGAGATCCAATTACTGCTAACATGTTGTTATATCAGCTTTACCTGTACATACTGTGGTGGCTCAGATGGTAAAGCATCTGCCTGCAATGCAGGAGACCTAGGTTTGATCCCTGGGTTGGGAAGATCCCCTGGAGAAGGAAATGGAAACCCACGCCAGTATTCTTGCCTTGAAAATTTCAAGGAAGAAGGAGCTCGGTAGGCTACAGTCCATGGGATCTCAAAGAGTTGGACATGACTGAGTGACTTCACTTCTTCACTTCACTGTTTTTGCTAAATCATTAAAATCAAGTTTCAGGTATCAAGACCCTTCAATAGTTGAGCAGGCATCTCCTAAAAATAAAGTCATTCTAGCAAGCAGTGTGCTATTATTACCCCTAACAGAACAATAATTCTACAATATCATTCAATACATCATCATGTTGAAACTTCCTCCAAACTGTTTCACACTGGGTAGTTGACTTAGGAATTGATCAGCATCCATGTTTGCTGTGAATATTGCTCCTTTTTAGTTGATTCTGTACTAGAACATTCCCACTCCTTCTCTGACACTGACATTTTTGAAGAGACCAGAAAAACTGATACAGAATGCTCTGCTCTCTGCACCTATCTGATCTTCTCCTCCTGGAGTCATTTACTTTGCTGTTCAAACCCTTCTTTCTCGTAAACTAGAAAGGCTGCAGGCTTGAACTTTGATTCAAGTTAAGTATTTTTAGCAAGAACACAGCACTGGTAATGGTGTGTGCTGGATTCTGCATCCTATAATATCAGGTTGATTTGGTTTGAGAGATGCTACCCTCCTGAAAGCCCTGACAGCCAGATGTGTCCACTGAAAATGGAAAATGTTCTTCCTTTTCAAGTTAGCTCTGTGCTTCACCAACTCTCCACACCTTCCTAGGGCCCTGCATAAAATCACCTTCTCTAACTCAATTATTTCACTGACCACTGCACACTGGGAACTTCCTAATTATCCCACTGTTGTTGTTTAGTTGCTAAATCGTGTCCAACTCCTTTGCCACCCCATGGACCATAGCTTGCCAGGCTCCTCTATCTGTGGGATTTCCCAGGCAAGGATACCGAAGTGGGTTGCCATTTCCTTCTCCAGGGGATCTTCCCGATCCTGTGAAAAAAGCCACATCTCCTGCACTGCAGGTACGTTCTTTACCACCGAGCCAACAGGGAAGCCCAGTTCTTTCATTACTTCTGCATTTACAAAACATCATTCCTCTGTAAAGAGCTGTCCCTGCAGAGGGGAAGACTTTTATCCCACAGACTCTTAGGGAGAACTGGTTCTCTCCAGAAAAGTCATGAGAGAATGTGGTCTCTAAAAGTTGTGTTGGGGCACAAAGGGCGCCCCCAGTCAAGGTCCATTGTCTGAGCTTTAAGGGAAGGAGGAGCAAGCAGGGTTGGGCACTGGGCCAGTGAGAGGACCGTGTATGGATAGAGTTGCTCAGGATGGAAAATCTGCGGAAAAGAAGTTTCAGATATGCCTATATGTCAAATCCTCTCATCTCACTTGGACACCTGCAGTAGAGTCCCACAAGTTTTCAGGCTTCTGGAGTCCAGGTCCTGATGCTGGTTTGGGAGGCATCATTAGGCCTCAAGGTTGCCCTGGTAATGTCAAGATTTCAGACACCATCCAGTGAATGAAGCCATGGGCACCAATCAAAACAAACCTAGTAGTGCATTTTTCACAACGCAAAACAACTAACTGAACAGACCTGTCAATGAACCAACTGATTGTTTTGGTTAGTTGTAGGCACCATGGCCTGGAGAAGGCAATGGCAACCCACTCAGGTACTCTTGCCTGGAAAATCCCATGGGCGGAGGAGCCTGCCTGGTAGGCTGCAGTCCATGGAGTCTCGAAAGTTGGACACGACTGAGCGACTTCACTTTTACTTTTCACTTTCATGCATTGGAAAAGGAAATGGCAACCTACTCCAGTGTTCTTGCCTGGAGAATCCCAGGGACGGGGGAGCCTGGTGGGCTGCCGTCTATGGGGTTGCACAGAGTCGGACATGACTGAGGCGACTTAGCAGCAGCAGCAGCAGGCACCATGGCCAGTACTCTCTTTTTACCCTGGTCATTGGCTGAAAATGTGTGATCTCTCCTCTCCTTTCCCTGACTTGCTGGTGTAGAAGTGGAAAGATTGGTTCCGCTTGTAATCTGGAGCAGAAATGGCTTCTCAGAGCTGGCACAGGATACTCTGNCAGCAGCAGCAGGCACCATGGCCAGTACTCTCTTTTTACCCTGGTCATTGGCTGAAAATGTGTGATCTCTCCTCTCCTTTCCCTGACTTGCTGGTGTAGAAGTGGAAAGATTGGTTCCGCTTGTAATCTGGAGCAGAAATGGCTTCTCAGAGCTGGCACAGGATACTCTGAGCCAGTTTGGAAGGAGACCAGAGGGAACTCAGAGTAGATTAAGTGGAAGCAACGCGAGGGCAGCGCTAGCCCTCCACTGAGCTCCAAAGGTCAACAGATCTGCAACCCACACCAACACTCCTTTTTCTCCAGGGCTGGGGTTTCTCAACAGTTCAGTTCAGTCGCTCAATCATGTCCAACTCTTTGCGACCCCATGAATCACAGCACGCCAGGCCTCCCTGTGCATCACCAACTCCCCGAGTTCACTCAGACTCATGTCCATCGAGTCAGTGATGCCATCCAGCCATCTCATCCTCTGTTGATCTCGTCTCCTCCTGCCCCCAATCCCTCCCAGCATCAGAGTCTTTTCCAATGAGTCAACTCTTCGCATGAGGTGGCCAAAGTACTGGAGTTTCAGCTTCAGCATCATTCCTTCCAAAGAACACCCAGGGCTGATCTCCTTTAAAATGGACTGGTTGGATCTCCTTGCAGTCCAAGGGACTCTCAAGAGCCTTCTCCAACACCACAGTTCAAAAGCATCAATTCTTTGGCACTCAGCTTTCTTCACAGTCCAACTTTCACATCCATACATGACCACTGGAAAAACCATAGCCTTGACTAGATGGACCTTTGTTGGCAAAGTAATGTCTCTGCTTTTGAATATGCTATCTAGGTTGGTCATAACTTTTCTTCCAAGGAGTAAGCGTCTTTTAATTTTATGGCTGCGATCACCATCTGCAGTGATTTTGGAGCCCAGAAAAATAAAGTCTAACACAAGGACCAACTCAAAAGGCAGGCAGAAGTGCTGACAACTTGCATTCCCTCACCTATCCCATCATGGCTCAGTCCCACCGCTAATGGGCATTTGCTCCCAGCTCAAGGGGAAGGCTGCTTGGGGCTCCTCCTCTAGAAGCAAGAGAGCAAATCAGACTGGTAACTGAGCAACTCCCCAACTTGTTCCAGGGACCCCTGTGGTCCCAGTCCCCTCCTCCCAGGAATGCACAGCCTTGCTATGATATCAGGCCTTCTGGTTCCTTCTTCCTGCCTCTCTCCTTTTCCTCCTAACCTTTCCTCCGCCACACTCCCCCCCCCACCCTTTTCAGCCCCCCTAGAAGCTTGGAGGGTTGTTCTGTGTTCACTTACTCAGGACCTTCACTTTCCCTGTCCAATAGAGTTGGTCGTCCCCTCCCGGGGGATTCTTCTTTAGGAAGCTAAAGAAGACTATCTCATTCATACACACAAGAGAGGCGAATCGCTGAGATCTGTCCCCGCAGGACCACGAGCTCTTGTGCCTGGGGTAGACCTGGGGATTTAGAGCGTGTGTGCCCTCCGGGGAACAGCCTCTGCGATGGAGGCTCAGAGCAGAAGGCAGGTGGTAGGCGCAGGGTTCAAATCAAAATGTGGCCACATGTCTCCCCTCAAGTCAGTCAATTCCAACCAAAACTGATCGTGATCGCGACGAAGATGATGAAACTAACAGCAATAATCTGCCAGATCCTCGCCCTCAGTGCACCTGGGCCAAGCCTAGTCCCCGATCCGGTTTGGACCTTCCCCGCTGGGTGCTGGGCAGGGGTCAGCAGCCTTGAACTCCTCGGAGGGGCGGAGGATCTGAAGGGCAGTTCTGGGACAGAGGCGGAGGGGCGAGCCAAGCTCTGGGGGGACTGCCGAGGAGGCGGGGGCAACAGGAGAATGTCCGGGGCCCGCCAGAGGC
>SJYA01001386.1:524041-586332 GCA_006410615.1 Neotragus moschatus | reverse complement strand
TGTGTGTGTGTGTGTGTGTGTGTGTGTAGTACTCAAAGAGTTGTGGACTCACTGATGCAGAGCTCAGTGCCAGTTTGAATACTTTTGTCACCATAGGTGAACCACACATTGAGTTTTCTCAGTCAGAAAACTTTCACTTTGGGCCTGCTAGTCCAGGCGCTCTAGTCTCCTGACACCAGGGATCTGAAACGCAAAATCAGCCCTTAAGATACAGATGCAATGATTCCTTGCCCAGTATTCATCTCTGAAAATACTGCTTTCCTCTTTATATTTGTGCATTCCATTAAATGCATGACTCTCCTGGTTTTCTACCATATGTGGATAGTGAAGCTACCTTTTCTTGTACAAGGCCTACCTTAGGAATTGGCCTAATAACTTTGTGTCTCAAAATTTAGGGACTGATTTTCCTTTACCTGGAAATTATGACACTAATTTGATTCCACGGTATCTCTTCAACCCCTTAAAAATGTTTCAAGGTCTACTGTGTATGCATATATTTTTGTTACGAAAACATGGGAATTTGAGCATAAAATAATCTTGAAACATTTGTGGTTGCCCAACTGGAGAAAACCTTTTTCTCTGCTAGGACTTGGGACTATGACTCTGGCTGATACAGCTGGCATGGCAGCCTTGGGCAATCTACTGTGTTGGCCAGTTAGCTGAGACTGAGCTGCCCCTGGGCTATACATGGCTTTCTGTTTCCTCACATTTGGTTTCGTGATTCCTTTCTTATCAGTTTTGGAGCCATTTTGTATTATTCCCTTGCCATATGTTTTCTGTAAAATTGGTTAATTACCTAAAGAACATTGAAATATACACATTACCATATGTAAAATTAAATAACCAGTGAAGATTTGTTGTTTGAAGCAGGGAACTCAGGTGTTCTGTGACAACCTAGAGGGGTGGAATGGGGTGGGAGGTGGGAGGGAGCTTCAAAAGGGAGGGCATATATGTACACCTGTGGCTGATTCCATGTTGATGTATGGCAGAAACCAGAACAATATTGTAAAGCAATTATCCTCCAATTAAAAACTA
This sequence comes from Neotragus moschatus, assembly GCA_006410615.1. NCBI lineage: Eukaryota > Metazoa > Chordata > Mammalia > Artiodactyla > Bovidae > Neotragus > Neotragus moschatus. The sequence continues at coordinate 585,297 of SJYA01001386.1, read as the reverse complement.
AATAAATGAAAAAGAGATATTCCATGAGCTTTTGGAGATGATATGCTAGACTTAGTGGAATCCTGTCTAGCTTTAGTTAATAATACTTTTTAATTTGTTGTTATAGTTACTAGGCATAAAGTTACCTTTCGTTTCATTTTTATTCTGTTTTTGAGGAATCACAGTGGCATCTGGAGAGGCCAGGGAATAGCCAGTCAGGTAAATCAGTGACAAGGTTGTTCAGAGGAGGGTGTGGAACCAGACGTTCTAACGTCTGGTTGGAACCATGAGTTGGAGTGGGAATCCTGAGTCATTTGTAGGCTCTTTGGCCTTGGAGATGCTGTTCCATTTCCTTGGGGTCAGAGTTTTCCACAGATTTCAGTCAAGCCCCCAGATTCAGCATTCCAGCACTTTGCTAGCATAGTAGCTAGAAGTAGTTCGGTTCCAAGTATGCTGGTGACACCCATATTGCTAGATAGGTGAGGAACACATGGAAAGGTGACAGCTTCCAGAAGAGCTTATCCGTAGTGTGGTGCACTAGAGTCCAATGACGTGGGCATCCAGCCCAGTGCAGCCTCTTCCAAGCTGCGCCACAGGCTCAGTTTCCTCCTGTGTCCATTTGGAAGCAGATGCTGCGGCGGTCTCAGCCGTGGTGCCTGCAAGGCACAGCGCGCAGTGCGCATGCCATGCCACCGAGCAAGAGGGCTGCTGTGGGAACGGATGAAAGGAGCCCCGCGGTTACCACTTCCTGCCCAGAACACCTCTCATTTTCGTGTGCCTAGAGGAACTCATTTCCACTCACTTTGACTCGTGCTGTGACAGCCTTGGTAGAAATTCAGTCCTGTACCCTTCCTTCGAACAAGCAGAGAAGAGAATGTTTGAGAAACCTGGCAATGAAAATAAATGAAAAAAAAAGAAAAGCAATGAAGATAAAGACCACTTGCATCAAAAACATTTGATGAGATTGATGAGCCTGGATGCCCAGGAGAACATGCAGAGAGGCAGATGTTCAAGCTGGACTTGGTTGTGGGCACAACCTGCATACGTGGGACTCCTTGGACTGCTGTCAGATCACTGTTAGCATCTGAGCCTTGTTTGCTGAGAGAATAAAAAACCTTTGGAGAAGCTGCATCAAAGTAGGAAATCTGACTGGGGGCAAACTCACTTTCGCAATCTGGAGAAGAAAGGGGAAGATGCAGAATCCTGACATGGTTCATCTGTAACAGCCTTTCTCACCAGGCGCTCCACTAATGGGTCCAGAGCAACATGCAGGCATGCAAAGCTGAGTATGTAACACCTCTTGCCATGAACCATCTCTGAAAGCAGAGTGAGGTCACCTAAGAAACCCTTGAGTGAAGGGAAATACTCATTAGCAAAGGAATTTTGTTGGGGCCGTGAAACAGCCACCTCATTATTTCCTTTCTAAATTCTTCCAAGTGGGGGAAAAAAACCCTTGCTTTCCAAGAAATTTTACTTGTGGACAAATGCTTTGTGTTTTAATTCACTTTGTGGGATGAACTGGGAGAATATAGCATTTAAAAAATATAATACCTTGCATCTTACCAAGAGAAATTAATGTCTCACTATCTTATTGTGCTTTTTTTGGGCCATTACAAAGAGAAAGAGACAGACCCCAGACTAGTGAAATATTTTCCTTTTTTTTTTTTCCCCTTTTCCTTCTTTTTTTAGTTTGTTTATTTTTCAAAGTGACGTGAGTAGAGAAAGTGACTCTCCAGCGTGGAAAACATCTGGAATCCATCGGGCCCTGCCTGGCCCCCTCCCCCTCCCCCCACAGATGCTCTTCCTTGGAATGGAGGGAGGGGGATGGGGTGACATCCCTATGAACCACCTTCTAGAAGGCGTCATATTCCTTCTCTGCAGAAAGAAAAGCCTTGGTGTTGGCATGCCTTGAGGAAGACTCAAAGACCCCACTTGAATGACAATGGAGTGAAAACTCTTAGGTAGCAGATCTCTGTTGAATAGACGGAAGGCAAGCCCAGGAGTGGGCAGTGTGCTACCTTTACCTTCACAGTGAAATGCAGGCAGTCAAATCCTCTCTCAGGGTGGGTGAGAGGAGAAGTCTGCGGGGGTCTGGGTGACCTGAGCACAGTTTGGGAGGGAGAGCTCTGCTTATGGATGTAAGTAAGGCCTGCTCTCAAGCACAGCTCTGTCGGAATCTGGGTTTGTTGGAAGACCACCATGTATGAGCGGGAGCACCCACGTGTCTTCTATAACTGGCCAGGTTTTTTGAATATGTACATGACTAGCCGACACCCAGCCACATTTTCAGCATCAGGCTGTATTTTTCAATATGCAGGTGGAAATTAAGCAGTGATCCAGTTTTTACAATGGAAAGGCAGATACTGGTCTGGTCACTACCAGCCCCAGACACTTATCTTTTAAAATAAAATGTGAGCATTCGTAACACGTAACTCTCACCCTCGATGGGGACTTCTCCAGCTACCCACAAAGACAGTTCTCAGGACCACTGGCTGAAACCCGTAAGCTTCTGTGGGGACCCTCCATCAAAACCCAGCCTAGACATCAGCAGTAGGAAGTCCATGGTACCCCTTGGCACATAGGCACATACTCACCGTGGGGGACATCCTCAACTCGTCCTAACAGCACTGCCAAGGACAATGGCACAGGGAAACCACTCCACGTCCACAGCCCAGAATTGTATCCGTCTACACAACAGGAGCAATGGGAAGGAGCTACCCACATCAGTCTGCATGACTCACATTGATCAGGAAGCTCACAGGAACATCACATTGAGAAGAAGATGCCAGGCACAGCCTCATGATTCCATTTATGTGAGGTCAGACACAGGCTAAATTACTCTGAGGGATAAGAAGTCCAGAGAGTGGTGCCATTCTAGTGGTTAGTGACTAGAAGAGGCCGTGAGGGATAGGAAAGGTTGGGTATCCCAGGAACCCTGGTGCCCACAGTGCCCAGCACTCTTGCAGTGACTGGCAGCAGCAGGATGGGTGAGCCACGGAGGGCCAATGCCCACCTCTCCATGAGCAGAGCCGGGGACCGGGGAGGGGGCAGAGCGTTCTCCCCGCAGACTTGGAGTCTGTGCTGCGTCCCTCCGGATGGAGGCAGGAACTCTCCCTTGAGATGGTTTTGCCCATGCAGAGTGGCATTCAGATCTATCCAAAATCAATCTAATCTTTGGCCCGGCACAGAACTCTCAGATGGGATCAGCTTTTTAATGTTAATAGCCCAAAGAAAATAAGCTTTTGGGTTCCAAAGAAAAATGGGTATCTTCCAGTCACGCACAGTGTGGAGTCGGTACTTTATAATAAAAGATGTTCTGAGAAAATATGCTCCTTGAGTGATACATACTTAATTAAGGGAAATTATAAATCGAGCATTAATGGTAAAATGTGTTCACCTTCATGGTTTTGATGGGTTTCTGGCACATCTTAAACTATTGTCATTTTGGTTATTTTCTTGCCCGGTATTCGTCTGTATTGTTTCCTTTCGTACCTCCTACTCAAGTTTATCAAAACTCCACATATTGAGGGGGAAAAAATGAGTGTGAGTCTGTGGAGCCTGCGGTTTACTTCCTCTGCCCTTTATTCCCGAGAGAAGTCCACATCCAGCAATTTTAAAGGGACTCTCAGCCCTGCACTCTGTACTGTAGAGCACAGTCGGAGGGCCAGAGACTGTCTCGAGGGGGCCACGAGGTATTTAAGGCCATGGAGTTATCGCAGGCAAACTAGGGCGCAGGAGAGAAACTTCGGACATACCCCGTTTCCAAAAGGCTTTCAGATGCAGTTTCATGGAGCTGTTTCGCCCGAGTGTGAGGGGAAATTACGATACAATTCACATTGCCCTCCTTTTCTGTAACATTTGTAAAGGTTTATTTATCATGCAGGCTGTTCTGGTGCTAGGTCACCATCGTAACTCCTCATGGTACGCTCACCAGTATCAGGTCCTGGGATAGAGGGGCGGCCACCTGGACACGGCAGCCGGTGGCCTGGAGTGGCGGGGGCAAGGGCGGGGGTGGGGACAGGGAGTGTTGGAGGGCCCTCCAGCCAGCTATGTGACCCCACTGCCATCAGAGGAAAAACAGCCCCTCTCCGGTTGTTCCCGCTTTGTGACTCTCATTGGAGCAGCGCGGGTGCTCCTCTTCCCTGCCTTTGGGTCATGCCTTTTCTGTGAATAAGGACACACGTGGTGTCATGACAGGCTATCCATGCGGGAATGCCAAGCACTCTCTCAGGGCTGTGCTCTGGGGTGGGAGGTGTTGGAAAGAACCAGGCGGCTAGGCTCTCCTGTGGCTGGTTTCCTACGACAGCCAGGAAGGGTCAGCGAAGTGGGAGCACAGAGACTCCATTCAGTGCCCACAGACGAGAGCACTTAGATGAGCAGCAACGAGGGACACACGCATTTCCTGGGCACTGTTAATGTACGTGGTGCTGTGAGAGGAGAGATGAAGAGGATGAAATAGGGACTCCAGGAAAGCGCTCCAAGAGCGTCAGCTGCTGCTCCTATCTCTATCCTTAAAAAACAGTCTGCAGTTTGTTTTAAAAAGTGGTGTGCTGGGCCAGGATGATTCCAGAAAATGCTATAGAGTTGGTAGAAGTTGACCTGGAGCCTTAAGGATGGGCACGATTTAAATAAAAATGGAAAAGTGGTAAGCTGTTGCGAGGGGGAGTGGCCCACGAGCTGACCCCCACCACCCCTGCTTCTGTCTCTGGGAGACCAGGCCCCTTATCACAGACCAAGCAGGGGGGATCGGGGCTGGATAGGGAGCCTGCCTCCTGCATGAGGCCTCACAGTGCCCCTGGGTGAGGGGAGACAGCCCCAGGGCCAGGTGCTGCCTCCGAAGTTCATCAGCTATGTGGAGACCTTGGCAGGCTCTAATATTTGGTGGTAAAGCTGACTCCCAGCCCTCCGTGACCTCAAACTTCACTGAGACACCAGGGACTCATGTGGTTTCCACAGTAAGCCACACACAAACCTCCAGGACACTAGAAGAAATCTCTGCAAAGAAGCAGTGGGGCCGTCTTTGCCCCATGTCAGAAAACCAGGCTCCCCAAATTAAGGGAGTGGAGGCTTGACAACATCCTCAGGGCCCTGGAACCAGCACCTGAGTGGCAGGAAAGCCTCCACCTAGAGGGCCCTCAGTCAGGGAGCTCTGTCTGGAGCCTCCTCTGCTTCTCACGCACAAAGCAGCTACCCAGGCTGAGCCCCAGGGTCCCCCTGCCCCTGAGGGCTTCTCTGGAATGAGCTCAGCAGTTGTACCAGGCCTTCAGATTCCACCGCACCCCAAAATGCAGAGCCCCATTCCTCTGGGGAGTGGTCCATGTGCCACCAAGACAAACTGAGGGCTGTGACTTAAACTTATATAAGTTAAAAAACTTCACTGGATCCACACAGTAGGCTGATGTAAATTGACCTTGTTTGAGTTTAATTATATATTTAAATATTCAAGTAATTTTAATTTAGAATCAGTGCATTTAGTGAAAACCAGTTCTACCTTGGTAGTTGGGTCTGCTCTGCCTTGGACATCACAAGAATCCTTTGGACAAAGCCACGTGGGGGTGGGGGGTGTGTAGAGGTCCAGAGGGAGAAGGGCCATTGGAAGCCTGGCTCTTGGGCTCTCTGCCCCCCTGTCTCTAATGCTCCCAGGTTGGTTGTTTCTTTCCATTCACACACACTGATTGAGTTTTGGCAGTTTCGACAGTTCTATCTAAACTCTGAATTTTAAGCCAGACTCAAAAATCCACTTGTTTGTCCCTGCTCTTCTTCCTTTAATCCCAGTAGTGGTTGATTCCACTTATACAGGTTTATATTCTTTCTTCCCCTGGCTCCACGATTGGCTGCTCGCTCAGGGAGTGGCCCTGGGGGCCATGTGTGGGCTGTGCTGTTCTTCCCTTGGTGACCAGATGGTTTGTCTCTGAGCTCTCTGTGGGGCCATCTAGATTTGATTTCTGGTCTCGGCCTTGGTCCCAGGGATTCCAGGGAAGTGTGACTCCTTCCTACAACATTGCTCCAAAACCCATCAAGGAGGTTTCAGAAATCAGTGGGCCTTACTCTGAATTCCACAATAAGCCACAACATCCTCATCCTATTTTTTTTTTTTATCCTATTTTTTGGACCTGACATAATCTCTGTTTCTCTCTCACTAGCTGGGAATAAGGGTTTACCAGCTCCTGTGCAGGAGATGGGGCTCCCCAGGTGGTGCTAGTGGTAAAGAATCCACTTGCCCATGCAGGAGACACAGAGATGCAGGTTCGATCCCTGGGCTGGGAAGATTACCTGGAGGAGGGCATGGCAACCCACTCCAATATTCTTGCCTGGAGAATCCCATGGATAGAGGGGCCTGGCAGGCTATAGTACATAGGGTCGCACAGAGTTGGACACGACTGAAGCGACTTAGCATGCACACAGGCACAGTAGATGAGTATGAACTGGTTAGCCTTCGTAAGTCCTTGAGATTTCCAGGTGGAAGTGTTCTTTGGGTTTAAATCCGTGTGTTTGGATTACATGACTGAATGATGGCAGTGCTCGATCACAGAATTTCCCTCCTTGGCAGCTGTAGACACAGAATTGCTTCTTCTGGTCTCCACAGTCACATAGGAAGTTGGCCTGGGTTAAAGGCCCTCTTTGGGCCCTTATGGACGGACCAGCCATCCAAATGCTTCAGCATTTTTAGGGACTTTCTCCAACTCTGTTGCTGCTGTTGTTCTTAGGTGCTGTTACTTTATCACTGGGCTCTCTCTCCTTTTATCTTTTCGTAGGAGCCTATTCTCAACACCCTAGCCCGTATCTGGCCTGGATCCCTGTTTCAGCCTAAGCAGAAAGCAGTGTTTTCCCTGGAAATGGACGTTCTCAGGGCGCCCTCTGGTGGATTCAGGAGCTAACTGATTGTGAGTTACAAGCGATGGCGCTGATTCTCACGCCACGCCCCAGACCTTATACCTCCAACGAAACCCTGCACGAACATTACAGCTACGTTGGCAAGCTTGAGGGCAGGCTGAAGGACGCCCCCGACGGCAGCACACTCACCACTGTGCTGTTCTTGATCATCTGCAGCTTCATTGTCTTGGAGAACCTGATGGTCTTGATTGCCATCTGGAAAAACAATAAATTCCACAACCGCATGTACTTTTTCATTGGTAATCTGGCCCTCTGCGACCTGCTGGCCGGCGTAGCCTACAAGGTCAACATTCTGATGTCGGGCAAGAGGACGCTGAGCCTCTCCCTGACGGTCTGGTTCCTACGGGAAGGCAGCATGTTTGTGGCCCTTGGGGCGTCCACCTGTAGCCTGCTGGCCATTGCTATCGAGAGACATTTGACCATGATCAAAATGAGGCCGTACGATGCCAACAAGAAGCACCGCGTGTTTCTTCTGATCGGGATGTGCTGGCTCATCGCCTTCTCCCTGGGCGCCTTACCCATCCTGGGCTGGAACTGCCTGCACAACCTCCCGGACTGCTCCACCATCCTGCCCCTCTACTCCAAGAAGTACATCGCATTCTGCGTCAGCATCTTCATAGCCATCCTGGTGACCATCGTGATCCTGTACGCACGCATCTACTTCCTGGTGAAGTCCAGCAGCCGCAGGGTGGCCAGCCCGCACAACTCAGAGCGGTCCATGGCCCTGCTGCGGACCGTGGTGATCGTGGTGAGCGTGTTCATTGCCTGCTGGTCCCCACTCTTCATCCTTTTCCTTGTGGATGTGGCCTGCAAGGTGAAGGAGTGCGCAGTCCTGTTCAAGGCCCAGTGGTTCATCGTGCTGGCCGTGCTCAACTCTGCCATGAACCCCGTCATCTACACGCTGGCCAGCAAGGAGATGCGGCGGGCCTTCTTCCGACTTGTCTGCACCTGCCTGGTCAGGGGCCGAGGAGCCCATTCTTCACCCATCCAGCCCGCTCTCGACCCAAGCAGAAGTAAATCCAGTGGCAGCAATAACAGCAGCCCCTCTCCTAAAAGCAAGGAAGATCTCCCCCAAACGGCTGCCTCACCCTGCATCACCGACAGAAACAAAACCCTGCAGAATGGAGTCATCTACAAGTGAGGGTGTGGGCCTCAAGGAACCCTGGGGTCCTTGCATCGCCACAGGAGGAGCAGCGACCAATCCTGCAGCCACGTTCTTCTGGATTGCATGCCTCACTCATGGGGGTACTTCCAGATCTGGGATTCGAGAAAGCTGTTCTGCCAACAGCCTGGCCTGGTGTGGATGTCTCTTAAGGAGGGGACCCAAGGAATTGCCGATGCATTTCAGTGCAGACACCGTGCCTTGTCCATTTAGGCTCTAAGGTCTTCCAAATGTACCAAGCTGCTGATGTCAGCAGCCACCTTCTGAATCCTCCCTCCCCTCTGGCCTCTGTCTGGAGAGGGAAAGTGTTGGACCACACACACTGTGCAATGTATTTCCCAGAAACATCATCGTCCTAGGATGCTGTTCGGTGACTACACTACACTGACTGTGCACGGATGGATGCTGTCTAGTCATCATTTCTGTGTTAGAGAGCACTTGCATTTCAAATGTCTGCCACTGGTCCCTGTGTAAGCTGCAGCACACGGTGTCGTTATGTAACAGGGAGTACAAGTTCTGGCTGAACCGCCAAGTACGAGGATGTAACTGGAAACTAGGTGGACAGGCCAGTCACAGTCTGACACAAAGTGTCATGTTAAGCAGATTTTGAAAGCGCAACCTCTCTAAAAGGACTTGTCCAAGGCTGGTCTCAGATGTATGCATCTGACCCCCCAACTGTCCTGAGATGCCCTTGACAGTGTCTGGAGGACCCAGGAGAGAACGAGTGAGCTCTGTGGATGTACGTCCCCCAAGGGGACCCCTGCTTGGCTTCCGTCATTTCTCCCTGAGGAGACTTCAGCTCATCCAAAAGTCAAATTAGCCACATTACCCGGTTGTTTGGGGTTTCTCCAAATCCTAGAAAAGCCAGCCAAGGTATTCCAGGAGCCCGTGCCCCACACCAGTCAAGAGAAGAATCCAAGAGGGAGAAGCAGAGGACAGACCCCTGGCTCATTTCACCTTTCCAACGAAATGGGGAGTTTCTGTTGAATTCAAAGATGCTTACAGGACAGCACTGTGATCCTGTGTTGAGTTTGAATCTGTATCAGAAAAGCACCAAGTTAGTAACCTCCCTGTGCTGTTACAGCTGAGCAGCTGGGGCTGTCAACAACCTCGTGGATTCCTGAAAGCTGACCCTACTGCGACCAGTGTAATTGTGATCTGGCATCTTGTGCTTTCTTCAGAGAGATGTAGCAAGACTGTAATCTTTCATTTTAACACAGGTTGACCCTGTATCACTCTTTACCTTTAGAAGGAATTACTTAGAAGGCATTTTTGTACACAGTCATCCCCAAGGATTCGTCATGAAGTACAAATGGATGAAAATATACAAATTTCAGAGTGGTCATAAGTATGTAGTTGATGTACTGAGTCCTTTGTTTTTTAAAAAGATAAAAAAGAACCTTCAAAAGGATTCTTACCTGTATAAGCCTCACTTCAGAATCCTTGAAATTTTTAGGTTCAGTGGGAATTTTGCCTGAGTAAAGACTAAAAGAGTAGCCTTAACACATGAGTAACTTTTCAGAGAAAAAGTGATTCCTCTTTGTTATCTCATGCCAGCTCCTCTTTATAGAGGAACGTTTTCATGGGTCCTGGGTGACCATGTACCACCCAACATCTTTCTTAATTTTTGTTGCTGATGGAGATAAATCCTATTTGCAAGGACATGCTCATCAGTGGCATTTTAGTTGTTTTCATTACGTCACTGAAAAGAAGCTTAGTCTCTTGTCAAACAGCCTGAGAAAACTGAGAGCATTTATAGAAAAGTTAAGCATTAAGATACTGGGTTAAGAAAATAACAACAAAATTGCCTCAGAGAGCCAAAATATTGAGTATTGCATTTTGTCTTCAGTGGTGAAAAGACTTAAGAACTTTATATATTAGCTCTGAGTTGCTTAGGGGCTCCAGCTCTCTGGCACTAATAGTAATATAACACTGTACCATAACCTCAACTTTTTTTTTGAGGTAGCACAACACTTTCAATCAATCTGAATGAAAAATACCCCCAAATAGTCATTGTCTCTATTTGATATATGCAAAAATAATAATAATCAAATTTAGTACCAAGTGTCAGAGAAGGAAATGACAACCCCCTCCCATAATCTTGCCTAGGAAATCCCATGGACAGAGGAGCCTTGTGTGCTACAGTCCATGAGGTGGCAAAGAGCTGGACACAATTGAGTGACTGAACAACAACAAAAAGTACCAAGTATACAATCCTAACTAGCTAGCTGATCATTTAGAAGTTGAGTGTGTCAAAGTCACAAAGAACCTGTCTGTTAGAGCTCATTCTGTTAGTAATCTTTATCAAGTCCCATGTATGTTTGTTAAAAATAAAATAAAATTGAAAGCCTTTGTATAAACTGGTTGTCGGGAGTCCATGTGGGGAGCTGTGTACACTAAGGCCGCCCCTGGTGATATGCAGTGACAGCGTGAACTCTCACCTGCTGCTAGCTGCTTCTCCAGGAATTATATCATTCTGAGAACTCTAGTAGCATTTCCCCTATACTTCCCAATAGCAGAGCTGGTATTTCAGGAAACTTCGGTGTATTGGGAACTAAAATTGGTGGAATAGCACCCAATACACCAAAGTTTCCGAAAATACCAGCTCTGCTTGTGGAAGTGGCTCAGATGGTAAAGAATTCACCTGCAATGCAGGAGACCCAGGTTCAATCCCTGGGTCAGGAAGATTCCCTGGAGAAGAGAATGGCACTCCAGTATTCTTGCTGGAGAATTCCATGGACAGGGGAGCCTGGAGGGTTATAGTCCACGGGGTTCCAAAGAGTCAGATATGACTGTGCAACTGAGACTTTCACTGTCCATGAATTTTGGTAGGTCAGTAAGGAAGGTCAATAGACTACCTTTTCAATGGGGAGAAAATTGTAAGAGTCATGGCAGCCAAAGTACAGCCGAAAGAGATGGGATGATGGGTTCTGCTCCATTTGGTGCAATGGAGGCAACAGGAGAAACTTGATAAACCAGCCCTTTTTCTAGCTTTATCCATCTTAGATGGTAAGTTTTTACCGCTCCACTTTGCATTCTTACATAGAAGCCAGTGTTCGGCATCACTGTTTGGTAGTGACATTCCTGAAGAAATCTGCCCCCCAAAGTAACTGTGGGTGTGCACAGAAATTCATCATTTCTGTTTTACAGGGCACTTGGATTTCAAGTGTCTGCCATTGACACGTGCGCGAGCTGCAGTGTGTGGTACCATTATGTAGCAAAAACCACAGCCTACTGCCACCTTTGATACGGCCCAAGGCCAAGTGGGCAGAAGTTTACCTAAATCCCATCAGGAATGCTTTTGTCAAACTGCCATTTTCATCCCACACCTTTGGTGTCCCCAACAGGACTCTGCTGTGATTGTATCTTAAGAGGCCTCCTGGGGAATAATTGAGAATATCTGCTTTCTATGGAAAGGCTTCCAACTCCCCTCCTCTCCTTCGTGAAGCAATACAAGATCCACCATCCAAATGAGAGACTTTTCACAATATTCTTTATTGCCCACAGACTCACATTGACAGCCAGTTAACATCAGACTCTTTAGAGAACAGTTGTTTCTCTCCAACCTTGACCCATGGTTCATCTACACTGGAAAAGAGCCTTTCACAGAAATGTATCATTAACGAGGTGTACGTTATAGAAAACTTATAGTTAAATTACCAAGTCCATGCTTTTAAATGTATCTACTAGTGAAAAACCTCCACACTCAAATGTTTTTAGTATCTAAGTCAAATATCAAAGGGTTTGCTACATAATCAGAAACGCATACACCACTATTCTGAAAATGAAGGCACATTTTCCGATAACCAGTGACAAGGAGTGCAGTCGCGCCTAAGTGGGAGTGACAACTTCTGCTCCTGGGCCATGGTGGTGACACACAGAAGTGCCACATGGCACCTCCAACTGGCTGCCCTAGAAGTTCAAGGATGTGCCTGGCATGGCAGCAGAACTCACAACAGGAAACCACATCATTTACTGAAGGAGTGAAGTGGATTCACTGAACGCGAGGAGGGAATTTAAGCCAATTCTCTTAACCCATTGTGTTGTCAAATCTCCCAGATGTTGGCCAAATAATGTCAATTTTATTATCTTTCAAAGAACAGAAATTAGAAAACTTGAAGTTGGTTTTGTGTTTCCACTCCTCAGAAATCTCCAACACCAATTCTTTTCCAGTAGCAACATAGAAAGTGGTAAATTGGCAATAAACCAGAGATCGTCACAGTAATTCTTTTTTTGTTTCACAAAAGTTAATGGAAAATAAACGCAAAATTTTCAAATATTTACCAATAGGTATAATTTCCCATCCAAATGCTTTTTAAAAAGTAATAAATATCTCATTATTACACATTAGATGTACACGGGACGGAGTTCTCTCCTAATCCTCGGATTTAAGCATCAAATTTTAATTCTTATTTAGTTCTGGATACAAAGAAACATTCATGTCCTTAATTTTATAAGATTTACTCTGGAACAAGTTATAGTCAAAAGTCAAAGGAACAGAGAACATTCCACTTGCAACCAACATATAATTGTTACAAAAAAGTTTATTCGGTGTTCAGAAATGAATTTGTCTATTGATTTCTGCTTTAATCATCCCTTGATTCAGTGGCTAGAAACTTTGGTTGTGGTAAAAACGTCCCAGATGAGTGTGAATTTGTGACTTCAGTCACCCAGGGCCACAGCATGTGTCCCCTTGTGTGTATATTTCTGCCTACAGCATTTCAAGGTGAAACAACAAGATAGAAACTGGAAATTGTATGGGACTTCATTTCCCATGCTTTCTTCAATGAGAATGCCTCTTCCATATCTTAGCCCTCAGGAGGGAGCCCTGTGTGTTTGGGCCTAAAGGCGTCATTATTCTGGTCATTTGTGGTTGTGAGAAAGAGGCAAGAATGAGGCAGGAACACCCCAGGGATGCCTCCAACATCCCTCCCAACACTGACCACTGCTCATGCATGAAGGTCTCTGCCTCCTCCTGGGCCATCCACACTGTCTGCCTGTTCTAACCTCCATCGTGTCTGCAGCCCATCTGCAAAGCCTTCAGACTCCCCAGACCCACACAGGAGCCCCATCCCCCAGGGTCCTAGTGAAGAGGGCCACACATCAGGCTTGTCGCGCCCCCATACCCACTGTGTGTGTGTTTTCTACTGAATTGTAACTGCAGGCAGGCAGAACCTTTGCATGATCATAGAGGCGCAACACAGTGCTTGCCTCGTATGAACTAACATGAGACAAGGCCAAGAGGAGGTTGGTTAGTAAAGGCAACAAGCAGTGCGGCTGCACCCAGAAGACAGCGCTCAGCCCCTAGGCACAGCTGCCTGGCAGCCTCCTGACAGCCGCCCCTGCTTATCTTTACACACTGCTGGACGAACACAGGAGGTAGATCTGGACTTGCTGCCCCCTGCCTTTTTTCTTTTTCCTTCTCTGTTCTCCCAGCCTCTCCTTTCCTGTCTTCCGCCACCAGCTTCTCTTCCCTATGTCCCTTTGTCACTTCCCATGGTGGCCCCCTCACGGCCTTCTTGTCTTGTGCCTGCAGCATCCATGACCATCCTCCCAAGACCAGCATCCAGGACCATGTGCAGATGCCAGGATGTATCGGTCCCCAAACTCTCAACATGTGTGTAACTTTCCAGTTGTCCATGTTAATTAAAATACCAAAATCCAGGGAGGAGTCCCAAGGTACCAATCTGCACGTGCACACATATAGACAGAGATGTGTGTCCGTCACAATCAATGTAGGTATATGCATGTGTATATACGTATGTACAGACAGACGGAGACAAACATCTGTCGTAATTAGTAGGTATATGTATGTGTGTGTGTTTATATATATATATATACACATATGCAGTTGATATTCACAAGTCCTGGTATAAAGTTGCAATTTTTCTGGCTGCTATAAAATATGCCAGTTTTAAAACTGTGCATTTGTTGCTTGCAAACTTATAAATATGTATAAACCCCATTATAAATAAATTGTGTCTGGCAGATGGCATTTTATCTGCCAGTAGTGATTGCATGGAGTTATAAATGCTTATTAATCCTCCACTTTTGAACTCACAGCTTGGACTCTGGGATCTATAACATGAAGTGGCATGAAAACAACCATATGTTAGAGGGAAAAACAGTCAGTGAGACAGGTAAGGGCTAGCAATTCACACCTGATGACGGTTCTGAAAGTCAAGACTGCCTGCCAGCATCAACTGCAATTTACTGAAAATGCAAATTCTCTGGCCCCATCCAGAACTGCTGAGTCAGGGGCTCTGGGGAGGATCCCCGATGGCTCTGATGCCTGCCTTTCAGCCCAAGTCTGCTTATGAAGGGCTGTCTCTTCACCCAAGTACTCCTCGGTTTGGTGTGTGAAGGACCAGCCAGGACACTGTGGCCAGAAACAGCCTTCCACCAGTGCTGGGCTGTTTGGATAAATGTCTGGCTCAATCCCTGCCCTGGTGGGTTAGCTCTTAGGTCTGTCCAGCCCTGGCTCTCTCAGTCCCCAGTGCAATTAGTTATCTACATCTTAGTGATTTGCTTGATCATGCCTTCCTCATCAGCGTCCTTCCCTAACCCTGAGTCGACATACACCCAAAATCTTTCTCAGGGCCTGTTTCTGTGGGACCCCAAACTAAACTGGGCCTTCCCAGGTGGCACTAGTGGTAAAGAACCTGCCTGCCAATGAAAGACATATAAGAGAGGCAGGTTTGACACCTGGATCAGCAAGAGCCCCTGGAGAAGGGCATGGAAACCCACTCCAAAATTCATGCTATGGGCATAACTGAATCACTTTGCCATACATCTATAACTGATAGATCACTGTTAGTCAACTATGTTACTGTTTAGTTGCTAAGTCATGTCTGACTTATTGCGACCCTAAGAACTGCAGCCTACCAGGATCCTCTGTCCGTGGGATTTCCTAAGCAAAAATATTGGGAAATCAACTATACTCCAATATAAAAAATGAAAATTTGGGGCTTCCCAGGTGGTGCTAGTGGTAAAGAACTTGCTTGCCAATGCAGGAGACATGGGTTCAATTCCTGGGTCAGGAAGATCCCCCTGGAGAAGGAAATGGCAGTCCACTTCAGTATTCTTGCCTGGAGAATCACATGGACAGAGGGGCCCAGCAACAGACCATAGGATCACAAAGGGTCAGACACACAAACTAAACAAAGGAATAGAAACATTTCCTTGTCCATGTGAATGGCTCATGCTTTTATGCATTTTGGGGGGAAAAAAGAGCATAAAGATAAAGTCAAGGAGGGAAGTACTACTTGCCATTTTCTACCAGGGGCTGAACTTTATGTAGAAACCCTGAAGGACCCTAATAAGTCCTGCATTCTGTCCTAGATTCAGCCACTGACTGTCACTACCTTCTAGGAAGTCAATCAGCTCTAATTTCCTCACTGAAAAATGGATCCTTCCAGCTGTGCTATCTGAAGACGCTCTCTCGTTTGCTATTCTCTTAGGAGCAGGGACAGTTTCAGGTTTATGACATGTGCCAGTAAAGTCATTTTTCCACTTCTCTTTATTAANATGCTATGGGCATAACTGAATCACTTTGCCATACATCTATAACTGATAGATCACTGTTAGTCAACGATGTTACTGTTTAGTTGCTAAGTCATGTCTGACTTATTGCGACCCTAAGAACTGCAGCCTACCAGGATCCTCTGTCCGTGGGATTTCCTAAGCAAAAATATTGGGAAATCAACTATACTCCAATATAAAAAATGAAAATTTGGGGCTTCCCAGGTGGTGCTAGTGGTAAAGAACTTGCTTGCCAATGCAGGAGACATGGGTTCAATTCCTGGGTCAGGAAGATCCCCCTGGAGAAGGAAATGGCAGTCCACTCCAGTATTCTTGCCTGGAGAATCACATGGACAGAGGGGCCCAGCTACAGACCATAGGATCACAAAGGGTCAGACACACAAACTAAACAAAGGAATAGAAACATTTCCTTGTCCATGTGAATGGCTCATGCTTTTATGCATTTTTGGGGGAAAAAAGAGCATAAAGATAAAGTCAAGGAGGGAAGTACTACTTGCCATTTTCTACCAGGGGCTGAACTTTATGTAGAAACCCTGAAGGACCCTAATAAGTCCTGCATTCTGTCCTAGATTCAGCCACTGACTGTCACTACCTTCTAGGAAGTCAATCAGCTCTAATTTCCTCACTGAAAAATGGATCCTTCCAGCTGTGCTATCTGAAGACGCTCTCTCGTTTGCTATTCTCTTAGGAGCAGGGACAGTTTCAGGTTTATGACATGTGCCAGTAAAGTCATTTTTCCACTTCTCTTTATTAAAACCAACTTAAAAGTTTCACTACAGAACCCAAGAGTATTTTTCTGAAACAAAGGTCAAGATCTGTCTGTCCTGCAATTCCCAGATGGCACTAGTGGTAAAGAATCCGCCTGCCTGCCAATGCAGGAGACATAAGAGATGTGAGTTCGGCACCTGAGTTGGGAAGATCCCCTGGAAGAGGGCATGGCAACCCACTCCAGTATTCTCGCCTGGAGAATCCCACAGACAGAGGAGCCGGGCAGACTCTATCCTTGGGGTCGCAGAGAAGAGGACATGACTGACCAACTTACACACACACAAGGTCAAGATTTGCCTGTGTCCTATAGTTACCTATTAGTGATCTTTCTACAGTCCCCTTCCCATTTTCCGCTAGGCTTCCACCGTCCACAGGTGCTGCTAGTGGTGAAGAATCTGCCTGCCAACGCAGAAGACATAAGAAATGCAGGTTCGATCCCTGGGTCAGGAAGATCCCCCAGAGATGGACATGGCAACCCATTCCAGTATTCTTATCTGTGGGATTCTATGGCAGGCTACAGTCCATGGGGTCCCCCAGAGTCAGACACGACTGCAGCGACTTAGCTCGCATGCACACCACCGTTCACATAAAAGTGTTTATGGCTGCTGTCCATACGCACTTGGACGGCAATAGAGCACAGATGTGCGCTTTGAGAGTGAAACGTCCCAGAAAACAGCTGTCCTTGGTGCTCACACACAGTCATCAACCCCCACACCCTCCCAAGGTCAGGTACTGCCCTGTGGTGCAGGTGGCGAGGCAGGGCTCAGAAAAACCCAGCAGCCAGCTCAAGGCCACGTGGCTCTCCACGCAGGAGCTGCGGTGGGCTGCCCAGGGAGCCTGGGATCCTGTGACTGGCCTTCACAGGGTGACCGATTCAGGGAATTAAGGACCAGGACGTTGGTTCCATTATGTAAGCATTACTTACATAATGCTTCAGGGCTCCCTGAAAGGAGAGCTCCACTACAGGAAGGGGGCGCTTCAGGACACGGGGCTGGACATGGAGCCAGGAGTCAATACTGTCCTGGAGCACAGGGCTCTTTGTGGGGATGGGGCCTCACCAAGTGCTGCTCCATCCACCCTCCCTGCCTGAAACTAGGCCCCTCCCTTCACACAGGGACCCCCAGGGGATTCTCCCCCTGCTTCTACTGTGAGCCTTTCAGAGTATCCTTAAGAGTCAGGCCTCAAAGCTGCTGAAACCAGTGACCAGGAAGCCCTGCAGACTCTCAGCAGATGGGAATCGCTAGAAGGCACAGCTTATTCCCACAAGATGATGGGGGAGGGAGGAGCCGTCTCCACGGCCACTTAGCAAGAAAGGCCACTTTAGGACTCGCCAGATCCTCCCAGCAGACACAGGGGCCTGGGTAAAGTGGCAGGGGGGCCCACGAGAAGGGCAGCAGGTCCTAGTACACTCCAGGGGCCCAGGATGGCCCTCACAGCATGCAGGGATCATGCCCTGGGAGTCGGAGGCCCTGGAGCACATGGTCGCGCTGGCGGGAGTTTGCCTCCGAAAAGCAGCGGAGCTGCAGCGCGGAGCTCAGGAAGCGCCTAAAGGAGCGGGAAACAGCTCGCTGCCGCCGACCGTGTGAACTTGAGCAAGTGGGCACCACCTGAGCCTCAGTTTCACCATCCATGTGTGAGGCTCTGTGATACCCAGCACATGGCGCTTGAAGGAAGAGATGAGATGGCCTGATGAGCTCTTACATGCTTTACAAAGGGGAGAAAACAAATGCTACAAAATCACTGCCATTTGCTGTGTCTCAAATCCACTCCAGTGGCTACAAAAGTGCCGGTTTGTCCCACTGCCCCATGGGAGACAAGGTATAATCTGAACTTAAAAATACATATTTTAATTAGCATTGAAACGATATTTGATCCCCCCATACTTTTAATTTTGCAAATTGATTCTCATGCAAAAACAAAAACAAAAAACATATATTGCTTATCACCACTGAGATAAACACTAACTTCAGAGCAGAGGGCTACTAAAACTGCAGATTAGCATTTCTTGCACACCAGAGAGAAAAGAAGACACAGATCAAGTGTTCAGGGGCTCTCAGGTCTTCGCTCTTGTTTCCTTCTCCGCTTTGCCCTAAACATGAATCTTTTGGCCTTACGCAGCGGAGAGTGCAAGACTGTTGAAAGAAGTCGTTTGATTCATGAATCCGTGTGTACACTCGCATACAGAGAAGATCGTGCCTCCCACAGAGGTCAGACCTTTATGGACATCTCCAGGATGCAGATATACATAAAGAATGCGGGGCAATTCTCACAGCCACCCCAAATCTACATTGTCACAGGGGAGGAGCCCAACCCAGCTACTCAGCCCATCCCCACTCAGCCCCTACTGCCTCTGGATAAGCTGGAACAGGTATCCCAATTGCCCTTGAAAGCAGAACCAGTCCAGGAAGAGGCAGGGGTGGGGAGGGGGAGTGGTTCTAGATTAGTGTCAGGCTCCCCACAGAGTTCCCATTCACGGCAGTACATTCTAGAAGATTGAAACCACTGTCAGCTTGGATCCAAGGGGTAAAATTCCACAGAATGCTAATATGAAGCTTTGGACCTTCCCCACCCATCCTCAGCTGTCGGCTCTACCCCATTCTCCCATCCTGGCCAAGCATACCCTCTCAAAGTAGAAATAGGGTTCACACACTGAGCATTAGAACTTTGTGGAATTAGCGCTCGTCAGTGTTTTCAAAAATCTACTTTTTGCTCCTCATTCTGGAAGCATCAAATTCATTAATAGTAAAGGCTAAGTGTATGTGGAGGGTCTTTCTGCCGCACTGATGAAGGGAGTGCTGCCCAAGAGGGGATTTCAACTGGGCAAGAGCCAATGCTGTGGCCCTAGTGGGAAGGTGCCGGTGAATGAATGAAGCTTTCTATCTTTTAAAAGTCAACACCTGTTAAATCCCACGGAACTCTCAAGCCAGACATTTAGAAACATTGTCAATTTCCTAAAACCAGAAGACCCAGTAGATCAGAGCATTTGATTCTGAAGGAAGGAGCTGGGGCAGAGTGCTGCCTGGGGCAGGTACCCTCTTCATGGAGCAATTGGGAAACCTATTGTGGAAACAAACCAGACACTAGACCCACCCATCTCTCCAGAAGCAGGACTTCAAACTGACTCCCAAAGCTCCTGAGCCTGGTCCCTAGGTTTAGGCAAAGCTTAATCATCCGCGACCGGAGGAATGTCTCTGAGCACACGTGTTTGCACCCATATCCGCTCAGGTCGAACGCATGCTTCCTCCTCTACTGAATATAAAGGGGACAGGATTTCACTAGCAGGTACGGCAGCAGCCCATTGGCTGAGAGGATGTACACATCCCCGGCTACCCAATATCCCTGCACACACCCTCGTTTTGCCATTATATTGATAAAAACAAAGGAAGCATTTACCTGTCAAGATCTTGATCCGTGAGGCTTATTTTGTGCCCTATTTGGCAGTGAAGTGAAACCCCAAGAACCCCTGGGCAACCAGGGTCATGGGAGAAGCATGCCTGTGCTCAGTACTACCTGAAACAGCTGGACTGACGTCTGCTTTTACCATAGCACCCCAAACTCTGGTGCTGGAAACCCCATGAACATGGGTGTGGTGCAGGCAGCCTGGGAGGCATCACGACTGAGAAGGGACAGCCCTAAGGACCAGCACTTCACAGTGCTTTGCATACAGAGCACGGGCAGCATCTTGTCTTACTCTGTTACATCCCAAGTGTTTAGTACTGACCCCCCTGCTGCTTCTACTCCCTGTATTGTGCTTAATAGGTAACACTTTCCCAGTGGAATTTCCCAGTGGAATGGGTCAGCCGAATTAACATTTTGCCTGGACAACTACAGTCAAACTTAGTTTTCATTAAAAACATACAGCACAGAACATTAGTCTTACATCTTTCTTAGTCTTAAAAAATATAAATATAGAGGGATAATTTGTACAGGATATATAGGTATGTACACCTTTAATATGCTAATGAGAATTCTGAACAAGTTTATGAAACTTGCATCTTAGGGAAGCCTTCCTCCTGGGGCTTCTGAAGAAAGCTCTGAGCCAATGGACAGCTGCCCATGTTCCCGGGGCCCGATACCCATCTACTGGGAAGAACCAAGCCCTCCTGACCACAGGCGCAGTGTCAGACAGGGCGGCTGGCGGGTCACGGGTTCCTCTCCACTGGCTGCTGCAGGCAGAGCTCACTCCCGGCGGAGACGATGGGCAGGCTGTTTTCCAGGTGGTGGTTGATGAGGTGGCTGATACTGTCGAAGATCCTGTCCTTTGTCCGGATCTGGGAGGGATGCACAAGGAAGGTTAGTACCACCCACAGTCAAAGGACAGAGAACATCCCTCCTCACTGGCAGTCGAAACTGGAAGGGCAGGCTCCTCAAGCACCCAGGATCACCCTTCCAGAGATGGTGTCTGCCAAGTCCCTGGCCACTGTCACTGGCCAGTCAATTTAGTCAGCTCATTTGTCGACCCCTCTGGGACTAAACCATGCCCTCCCCCACCTTTAGCAACCAGGGACTGGTGAGCTCGCTCGCCTGGTGCCAGCCTCCTCTCTCCTGCTCCCCTCCTGCCCTCCTGGGACTCAGAAACCTCTGTCCCACACCACCCAGCAGTATCTACAGGCTCCAGAGTCCCGGCTACCTTTGGGCCTTTGGACAGTGGTCCCTGGCCCAGACTGTGCTTCTTCCACCTGGAACCCCAACTCAGCCTCCAGCTTAGCATTCTCAGGTTCCTTTCTTCCAGACCAACTCTCCCCAGGTCACCCACCAGCATCCTGCCTGCCTGCCAGGAAGGAGTCCACAGCTATGAGGAGGGGCTCCAAGTTTCCACTGTAGGGTGACCCTAGCTGCAATGGAGGGCCAGTGCTGCAGTTCCTGGTCACTCAGTTCTGGAGCCGGGAATGGTGCCTGTCCATGAACTCCTCCTGAACAGATGAAGGCCTGAGATGGGGTGAGGGTCCCAGGAGGAGCTGTCTCTTCACTCTGCTCACTGGGCCTGTGCTCTGGTCTCTGGAGGCCACCAGTCCCCCACCACCACCCTGAGTCAGTACACTCATAGGAGAGACCCCACTTGAAAGAGGCAGTATGAAGTCTGGCCAGGAGCAGTCTCTCTTTTTTGGGTGCAGCCCCAGGGGCCTGCTCCTTTGAGAGGGAGGGGAGGTGGGGCAGGAAGTAGGCACCTCACTGCATCCACAGATGCTCCAAGCCTGTAGTTGGCCCTCACAATGTATCTGGGATGCCAGGGTACTCCACTCTCTCTCCAGCCTCATTGCTCAGAACTTATCCCTCCCAGAGCAACCAGATCTCTCCCATTCCTACCTTGGGGACCTGAAGATATATCCGTTCTCCTTAATTGTCTCAATATTCTTTCCCCAAGTTCTTTTTTATTTTATTATATTGGAGTAAAATATATTCCAATACAAATAGTTGTAGTATCAATACAAATAATTGATTTAAAGTATTGTCCTTGTCTCTGCTGTACAGCAAAGTGTGTCAGTTATACATATACATGCGTGCATTGTGTGCTAAGTCACTTCAGTTGTGTTGGATGCTTTGCAAAGCTATAGACTGTAGTCTTGTCTAACTCAATGAAACTATGAGCCATGACAGGTAGGGCCACCCAAAATGGACAGGTCATGGTGGAGAGTTCTGACAAAATGTGGTCCACTGGAAAAGAGAATGGCAAACCACTTCAGTACTCTTGCCTTGAGAACCCCATGAACAGTATGAAAAAACAAAAAAATAGGACACTGAAAGATGAACTCCACAGCTTGGTAGGTGCCCTATTAATATGCTACTGGAGATCAGTGGAGGAATAACTCCAGAAAGAATGAAGAGACAGAGCCAAAGCAAAACCAACACCCAGTTGTGGATGGGACTGGTGATGGAAGTAAAGCCCGATGCTGTAAAGAGCAATATTGCATAGGAACCTGGAATGTTAGATCCATGAATCAAGGCAAATTGGAAGTGGTCAAACAGGAGATGGCAAGAGTGAACATCAACATTCTAGGAATCAGCGAACTAAAATGGACTGGAATGGGTGAATTTAACTTAGATGACCATTATATCTACGATTGTGGGCAAGAATCCCTTAGAAGAAATGGAATAGCCATCATAGTCAACAAAAGAGTCCGAGACGCAGTTCAGTTCAGTTCAGTCGCTCACTCGTGTCTGACTCTTTGTCACCCCATGAACTGCAGCACACCAGGACTCCCTGTCCATCACCAACTCCTGGAGTCTACCCAAACCCATGCCCATGGAGTCGGTGATGGCATCCAANAAGGCAGAGGAAACAGAGATCAAATTGCCAACGGTTTTTGGATCATCGGAAAAGCAAGAGAGTTCCAGAAAGACATCTACTTCTGCTTTATTGACTATGCCAAAGCCTTTGACTATGTGGATCACAACAAACTGTGGAAAATTCTTCAAGAGATGGAAATACCAGACCATCTGACCTGACTCCTGAGAAATCCGTATGCAGGTCAGGAAGTAACAGTTGTAACTGGACATGGAACAACAGAATGATTCTAAATCGGGAAAGGAGTACATCAAGGCTGTATATTGTCACTCTGCTTATTTAACTTATGCAGGGTATATCATGAGAAATGCTGGACTGGGTGAAGCTCAAGCTGGATTCAAGACAGGAATCAAGATATTTCTGGGAGAAATATCAATAACCTCAGATATGCAGATGACACCACTTTTATGGCAGAAAGCGAAGAAGAACTAAGGAGCCTCTTGATGAAAGTGAAAGAGGAGAGTGAAAAAGTTGGCTTAAAACTCAACATTCGGAAAACTAAGATCATGGCATCTGGTCCCATCACTTCATGGCAAATAGATGGGGAAACAGGGAAAACAGTGGAAACATTGACAGACTATTTTGGTGGGCTCCAAAATCACTGTAGATGGTGACTTCAGCCATAAAATTAAAGATGCTTGCTTACTGGAGGAAAAGTTATGGCCAACCTAGACAGCATATTAAAAAGCAGAAACATTACTTTGCCATCAAAGGTCCGTCTAGTCAAAGCTATGATTTTTTTAGTAGTCATGTATGGATGTGAGAGTTGGACTATAACGAAAGCTGAGCATTAAAGAATTGATGTTGAGAGTCCCTTGGATGCAAGGAGATCAAACCAGTCCATCAGGAAATCAGTTCTGAATATTCATTGAAAGGACTGATGCTGAAGGTGAAACTCCAATACTTTGGCCACCTGATACGAAACACTGACTCATTTGCAAAGACCCTGATGCTGGGAAAGATTGAAGGTGGGAGGAGAAGAGGAAGACAGAGGATGAGATGGTTGGATGGCATCACCGACTCAACGAACATGAGTTTGAGTAAACTCCAGGAGTTGGTGATAGACAGGGAGTCCTGGTGTGCTGCAGTCCATGAGGTCACAAAGAGTCAGACACAATTGAGCAACTGAACTGAACTGAACTGAACTGTAGTCTTCCAGGCTCCTCTGTCCATGGAGGCAAGAGTACTGGAGGCAAGTACAAGAACACTCCAGGCAAGAATACTGGAGTGGGTTGTCATGCCCTCTTCCAGGGGATCTTCCCTATGCAAAGATCAAACCTGTGTCTCTTATATCTCCTGCCTTAGCAGATGGGTTCTTTACCACTAGTGCCACGTAGAATCCCATACAGATACGTGTGTGTGTGTGTTGTTAGCCACTCAGTCGTGTCCAACTCTTTGTTACCCCGTGGACTGTAGCCCACCAGGCTACTCTGTCCATGGGATTGTCCAGACAAGGATACTGAAGTGGGTTGCCATTTCCTTGTCCAACATTACATATATCCTCTCTTTTTTAGATTGTTTTCCTGTATAGGTCATTACAGAGTATGGAGTAGAGTTCCCTGCACTATACACAATGTTCTTAGCCATTATCTATTTTATATAGAGTAATGTGTATATGTCAACCTCAGCCTCCCAATTTACGCCTTTCCACTTTCCTCACTGGTAACCACAAGTTGGTTTTCTACATCTGTGACTCTATTTCTGTTTTGTAAATAAGTTCGTTTGAACCATTTTTTAATAAGTACATATAAGTGATATAATATGATATTTCTCTTTCTTTGTCTGATACTTCACTCAATGTGACAGTCTCTTGGGGAAAGACAATTCATCTTTCCCCAGGTTCTTAGTCTCACTCCCCTGCCATAATGTGGCCACTCTTATCTCCCCCCTCCATCAATCCCAAAGACATGGGATGTCTTTCAGTCCTGTATCTCTGGGCCTTCAGTCCCATATCCCACTCTTCCACTAACTCTATGCTCCAGATGTGGATATCAGAAGCCATCTGCTTCAGGTTTTAAAGTTTTTTAAATGAGGATGTTTTCCTCTCCTGGGATCCAACTCTGCTATGAGGCCCCTCTCCACCCACCTCTGTAAGTATTGAAGGGGAAGAAACTTCCCAGTCAGGTCCCCTGACTCTTGGGCATTAAGCCTCAGTAGGGACGTGATCTGATGGGCACATTCAGGGAGAAAAAACACTGTATGCAAGACTTTCTGGCATCTTTGCATCAAGGTTGTTTAATCCTCCTGGAGCTCCACAGAATTCCCCACCCAGAAAGAGCCCTGAGTGCCATAACAGGCCCCTTTTAGGAGGATGAAGGCATCCAGGGGGTCGGCTTGAGCCTAGTGATGTCAGGGTGCTGCCTTTACATTGGTTCCTTATTCCCACTTCTTAATGATTAACATTCATTTCTGTTCTAGGGCAATAGGGCAGATGCAGGATTTATGATGGGGAGGCATCTGGGACAGTGGTCTAAACCTAGGCTCATGTTGGCATCACCTGAGGTGCTTCCCAGAACTCCATCCCCAGGCCAGCTCCACCAGGAGCTCGGGGGAAGGCCTGGCCCCTAGCATGTCTCATATTCCCTCCATGACTGCAACATGCTGCCCAAGCTGAGGACCACTTGTCAATGTTTTTGTAGTGCATAGGATGGCCAGTATAAACATGCACACATGGAAACAAAGGCACACAGAAGGATAAGAAATATAAAGAAATAGTTTACTTCACTCCCATAAATACATGCTGAAAGCCCATCTGGATTCTGCCCAGAGAACTTGAAGCCCACAGAGCTATCTGTGGTTGACCTGCCATGTGTTGGAAATGTCAAAGGCTGATTTTAAAAGCCCAGCAGCCCAGATAAACTTAGGACAAACTCCTCCAAATGCATAAAGGATTTTGCTACAAAAACGACACAAGGAATGTTAACCCTAGAAAACTCTGTGTGGCAGAGGATGAGACAGTTGGATGGTGTCACCATGAGCATGAGCTTGAGCAAACTCCAGGAGATAATGAAGGACAGGGAAGCCTGGCATGCTGCAGGTCATGGGGTGGCAAAGAGTTAGACATGACTTAGTGACTGAACAACAAGGAGGATAGGCTAAAATATGCGCGTATTGTAAAAGAAGAAAGATCTGAAATCAATCATCTAAACTTCCGCCACAGGAAACTAGAAAAGCAAGAGCAACTTAAGTTCAAATAAGAAAGAGAAATAATAAAAATTAGAGCAGAAATCAATGAAATTGAAAAAGGAAATCAGTATAGAATATCAATGAGTCCAAAAGCTAGTTCTCTTAAAAGTTAAAATCAGTAAGCCTCTAACCAGGCTACTTAAGAGAAAAAGAAAGAAAACACAAATTACTCATAACAGAAGTGAAAGAAGGGTCATCACTAGAGATCTCAGGAACATTAAAAGGATAATAAAGGAATATTATCAGTAATGATGCTTTCCCACTACAACTAGGAACAAGGGAAGGATGTCCCATTGCCATTACTCTTTTTCAACACCAAAATGGAAGTCCCAGCTAATAAGGACTTCCTTATAGTCCTAATACAATAAGTCAAGAAAGGAAATACTTGAGAAGGAAAAAAATAAAACTGTGTTTGCTCACAGATAATATGATTATCTATGAATAAACCTCAAAAAATCAACAGCAACAACAACCAAAAATAAAAAATAAAAAAAGAACCCAACTTTCCTGGGATGAATACGT
Organism: Neotragus moschatus; assembly: GCA_006410615.1. NCBI lineage: Eukaryota > Metazoa > Chordata > Mammalia > Artiodactyla > Bovidae > Neotragus > Neotragus moschatus. The sequence goes on along the minus strand of SJYA01001386.1, from coordinate 558,958 downwards.
GATTGTATCAAGGTTTTAGGATAAGAGGTTCATATACAAAAGTCAATTGCTTTTCTATATGTAAGCAATGAACAAGTTGAATCTGAAATTTAAAACAACACTGTTTATATTCAGCTTAGTTCAGTTCAGTAGCTCAGTCATGTCCAACTCTTTGCGACCCCATGAATTGCAGCACTCCAGGCTTCCCTGTCCATCACCAACTCCCAGAGTCCACCCAAACCCAAGTCCATCGAGTCGGTGATGCCATTAAACCATCTCATCCTCTGTTGTCCCCTTTTCCTCTTGCCCTCAATCTTGCCCAGAATCAGGGTCTTCTCAAATGAGTCAGCTCTTCACATCAGGTAGCCAAAGTACTGGAGTTTCAGCTTCAACATCAGTCTTTCCAATGAACACCCAGAACTGATCTTCTTTAGGATGGACTGGTTTGATCTCCTTGCATCCAAGGGAATCTCAAGAGTCTTCTCCAACACCACAGTTCAAAAGCATCAATTCTTTAGTGCTCAGTCTTCTTACCATCCAACTCTCACATCCATACATGACCACTGGAAAAACCATAGCCTTGACTAGACAGACCTTTGTTGGCAAACTAACGTCTCTGCTTTCAAGGGACATGAAAAACCAAAACAATCTCAAAAAAAAAAAAAAAAAAAAAAAGAACTAAGTTAGAAGACTCACACTTCCTGATTTCAAAACTCACTACAAAGTTAATCAAAACAATAAGATATTGGTTTAAATATAGGCATATAGACCAAGGGAATAGAATAGAGGGCCCAGAAAACAAAACCCCCACATATGTGGGCAAATTTTTTTGACTGAGAAGCCAAGGCCTTTGACTAGAGAAAGGACAATTTTTTCAACAAATGTCTATGGGAAAACTGGATATCCACATGCAAAAACATAAAGCCGCACCCTTAACTGACACAACATACAAAAACTAACTGAAAATGGATCTAAGACCAAAGTATAATGAAATATATCTCATAGCCATTGTGATGGCTATTATTTAAAAAAAAAAAAAAAACAAAAATAAGAAATGTTGGCAAAGATGTGTAGAAACTGGAACTCATATATACCATGGAATATTAGTTAGCTTTAAAAAGGAGACTTCCCTGGTGGCTCAGATGGTAAAGCACCTGTCTACAATGTGGGAGACCCGGGTTCGATCCCTAGGTTGGGAAGATCCCTTGGAGAAGGAAATGGCAACCCACTCCAGGACTATTGCCTGGAAAATCCCATGGACAGAGGAGACTAGTAGGCTACAGTCCATGAGGTTGCAAAGAGTCAGACACAACTGAGCAACTTCACTTTTCACTTTAAAAAGGAAGGGAATTAGTACACACGCTACAGTGTGAATAAAACTTGAGGGCATTATATTAAGTGAAAGAAACCAAACATAAAAAGACAAATACTGTATGAATCCAAGTATATGAGGTAGTTGTTGTTTAGTTACTAAGTCATACCCAACTCTTTTGAGACTCCATGGACTGTCTGTGGGATTTTCCAGACAAGAATACTGGATTGGGTTGCCATTTCCTTCTCCAGGGGATCTTCCTGACCCAGGAATCAAACCCAAAGTTCCTGCCACGTCTCCTGCGTTGCAGATGGGTTCTTTACCACTGAGTCACTGGAGAAGCCCATGAGGTACTTGGAGTAGTCAAAATCATAGACAGAGAAAGTAAACTGGTGAAGGCCAGGGGCTCTGAGATGGGAATGAACGAGACAGGAACGTCGCTCAGTCGTGTCTGACTCTTTGCGACCCCATGGACTATACAGTCCATGGAATGCTCTGCGTCAGAATACTGGAGTGAGTAGCCTTTCCATTCTCCAGGGGATCTTCCAAACCCAGGGATCAAACCCAAGTCTCCTGCATTGCAGGCAGGAGTTATTGCTTAACGAGTATAAAGTTTCAGTGTTGCAAGACAAAAAGAGTTCTGGAGGTAGATGGTGGTGATGATTGTATATCTATATTAACATACTTAATACCACTGTACATTCAAAAATGGTTAAGATGGTAAATTTTACACTATGTATATGTTACCACAATAAAAAAAAAATGCAGGGAAAAAAACAAGGGAAAAAATGAGCAAAAGATCTGAACAGACATTTCTCCAAAGAAGATACCCAAATGGCCAATAAGCACATGAAAGGGTGCTCAACATCAAGAGTCATCAAGGAAAATGCAAATCAAAACCACAATGGTATACCACTTTATATCCATTAGCATTCTCAAATTTAAAAGTCAGATAATAACCAGTGTTGGGTGATGACACAGAGAAATTAGAACCCTTATACACTGCTTAATGATGCAGCTGCTTTGGAAAATTGTCTGGCATTTCAAGGGACTATTTATAAAGTTACCATGTGACACACTAATTCAACTCCTAGGTATATATCCAAGGTAAATGAAATATGTGTCCATTCACAAACTTTTATATAATATCCACAGTGGCACTATACACAATTGCCAACTGCCCATCAACAGATTAATCATAAATAAAATGTGGTATATCCACAAATGGAGTATTATTCATCCATAAAAAGGAAGTGCTAACACATGTTACAACATAGATAAGCCTTTAAAACATTATGCTAAGTGAAAAAAATTAGTCACCAAAGTGTACATGTGTATGATTCTGTTCATATGAAAATCCAGAATGGGATAATCTACAGAGTCAGAAAACTGCTGAGTGATTCCTAATGCTGGAGAATGGGAGACTAGAAGGGTGGTAGCTAAACGGTNCCACAAATGGAGTATTATTCATCCATAAAAAGGAAGTGCTAACACATGTTACAACATAGATAAGCCTTTAAAACATTATGCTAAGTGAAAAAAATTAGTCACCAAAGTGTACATGTGTATGATTCTGTTCATATGAAAATCCAGAATGGGATAATCTACAGAGTCAGAAAACTGCTGAGTGATTCCTAATGCTGGAGAATGGGAGACTAGAAGGGTGGTAGCTAAACGGTACAGCGTGAAATTACAAAATGGACTGTGAAGATGGATGCACATATCTGTGAATATACTAAAAACCACTGAATCATACACTTTAAATGGGTATTATGTAAATTATATCCCAATAAGGCTGTTTTTAAAGATCTCTATGTCTACCAGTTCATAGAAAATACAGGAGGCAAGAAACAAGTTAAATAATGCCACAAGGAAACAAGGCCCCAAATCATAATGTACCCAAATTATAATGCAGGATATTTTACAGACAAATGTCTACTTCCTCAAATAAATCAAGGGGGATTTAATTCCTCAAATAAATCAAGGGGGAGNAACTAAGTATAACCTGTTGGATGGCATCATTAACTCAATGGACATGAGTTTGAGCAAGCTCCAGGAGATGGTGAAGGACAGGGAAGCCTGGCATGCTGCAGTCCACGAGGTCACAGAGTCCGACACGACTGAGCGACTGAACAACAACAAATAGCCCACTGAATAAAACGTGAAACTAGAAATCCAAACAGCAAAAATAAATAAGTGATTAGATGGAAAGTTTGATCATGAAGAGGGAAGTTATGTAGTTTTCAAAGTACCTCCCCCAGTGTTAACTCAAGGGAAAGGAGAGGGTCTGCTATGGGGAGGCTTGTCGACACCTCCTCGGTGAAGCCGTCTGGGTGAACACTCACCAGCAGTCAGCATCCCCCCAGCAGGATGCAGTGATACAGCGAGCAGTGTTGCTATGATAGCTCAGCCAAGATGCATGAGCTGACTCCGATAATGGGGACACATCAGAGAAACCTGAACTGAGAACTGTTCTAAGTTGAAGGAGGCTAAACAGACATCACCACTGAATGCAGCACATGATTCTGAACTGGATCCTTTCAGGACAAAGGACACTCTTGGGACAACAAAAGGCTCCGGAGGATGAGCTGGTGGTGAGGCAGCAGGATAAAGGTCTGATTCATTCGGCTGTCTGTACCATGGTTAGGCAGAATTGTTAGCAGGAATTCATACTGAAGTACTCTCGGGGGTGATGGAATATCTGAGCAGTTGACTTTCAAATGAATCCAGAGAAGAAAGTTTTTGTATACTGTGCTTCCAATAGATACTCCAAAAAAAAATTAATGGGGTGAGATACAGATGAAATGAGATTAGAACANCGGGGGTGATGGAATATCTGAGCAGTTGACTTTCAAATGAATCCAGAGAAGAAAGTTTTTGTATACTGTGCTTCCAATAGATACTCCAAAAAAAAATTAATGGGGTGAGATACAGATGAAATGAGATTAGAACAATATTGGTCATTTTTTCAGCCATTAATAAGTACTTGGGAATTCACTAGGCCACTTTCTTTGCTCTGATGCATTAAAGAAAAATATAAAGCCAGTGCTGACAGAAGACAGATGGAGGAAGAAGGGGGAGGAAAGAAAGGACCTGCAGGGTACACAGTCTGCCTGGGGCAGGGGCGAAGTTGTGAGACACTGGTCCTTACACTGATAGAACTGGAGAGAGCCTCGGTAGACTGCAAGGCATAAAAACAAGCACTAGAAAAACTAAAATACATGTCAAAAAATTAAAGAGGTAGCAAAAATGAGGTAGACTAAAGAGTGTTCGCAGGGAACACCAAGAAACAATGTCTTGAAATTTTAAATGAATGAATCAAGCACTCTTCAAAGAACTTTAAAGAGAATCCGTTGGCAGAGCCTGTCTCCCTCTGAATCGGAAATAGGGTAAGGAAGAAGGAGGCGGCCTATCAGTCTTCATTAAACCCTTTCTGTCTTTTTTGTTCATATCTGGGGACACTACATTGACAGAAAGTTACAAGGCAGATTGTGGAGATGACCTTGTCAGTCAAGCGCTTTTCATGCTTCCTTACATTTCTCCACCTCTCTTGGAGTCAGGTGGGGACTAATGGACCATGAGGTGAGTGACATGTGTAGCTCCCCCGGTGAGGCCACTGATCTTCCTCCATCCCTCTCTTCTCCATGGTGACAAGGCAGACCCCGGAGATGGACGAGCCTGCATCCCTGAGCCACCCAAGTAAGGAACGGAGAGGCTAGGGAGCCACAACCACCAGCTTGGTGTGAGTGGGAACAGAAGCTCTGCTGGATTAAATCACTTTTAACCAGAATTCACCTTTTGTTAAGGCAGCACAGTCTAGACTGACTAGTAAAAAGGGAATTTAAAAATAATAACATGGCTTTATTAAGTGGAGGGATTTGGGGAAGGCTTTGTGTTTTCTTAATTACATTAAGAAGAAAGTAACAACCTAATATGTGAACGTTGGATGGCTGTTGTGGTTTGGTGACTTTATGAAAGCAAAAGCCCCTATATGTTCTCAAACCTGTCACAACCTGAGACCACGTTAACAAACAACCTGAGATCACATTATTGAAGCCCACAGAACACCCTGCCATGTGTGACAGCAGCTTGTTCAAATGCAAGCACGCTCGCTGCCCACCACACTTTGCTGGCCCTTCAAGGCCAAAGTGATGAATCAGTGATAAATGACTCAGGGAATAATTTTAGACACAGAGCGCTGACTAAATGTTTCTGAAAGATGTTGAAAAGATTAAAAAAAAAAAAAGTGCACCAGATGCCATCTCTGAGGCTGTTCCTACAGACCAACTCACGGGCCTATTTCCAGCTGGTATTTTCAAGGGTCAGGTAGCTTCAGCAACTCCCCAGGAGCTCAGAAGCCCAGGCACAACCATCCCCGCACCCGTTATCAGCGCCCCCAGGAGTCTTGAACAATCAGTGCACAGTGGGAAGGCACATAGGTTTATATCCTCGGGGGTAAATTTAGACGCAGAACTGTTTTGNTCCAGCTGGTATTTTCAAGGGTCAGGTAGCTTCAGCAACTCCCCAGGAGCTCAGAAGCCCAGGCACAACCATCCCCGCACCCGTTATCAGCGCCCCCAGGAGTCTTGAACAATCAGTGCACAGTGGGAAGGCACATAGGTTTATATCCTCGGGGGTAAATTTAGACGCAGAACTGTTTTGCATCCTTATTTTTCTGAGTAATCTGTTCTGCCAAGTTTTCCCCTTTATAGTCTGGGACCAACCAATTACCATGAAAATCAGATGAATAAATATTGAAGAGAATGTGTTCATCGTCTATTTTCGTGTCCTCACAGCAAGCAAGCGACATTATATTTTTAATTAAGTCTTTGATTTCCATTTTCCCTTTCAACTAAAGCTGTCCTCCATAGGATCAATTAAGCTAGATAATCAGATCCATTGAAAAGCCCCCCAAAAGAACAGTTATTAGTAGGTGTGATTCACACATTTTCCCAACCATACTGCAAATTTCTGCTCCAAAATTAAAGTTGTAGAGACAACACAGTGTGGGGTGTTCGGGGCTTGCTCAGACATCTGGTCTAACTTCATCTCCTTCTTACCCTCTACATTATCTCTATACTGCCTTGTGAATGTATAATATATTAGTAGTACATATCTTTCCGTAAATCATTCTTTTGTCTATAAGGACTGAGTGATCAAAAAAAAAAAATACTAATCATCTTTGATCTATAAGAGGGTATATAATTCAGCTAAATTTTAATTTTAAAAAAATTCCTAAAATTTTCAACCAAAATATTTATATTCTCAGAATTGCTTAGATATTTTCCCCTCCTATTTACTTAGAGATAACTACAACAAATTTCATAGGTAGTCAGTGCAGATGGAAAGAACTCTAGACTGAGTCTGTGTAGAAAACTTATTTGTGAACCCAGGTTGCCTTCGTGGGTCCTCAGTTCCTAACCTGCAAAAATCTGAGGTTGCTTTATGTATTCAGTTATCCAATGCTTACTGAATACCACTTAGGTGCCAGGCCCTGTTCTAGATGGTGAGAAATAACTACACTGAACAAGATTGCTACCCTCGTGGGGATTATAGTCTAGTTGTTGTTTAGTCTCTAAGTCGTGTCCAACTATTTTGTGACCCTGTGAACTGTAGCCCGCCAGGCTCCTCTACTCATGGGATTTCCTCTGAGGCAAGAATACTGGAGTGGGTTGTCATTTCCTTCTCCAGGGGATCTTCCCAACACAGGGACTGAACCGACAGAACCCACGTCTCCTGCACTGGCAGGCAGATTCTTTACTGCTGAGCCACTAGGGAAGCCCTATTGTCTAGTTGGGGAAGCTAAATAATAAATTAGCAAATAAAAGAGTGCTTATTTGTGATAAGTGCTTAAGGGTAAGAATAAATCAGGGTAAAGAAGTAGCAGTTATGCAAAGTGTTCTGTATGAGATAAAATGGTGCGGGAAGGAGGTTTCTCTGATTTGGAGTAAACCTAGATCATTGTAAGAGGTGAGTATAACCCCATAGTCTGGACATCGCCTGATGAATATACAGCCAAAGGGAGCAAAGATGATGATGACAGATTTCTCTTATGAGCAGCACCTGAAAAAATTCTGAAGGAAATATTCAGACTCCAAATCCAAATCCACGACTACTGTGTCACAGACCAAGCATAGTTTATGCCAGGATGAAACATCAGGAAAATCTACCTGTGTAATTCCCCAGACAAACGGACTTTAGGGGAAACAAATCACGGTATTATCTCAAAAGCTGTTGAAGAAACATTTGATAAAGTTCAATACCTATACATGATAAAAGTAATTGGGTAATTACTATATATGTTAATGAGAGCAGAGATTATCCTTCCAATTTGTCATGGACATATACCAGGGGCCAAAATCAATATCTAGATTAGTAGTCCTTCAGTACACATTTGTTGAATGAAGAATGAATGAATGAATGAATGAAGTCCTTTAGGCTGATTAGAACATCTACAAAAGCTTTCATCATCCTTAAGGGAGAAAGTGAAAGTCACTCAGTCTTGTCTGATTCTTTGCGACCCCATGTACTATAGCCCACCAGGCTCCTCTGTCCATGAAATTCTCCAGGCAATAACACTGGAGTGGGAAGCTGTTCCCTTCTCCAGGGGATCTTCGCAACCCACGGATTAAACCCGGGTCTTCTGCATTGCAGGCAGATTCTTTACTGTCTGAGCCACCACAAAAGCCCGCATGGCAACCTACTCTAGTAATCTTGCCTGGAAAATCCCATGGACGGAGTGTTGTAGGCTACAGTCCATGGGATTGCAAAGAGTCACTCTACTTGCTTTCCTTTCCAAGCTGGAAACTGCACAAGGGCGCCCCTTCCTGGCCAATGCTCAAAGATACCCTGGTCAGCTCAGCAGTACCCTGTGAGGTCTGGGATTTGGAGGACAAGAGGGAAAAACTGTCAGTGTTTGCAATGGCATGACCGCTGGTCCAGTAAAACTACAACAGTCAGAAAGATTTCCAGAATCAAGATCACACTACCTTCCTCTCCCTGCAGCAATAACTATTGAGAAGTAATCAAAAATAACATATCACTTAAAACAAGCACTAAAACTAGGCACCCAAGGAAGTAACCTGATAAAGGAAACAGAAGAACTTTCTGGAGAGAATTTTAAAATTCTAACAAAAGATACCTTAACACTAAATAAGTGGAGATATGCCATGTTCATGGAGGTGATGATTTACTATTAAAAAATGCCAGCTTTCCTCAAATTAATCTACAAATTCAGCCCAAGTCCTCTCAGAATCCCAGCATATATTTTTGATGATTTGGCAAACTGAATCTAAACTCAGAACAAAGAATAAAGGTCTGAGAATATCTTAGACAACTTATGAAAAGGAGATTCAAGAGGAAGGACTCACGCCACCAGATATTAGGATAGTTCAAAGCCATAATGACTAAAGCAGTATGGAATATGCGCGAGGAACAGAGCATCAAACCAACAGAACAGAACTGAGAGTCCAGAAACGGACCCACGACACAGAGAATCCAGTGTGTGTTAGAAGGAGCATCACCACCANAGGCTGAGATGGCTGGATGGCATCACCGACTCTATGGACGTGAGTTTGAGTGAACTCCAGGAGTTGGTGATGGACAGGAAGGCCTGGCGTGCTGCAATTCATGGGGTCGCAAAGAGTCGGACATGCCTGAGCGACTGAACTGAACTGAACAGAATTATGCAGACACAATCGTTCTTCTAGGAAGAGCCAAAAAGCCAAACTCACTGTCATGAGCTATTACTTCTCTGGGTGGGAAAGCAAGAGACAATCAGGAGGCTTACCTCCTGCTCTGTCACACTTTACAACCTGCAAATAAAATCTTGTGGTTCAACTTGTAGAGAAATTTGAGGTGAGTATCAAAAGCCCAGGAACCCTGCACTTGCGAACAAAGATTCACTATGAATGTGTTTGGAAGGGAAAGTCTCACAGTTTTTGTATTCACTTTAAAGAACACGAGAATTAAGGCTTTCCACCCGGGCTCTGGTGAATTTCCAAGTCTTATAAGTTGCATGGGGCTCTAATCATAGGCTCCAGTAATCTGACTCTGGCCTGAAAGTAAGTCCTCTGGGCCTGGTCTCCAGGGTCCCAGAGGAGTGACTGTCAGGACTCAGTAGGCGTATGTGGGTAGAGAAGGGAAAGTGGTCCCCAGTGCAGTGACCTAGGGGAGACTGTTGAAGGGAGGGTGGCCAGTGCAGGCCGCACTCTGCCCTGTGCTCACCGTGCCTTCTGGGTCCACGAGCAGCAAGTGTTTGGCCTGGCCGTTGTGCATGCCAGTGAGGACGAAGGATCCGGGGTTGGTGGTACTCTTCCTGACCAAGAAGTCTCCATCTCTCTTTAGCAGCCCCTCTGCCTCCTTCCTGCTCATCTCCCCTTGGTACCAAGGCTCTGCTTTCAGTTCTTCCAGCATCTTGGCATCTGGTGCTCTGGGTGAGACGGGGCTGATGCATTCCATGGAGGCTGCCTTGCTCAACACAGGCCCCAAGGACTGAATCTTGAGAGCATCTTCAAAAGGCTCTGCCAACAACATGTGCCAGCAACACGTCAATTCCAAGGAGAGCAAAAGATAAACAACACAGTGTGAGGTTTGGCAATGCAAAGACAACTTCGATCGGAAAAAAAAAAAAAAAAAGTAAAGTAGAGAAAACTGACTGGCTGGTGAGATAACAAGATTCATCGTAACGGCATTCGAAAACACAGCCCCAGACTTGGCATGACTCTTTCTGATGACTCTGCTTTCCCAAGACAGCTGGGCATTGTGTCTTGTGCCAAAGACTCAAGCCCACTCTTTGTCTCACTAGTTAGGATGACTTCGTTTTTACATGCTGCAAGAGGCCAGGCACACTACACGCCATCTACTTTCTCTGGCACACTGGCTAGCCTCTTCAACAAATGTGCTCTCTTCTAAATAAAAATCTGTCAATACCAAAGAAAATACACAGAGGAAAAGACAAATTGTAAGGTTTTGTGCTAAACCGAAACCCAGCCAAACAAATGTTTCTTTCAAAATCTTTGTATTAGGTGCATTTTTTAAAAGAGAAGAAAACCAGCATTTATTAGCGGCCCTTTATGTGACTTGCCCCAGGCTAGGAGTTCTACCTCCCTTTGACATTCATTTGTTTCCCTGGGGGAAAAGGCTCTTGTATGAATGTTTGAGATTGAGCTTGACTCCATGCCCTTCAGAACACACTTCTCACTGCAGGGCATTGCTCTAAACAGCAACAAATATCAGCAGTGAGAGAAATTGACAGGCACATCTAATTAAATCTCAATGTTGGATTTTCAAACAAAGTGATACGACGTACAATGGCACTCTGAAATATGCACACAGTGTTACACAAAAGTAAGGTGTTGTGATGTTTACTGAGGCCCACACTGCCAACATGCTACAATGCAAACACCACAAGACCAGGAAAGTTTCTCTAATGGGCATAGCTACATCCCCAGAGACCAACACTGCTCCTGGGTCACAGTTGGTACCCTATAAACATTCAGGGAGTGCTCGAAAATAAAACCGTTTGTTAAATGTTAGCAGAGAATGGGCAGAAGTGAATAAAGGAAACCAAAACTAAGACATTTTGACAACTTATTAAATTATTTACAGATTTGGGCACCCCCCCCAAAAAAAAGAAAAGGTTAAAACTATGGGCTAAAATTGTTTGTGTGGTTTCTTTTTTCATTCTACTTTTTCCCCTGATTACCTGGAGTAGTTGAAAATTTGTATTCTATTTCTATACCATCACCATTACCACAATATCACCATCATCATGACCGTCATCTCAGACCCACTAACACCAGCATCACTATCACTATCAACGTCACCATCACCAACACCACTATCACCATTTCATCATTATCGTCACCTTCATGACCATCATTATCATCACCACCACCGTCAGTACCATCACCAGAATAATCACTATCACTACTGTTATTTAAGTATAGTGGTTCAAGATACTGCTTCCCCTGTGGCTCAGACGGTAAAGAATCTGCCTGCAATGCAGGAGACCAGGGCTCGATCCCTGTGTTGGGAAGATCCCCTGGAGAAGGGAATGGCAACCCACTCCAGCATTCTTGCCTGGGAAATCCCATGGACAGAGGAGCCTGGCAGGCTACAGTCTATGGGGTCACAGAGTCGGACACGACTGAGTGACTAACACTTGGACTTGGGGTTCAAGATAAACCGAGCACTGAGTCTACTTCTGAAATACTTTTCAATAGATACTAGCTTCTCCAGGGCTCTTTCTACTTTCTCTCTCTCCTTCTCTAGTTTTGGGAGTAGGAGTGGAAATTCAGGGCTAAGAAAAGGGTGGCTTGGGCTTTTATTTTTCCCATCTCAAACCCCAGCCTAATATAACTCTCCTCAGGCTCTGGGGCCAGAATTCACTGGCAACTTGACTAAATTAAGCAGTGAAAATGGTCTGCCATAAATTCAACTACTAAAGTGAAGTTGGGAGACATTGTTAAAACTGGAGCAGAGGGTCAAGGAGCTAACAGTTGGTTCTAAATTTTGCAAAGTCGCTTCATACCTCCTAGGCTATTTCCACATTTTTTTTTTTTAATGAAGAGATTGGATTAGATGATTCTGCAGTTCTTCTGGCTCTGTGAATTTTTGTCTATCATCCTGGGAGAAATAGACTATTGTTGTCATGATGCAGTCTACTCATAAAAGCAGTCAGTCCTATCCTCACTCACATACAATACCAAGTATTGAACCAGCAGTGAATTTACCAAACTTCTGGGATTCTCTATTTCCTCCTCTGCAAAAGAGTAATAATAATGATAATAATAATATCTACCTATAAGACTCCTGGAAAAATTAAATAATATGCACCTTGCCATGTGGTAGAAACTCACACTAAATACTAGTCTCCTCTCCCTCCCTCTTTAGCCTGTAAAATTCTCAAGGAAGTTGAAAAAGGTATCTGGGGATGTAAAGCTATCTGAGTTTGGAACGCTCTTTCACAGTTCTTGAACAACAATCTACACTTTCATTAACCAGTTCACAGATGATTTATTTTTCCCAATCTATGTGACAAACAGAGGCCCTTGACACACATCACCCCAGAGTGCAAGCAGCAGTAGTTTGGGGTCACTCTTCTCATCCCATTTTATTTTTCATCAGAGCCTTTGTCACTACCAGTAACACACGCTGGTTATTTAAACTCCATGAGAGTAGGGACTTTGTCTACTTTATTTTCCTGTATATCTCCAGTAAATAGAATAGTATTTGACACCTGGTAGGTGTTCAGTGGAGAGGAAGAAGGGGAGAGGGAAAGTGGGTGTGTGTACAAAAACACGTGGTATATTACAATTTCTCACTTACATGTTAGTTTTGTTCAGCAGATTAAGAGCTCTGTGAAAATAGGGGCCAAGGCATTTCAGCTTGGCATCCTTAAAACTGGTACAGTATTTAAGGCACACGATATCCAATTAATACCTAAGTGAAGAAATAAATGAACCCATTCATTTAGGTATATCATTTGTCTCAATGTGATTGAGACAAAGTTAATTATAAAAAGAGGGGGAAGTTGCTTTGTCTTCTCTATACAGAACTGTAGAGAAGGTTGTGATATGAAAGCAAGGCTCAGCCAAGTTCAAAGCCTCGAAAAATTCAATCATAACGCAGAAAAAAACCCAGCTAATCAGCATCCTTAATCAAAACCACACTGGAAGAAAATTCAGTAATTGCACACATGTCCAACAAAAGACAAAAACAGCCTTAAAAGAGAAAAAAAACAATAGCAAATGGAAACGCACTCATGTCAAAGAGGTCTTTCCGCGGACTGCTCTCTGCACTGCTGCCCGTGGCTGGCCCCGTCTGCTGGGGGATACGCTGGGTGTTGACATAGGTGGGGGCTTCTCCCGTAGGAGCCACATGTGATTTCCCTTCAGGCATGCTGTAGATGTCCAAGGATCCTGCAATAAGAAAATAGACCTCCTTTTCCTTCTGATCCTGATGCTATTCATGTTAAGCCACCCAAGGTTTCACTGAGAAGTTCCTTTAGTCCACTCATAAGAAAATCCTTCTTTCAGATGCCCATCTATTAACTCTCTTCTCTGACCCTCTTGCCCTGCTGGGCTTCGGCTAGGATACTCTCCACTCCTTCCTGACAAAATGGGACCTGCTAGCCCAGGATGATGGACACCATGAAGGTTAGGAGCCCTGTCAAGACACTAGGCCCATCTGATTCAGGCCGGGGGTGGGGGGTGGGAGAAGCAGGGGAACTACACCTGCCACAGAAGCTCCCTCAGCTTCCTCATTCCCTCTGCGAAGGACTGAGAGCAAAATAACTGAGCAGAAGAACCAGCCTTAATTCCACTGCTCTTTTTTTAAGTGTAGGTGAATGCTTCATATACTAACTCCAAAGAAATGCAAAGCATTTCCAATGCTCTGGCCCCATTTTTAGAAATAAAGCAATATTTATCCCATTTTCTTCCTAATGAATTGAGACACTTTCCTTATAAAACAGATTCAGGCTTGTGCTATCATGGGACTTCCCAACTGAAGCAAGACTGTTGAGGCTCGACTTGGGAGGGTCACTGCTATTGTCACCAAAGGTGAGTGAAGGATGTGGCCCTGCTCAGGTCACCATCTGATTCTTTGTACAGGTCATTATTTCTAAATTTCCACAGATACTCTCAAGACCACCTTGGACCTGGAGAGAGATCACCTCTCCAGGTGGTGGGGTATGAGAGTCAGCTCAATTCAACCAACAAGAGTGGGTTCAGGACTCTTTAGGAAGCTTTCCCAAGAGCCCCCCGAAGGGCTTTTGGCAGACCACTGTCCCTGCCTATAAGCCTGAGAATGCAAGTGTCCTGAGAAAGTCATCAACTTCAGATGATTGCGAGTGTTGAGTACAGGGCAGGGAGGTATACACTCCTTGGTGGTGGTACCCAGAGTTCAGTTTCATTTAGGGGAAATGGCTGCTAGCAGATTAATAGGGGTTTATTTGTTCTATGGACAAGGTATTAATTGCTTTCCAATAAAACTTGAAATTCATTAAGAGTTATGAATCTCAAGTTCCAGGCCAAGAACTTATATAAGGCTCATTTTTTTTCTGGTAAGTTTCTTACATTGTCTGTTCTTGATCTGGCTGGAATAACTTGGATATAAAAAAGACCTCATTTTCAAATAAATCTAACAAATTTTTCAATAGAGTCAATATCTAATGTAAATAATGTGTCTCTCTTAGTCTTTAACAGTTATTCTATGTCCAAGTACATGACTATTGTATAAAATGCTTTAAATGTAACAGAACAAAATTGAAAATGTAAAAAAAAGTGCCTCTGGCAAAGTTATAACTTTAATTTGCTATTTCCATCCTATTCTGAGGTAGAGTCATGTAGTCTGTTGACTCTTTTATGGATTATTAACTGGGCAGCACAAACAGGTCATCTTTCAGCTGGGGCAGGCATGACATAAAATTATTTCACAGGAGGAATATTTTTAAAATATATTATCATTTACCCACTGGCACAAATGGCAATAATGTAGGTGAAAATCTTAATGTTAAACCAACAAATGGTTAAAATACATACATAGAAGCATACATTCACTCTTAATTCATTTATCACTCCATCTCCTTCAGACCCTGTAGCCAGGACTCTGGAACCATCAAAAGTTCTTGAAATGTTTGAGGAGGTAAAATGCTTAAAATTAAAAGAAACCTTTAAAATGTATGGATACATACATGTGTATGCTTGTCTAAAAATAACTGTCTAGAGAATAGAGACTGATGTTAGCAATTAAACCAAATAGTACTTAATTAGTCATACTATTTTTAATGTGGGATGTAAGTGCATGCTTATAGGTTTGATAAGAAGTGAAATGTCCTCTAAAAGGACCCAGGCCCTGTGACAGACCTGTATTCAGGTGCCATCTCTGCCAGGGCCGGTGTCACTCTGCTCTTCCTAAAGGTGACCGTAGAAGGAGGAGGTGGGGCAGGGAAAAGGAAGGGAAAACTACAAGCTACCATTAGAAGCTACCAGGATTCAGTATTGACTCCAGAGTCTCCCATCTTAGCCTCATTTGAACTGGGTGTGGAGTTGGCCCTGGGGAGGTGAATTCCTCAGTCCCTGGGGTGGCATGCCCTCCTGCCAGAGAAGGGCCTTAGATGCACGGTCTCAGTGTGCAGGAGAACAGGAAGAACTGGGAGCGGTGAAGAGTGAGCTGGTCCTGGTACTGAGGGATGGATTACCTGATGCATGCCCTCTGACATCCCTGATAGCCATTATTTCTATTTCTGCGATCCGGTTGGGAAACTGCAGCCCCACCCACAGCAGTTATTTCCAGTCAGCCATTNACCTTAGCCTCGTTTGAACTCGGTGTGGAGTTGGCCCTGGGGAGGTGAATTCCTCAGTCCCTGGGGGGCAAGCCCTCCTGCCAGAGAAGGGCCTTAGATGCACGGTCTCAGTGTGCAGGAGAACAGGAAGAACTGAGAGTGGTGAAGAGTGAGCTGGTCCTGGTACCGAGGGATGGATTACCTGATGCATGCCCTCTGACATCCCTGACAGCCAATATTTCTATTTCTGCGATCCGGTTGGGAAACTGCAGCCCCACCCACAGCAGTTATTTCCAGTCAGCCATTCTGCCACTCCGCAGGACAGGAACTACCCACTAGGGAGCACATCACTTCTGAAAAGTATTTTTTCTGTTTCTTGTCCACCTTACCTTGCCTCTCACCTTGCCTGACAGGTGTTTGCTGCCAGTCTTCACCAAACGGGTCTCCTAAGTGTCTTCCCTGGTAGTAAGTTTGCTCTTTTCCTGCAAACTGTAGACATATGTAAATACAAAACAAGAAAAAGTCTTCCTCGCCTTGCGTCTCCCCCTTTGAAAGCCATAATACAGTAGAAGGGACTTCAGTGGCCAGTGGACTGCATCCCTGTTGTACTCAGTTTTCCCTTCATGCCTCACAGCTGACATGAAGATTTGGGAAGTTAGTCTGTGTGAGTGTGAAAAAGAGGCTACATCACATCAAAACTACAGGTGCTTTCAGTAGCTTTCAGTAGCCCCCCCCCACCTCCCTTTCCTAAGTGTGATCATAAATTGCATTCTCTACATACAGCCACATCACGCAACATGCCTTAAAATAGATTTCAGTTAGAGAATACCTAGATGGCAGAACATAGTTCCCACCCAGCATATACACCTATAACCATTCACTCCTGGGCAAAGCCACCTTGTCGATTCCTTCTTATAGAGCTCTTGACACTTGGCTTCAGTGTTATTTACCGCTTTTATTGTCATCCACATAAGGTAAGCGACATCAAAAAATTCCCTTTAACAAAGAGATATCATAGAGATACCATAACTCTAGAAAGAGAACGCCTTGCTAGAATTTTGAATTAGAGGGAAAATCAGGGAGATAAGTAAAACAGAAAACCTAAAAAACAACAAAAAAAAAACCCCTTATGTTAAAGGCTTACGTTCTTTCTCTTTCCAGACAACTCAAAGAACCCCAGCCTTTCAAAAGTCTTGAACTCTCTCTTTTCCTCATTAAGTTCACAATACAATGGGATTTGTCCTAGGATGAAGAGGGAACTTGCAGACTTGTATCTCAAGAATCACAATGGAGTTCCAAGGCATTTGACTAAATCTTGTGATGTTAAAGCAAAAGCTTCCCCTACTGTCTGCTTTATGAAATTCAAGGGGAGGAAGTTTGTGACTTTTTCTGTCTGGATAGAACATCAGCCTGAAAAGAGAGTTGAAGAAAGAAATAGGAAATGAAGTTCAGTTAGCTACCATTCAAGGAAGGATAGAAGACTCACCTGGGCTGTGTCAGGACCGTGGGGTCTGGCTTTCAGGCGAGCATCGGCAAACCCCCCTGGAGGAGGTGTCTTGCTTGGAATGCTGTTGTAATACGGGTGGTCCGAGCCATCACTCTCCTCTTCAGTCCATGGCTCATCTAGACTCTGCATTCTGTTAAAAGAGGATTTTCAAGAACTTTAGCCAAAATTTGAGCTTACTGTCAAAACAAAAAAAATCTAATGTTAGTAACTATAGTCCCAGAAAGTAGAGTTTAGCCACTCCCCCTTCAACGATCTTGGTCTCAGGCACACATGAAAAGCAGATGAATGGTTCAGCCAAATATAACTGCCTTATTCACAGTGCTACCCTTTAGAAAATTCCAGTCTTACTTGAAACAGAAAAGAACTCCTTATTAAAATGTACTTTTAATACATTAATACTAAGATATAGTTTATATGTAATGATAATCAGCTTCTTGAGGTATACACACACATTTTAGTATATCATGAAATTTACCCGAAACAAAATTTACTTTAATGGAGATTTAGTGACATCAAGGAAAATGCAGAGTGAGGACCTCTGAATTATTCTCTCCTCTGTAATGACAAGAAAGCCAGCAAAAAATGTTTTCATGTTCAACATTTTTAGAACTCTGGAAATTAATCAGAAGTTTCTACCAATCTGGAGAGTGATTTGGAGAAGACAATGGCACCCCACTCCAGTACTCTTGCCTGGAAAATCCCATGGATGGAGGAGCCTGGCAGGCTGCAGTCCATGGGGTCACACAGAGTCAGACATAACTGAAGTGACTTAGCAACAGCAGCAGCAGCAGCAGAGAGTGTTTATTAAACAAACAAAAAACGACATAAATAGCTATCGGGACAAGAACTTTATTGCATTTTAACTTGCTCTGTTGCCACCTCCAGGGTAGACTTAAAAGCCAAAATCCAGTAGTCACAATGAAAACCAGCAGCCTAAATAGCTAGACATGGGAGGAGCAAAAAAGCATTTAGGTTCCTGTAAATTCCTATTCCCAGAAAACAGTCATTATGACCTTTTTGTTCATTCTCTATAAGACTCCACTGATTCAGAGCTTGTCTATGGAAAACAGCTTCTCCCATAAGGTCATTTGTCAAAAACAATTAGAGGCAATTATTTAACACTGTGACTCCCTGAAACAATAGATATCATTTGGGCTAAAGAGTATGTTAGTCAAAAAACTTAAAAGAAAAAGCTAGGAGATTATAAATTTTGACATATTTCTAGGAATCTAGACATCTACATGTATGCATAGAACTGTTTTCACATCAGGGTTGTGTGCCTGCTCAGAAAAGATGTAAAAAGGCATTAGTTCTCATCTGCACTGACCTTGAAGTTTTGCACTAGCAGAAAGTCAAAGCTAAAGCAGAGTTGTCCACTGCCTAGCCAAGTGTTGAAGGAGTTCCCCAAGATTCACACACAGCACCTCAGCAAAAACTGGGGGACTTAGTGGTTTCAGACATTTAAATCTCTCTTTGATCATTAGCTGTCTAATAAGTGAACTGAGCAGAGTTGTCAGTGGTCATATGTAACAAAATATATACTTGACCTAGTTGATTTAGGAAAATAATTAAAACAAACAACCACAACAAACAGCAACAACAGCTACTCCAGTGAACACGGAAGTAATAAAGTAAACAGTCATATTGTTTATATGGAGACCTTTTGAGCAATCTGGATAGAGGATAGAACCAGCCTCAACATTACCTTAAGCTAAGGCCTAATCCAAAGCAAGTGAATCCTAATTATTTTTAATTTATGAGAGATGAGGAAGCTGCAGAAGAAAAGCTTGAATCTAGCAGAGGTTTGTTCATGAGATTTAAGGAAAGAAGCTACTTCCATAACACCAAAGTGCAAGGCAAAACAGCAAATGCTGCTGTGTTGATAGAAAGAATTGCAAGTTATTTGGAGTATCTCACTAAGATAATGAAGGTGGCTACACTAAACAACAGACTTTCAGTGTAAACAAAATAGCTTCATATTGGAAGAAGACACCATCTAGGAATTTCAGAGCTAGAGAAAGTCAATGCCCAGCTTCAAAGCTTCAAAGAACAACCTGACTCTTGCTAGGGGCTAATGCAGTCGGTGACTTTAACTTGAAGCCAGTACTCCTTTACCATTCTGAAAATTTTAGGGCCCTTAGGAATTATGCTAAATCTACTCTGTCTATGTTCTATAAATGGATCCGCAAAGTCTGGACAACAGCATATCTATTTATAGCATGGTTTACTGAATATTTTAAGCCCAATGTTGAGACCTATTGCTTGGAAAGAAACAATTCCTTTCAAAATATTACGACTTGTTGACAATGCACCTGGTCACCCAAGAGTTCTAATCGAGATTGATGTTGTTTTTATGCTTGCTAACACAACATTTATCCTGCAGTCCCTGAATCAAGGAGTAATTGAAACTTTCGTGTCTTATTATTTAAGAAATACATTTCATAAGCCTATAGCTGCCATAAATATTGATTCCTCTGATTGACCTGAGCAAAGTCAATTGAAAGCCTTCTAGAAAGGACTGAGCATTCTAGACGCCATCAAAAACACTCATGATTCATGGAAAGAGGTAAAATCTTCAACATTAATAGGAGTTTGGAAGAAGTTAGTTTCAACCCTCGTGGATGACTTTGAGGGGTTTAAGACTTACAGGGAAAGTCTATGTTTACACAGAACTTTATGAGATATAAATGCCTTTATGATAATAGACAATATCAAATCAACAACCTGAATTTCTGCCTTAATAAACTAGAAAATAAGAGTTAAACCCAAAGCAAACAGAAGGAAAAACAATAAAGATTAAGGTAGAAATAAAAATAGAAAATCAATAGAGAAAAGCAATGAAACCAAGATTTGGTTCTTAGAAAGATCAACAGTATTGACAAATCTATAGCTAGACTGACTAGGAAAGAAGAGAGCAGACTTAAATTACCAAAATTAGGAAGAAAAGAGGAAAAATTGCTACCAACCATACATGAATTAAAAGGATTATAAGAGAAACTATTAAAAATTATATACCAACAAATTAGATAATCTAGATGAAATGGGAAAATTCCTATGAAGACTCAATTTATCAAAAATAACTCAAGAAGAAATAGAAAATCTGAAGATAACTGTAACAATGAGACTAAATTAGTAATCAAAATCTTGTATCCCACGAAAAGCCCAGAATCATATGGCTTCCTGGTGAATTCTATCTAATATCTAAAGGAGAATTAATAGCAATTCTTCATAACTCCTCCAAAAAACAGAAGAGGAGGGAAGTTTTCAAACTAAATCTATGATGCCAGAATTATCCAGATGCCAAAGCCAGAGACATTGCAAGGAAAAAAAAAAACCTGCAGACCAATATCTTTTATGAATATGAATGGAAAAATCCTCAACAAAATACTAGCAAGCCAAAAATCCTCCAGCAAAATACAAAAAAAAATCATGCACCATGACTAAGTGATATTTCCCTGGTAATGCAAGGTTGTTCAAACATTCAAAATCAACTAATGTAATAGATCATGCCAAAAGAATAAAAACAAATGCCAAATACTCATATCTAGACACAGAAAAATCATTTGACAAAATCTGACAGTTTTCCATGATAAAAATCCCTCAAAAATCTTGGAATAAAAAGGCATTTTTCTCAACTGGAAAAAAAGAATCTATGAAAAGTCCATAGCTAAGAACACAATTAATGTGAAAATTCTGAATATTTTCCTCCTAAGATCAGGAACATAATAAGTTTGTCCCATCTTTCCACCTCTATTCATTGTACTAGAGATTCTAGCCAGGACAGTTATATAACAAAAAGAAATAAAAGGCATTTAGATCAGTAAGTCAGAATAAAACTATATTTAGTTGCACAGGACATGATCTTGTATATTAAAAAATACTAAGGAATACACATACACACCCAAATTATTAGAGCTAAGTGAATAATAAAAAAAGAATGAATTCAAAAAGTTTCCACAATACACAGTGTATAAAATCAATTGTATTTTTATGTATTAACAATAAAAACAAAATTAACAAGTAATTTCACTTATTATAGTATCAAAAAGGATAAAAGATTTATTCTTTTGGTAGTAAAAATTATCAAAACAAGTATAAGACTCATAACTGAAAATTACAAAACTTTGTTGAAAGAAATTAAGGAATTCTAAATAAGTGGAAAGACATCCTGCATTCATGAATTGAAAGATGTAATAATGTTAAGATGGAAGTACTCCCCAAATAGGTCTATAGATTCAAGATTTCTATCAAAATCACAATTGTTTTCTTTGGTAAGAATAAACAAGCTATGCTATTCATTTGAAATTGCAAGAGGCCCAGCATAGTGAATAGAATCAAACATTAATAAAGAAGAATGTAGTTGGAGGACACATACTACCTCACTTCAAACTAACTATAAAGCTATACTATTCAAGACTATATGGTATTGGCATAAGGATAGACATATAAATCAATGGAACAGAATTAAGAGTCCATAAACATACCCATACATTTATAGTCAATAGATTTCAACAAGGATGCCCAAACAATTCACTATGTAAAAGAACAGTCTTTTTAACAAATGGTGCTATGATGACTGGATAGTCATTTGTGAAAGTTGAACCCTTAAGTCACACCATATACAGAAATTAACTCAAATGGATTAAAGACCAAAATGTAAGAGCTAAAACTTAGAAGAAAACATAGATGTAAATCCTCATGATCTTGGATTAGGCATTGGTTTCTTACACATGACACCAAAAGTAAAAGCAACCAAAGAGAAAATAAGTAAATTACTTGGACCTCATCAAGGTTAAAAACTATGTTCCTTCAAAGGACATTATTAAGAAAATGCAAGACACCACAAAGAGTAAGAGAAAATATTTGCTAATTATATATCTGGAAAGAGACTTGTATCCAGAATATATAAAGAATTTCTACAAGTCAACAATAAAAAGACAAATAATGCAATCTTAAAAATGGACTAAGGATCCTGCCCATCAGAGGTTCAAGACCAGCTCCACCCACAAGAGGGCAGGCACCAGTCCCTCCCACTAGGAAGCCTACACAAGCCCTTAGACAAATCTCATCCACTAGTGGGAAGATGCCAGAAGCAAGAGGAAATACAATACTGAAGCCTGTGGGAAGGAGACCATAAACACAGGAAGTTATACAAAATGAGATGACAGAGAAATATGTTGCAAACAAAGGAACAAGATAGAAGCCCACAAGAACAACTATGAAGAGGAGATAGACAATCTACCTGAAAAAGAATTCATAGTAATGATAGTAAAGATGATCCAAAAATCTCTGAAAAAGAGTGGAGGTACAGATGAAGAATATATATAAAATGTTCCATAAACAGCTAGAAGACTTAAAGAACAGAACTGAATAATACAACAACTGAAATGAAAAATAGACTAGATAGAATCAATAGCAGAATAACTGAGGCAGAAGAACAAGTAAGTAAGCTGGAAGACAGAGTGATGGAAATCACTGCCACAGAGCAGAATAAAGAAAAAAGAATGAAGAGAAACAAAGGTTCTCTTAGAGACCTCTGGGACAGTANAACAGAACTGAATAATACAACAACTGAAATGAAAAATAGACTAGATAGAATCAATAGCAGAATAACTGAGGCAGAAGAACAAGTAAGTAAGCTGGAAGACAGAGTGATGGAAATCACTGCCACAGAGCAGAATAAAGAAAAAAGAATGAAGAGAAACGAAGGTTCTCTTAGAGACCTCTGGGACAGTATTAAATACACCAACATTCACACTATAGGGGTCCCAGACAGAGAACAGAAAGAGAGAGGGCTGGAGAAAATAACTGAAGATATTCTAGTCAAAAACTTCCCTAACATGAGAAAGGAAACATTCACTCAAGTCCAGGAAGCGCAGAGAATCCCATACAGGATGAAACCATGGAGGAACAAATCAAGACACATATTAATCAAACTGACAAAAATTAAAGACAAAGAAAAACTATGAAAAGTAACAAGGGAAAAGCAACAAGTAATATACAAAGAATCCTCATACAGTTATCAGCTGATTTTTCAGCAGAAACTCTACACCAGAAGGGAGTGGCATGATGTATTTCAAGTGATGAAAGGGGAAAACCAAAGACCAAGAATACTCTATCCAGAAAGGATATCATTTAGATTTGTTGGAAAAATCTAAAGCTTTACAGACAAACAAAAGCTAAGAAAATTCAGCACTACTAAACCAGATTTACAACAAATGCTAACAAACTTCTCTAGGTAGGATGAGACCAGCAAACTAAAACATGAGACTTTGTACATATATAGACTGTGTACATATGTAGACTGCTAGATCAGAACTGGTGAAAGCAAACAAAAACCACAATAGACACACATACAAAAAGGAAAAAGCAACACAAACACAACACTAAAGATGGTCACCAAACCACAAGAGAACAAAAAAAGATGTGAAGAAAAAAGAACTACAAAAACAAACCCTAAACAATTAAGAAAATGGCTATAGGAACATGCATATCAATAATCACATTAAATGTAAATGGATCAAATGCTTCAACCAAAAGACACAGACTGGCTGAATGCATATAAAAGCAAGACCAATATATAAGCTGTCTACAAGAGACTCACTTCAGACCTAGAAACACATACAGGTTGAAATCGAGGGGATGGAAAAAGACATTCCTTGCAAATGGTAATCAAAAGAAAGCTGGAATAGAAATACTTACATCAGTCAAAATAGACATTAAAATAAAGACTGTTGCAAAAGACAAAGGTCATTACATAATGATCAATGGATCAATCCAAGAAGATATAACAATCATAAATGTATATGTACCCAACACAGGAGCACCTCAATATATAAAGCAAATGCTGCTGCTGCTGCTGCTGCTGCTAAGTCGCTTCAGTCATGTCCAACTCTGTGCGACCCCAGAGACAGCAGCCCACCAGGCTCCTCCATCCCTGGGATTCTCCAGGCAAGAACACTGGAGTGGGTTGCCATTTCTTTCTCCAATGCATGAAAGTGAAAAGTAAAAGTGAAGTCACTCAGTAGTGTCCGACTCTTAGCGACCCCGTGGACTGCAGCCCACCAGCCTCCTCCATCCATGGAATTTGCCAGGCAAGGGTACTGGAGTGGGGTGCCATTGTAACAGACATGAAAGGGGAAGTCAACAGTAACACAGTAATACTGGGGAACTTTAACACCTGCTTACACCAATGGACAGATCATGCAGAGAGAAAAATAATGAAGAAACATGAGCCTTAAGTGACACATTAGATCAGTTCATTTCAGTTCAGTTGCTCAGTCATGTCCAACTCTTTGTGACCCCATGAATCGCAGCACGCCAGGCCTCCCTGTCCATCACCAACTCTTGGAGTTCACTCAGACTCACATCCATTGAGTCAGTGATGCCATCCAGCCATCTCATCCTCTGTCGTCCCCTTCTTCTCCTGCCCCCAATCCCTCCCAGCATCAGAGTCTTTCAGATGGACTTAATTGATATCTATAAGAAATTCCATCCAAAAGCAGCAGAATACACTTTCTTCTCAAGGGCACATGGAACATTCTCCAGGATAGATAGCATTTTGGACCACAAATCAAGACTTGGTAAATTCAAGAAAATTTGAATCATATTATTCATCTTTTCTGACCACAATGCTATAAGACTAGAAATCAATTACAGTAGAAAAAAAAAATTGTTAAAAGAAACACATGGAGACTAAACAATATGTTACTAAATAATCAACAGATCTCTGAAGAAATCAAAGAGGAAATCAGAAAACATCTAGAGACAAATGGCACCAAAAACATAACAATCCAAAATCTGTGAGATGCAGCAAAAGCAGTTCTAAGAGGGACCTTTATAGCAATCCAGTCTTACCTCAAGAAATGAGAAAAATCTCAAGTAAACAACCTAAATTTACACACAAAGCAACTAGAGAGAGAAGAACAGACAAAAATCTCAACAATCCTCAACAAGAAAAGAAGTGATAAAGATCAGCACAGGAATAAATGATATAGAGACAAAAAAAATAGCAAAGATCAATAAGACTAAAAGCTGGTTCTTTGAGAAGATAATGCTGATAAACCTTTAGCTAGATTTATCAGGAAAAACAGGGAGAGGACTCAAATCAATAAAATCAGAAATGAAAAAAGGAGAAGTTACAACAGACACCACAGAAATACAAAGGACCATAGGCGACTACTGCAAGCAACTATGTGCCAGTAAAATGGACAATCTGAGAGAAATGCACAAATTCTTAGAAAAGTCCAACCTTCAAAGACTGAAACATGCAGAAATAGAGAATATGAGCACACGAATCACTGAAATTGAAACTGTGATTTTAAAACTTCCAACAAACAAAAGTCCAGAGCCAGATGGCTTCGCAGATGAATTCTATCAAACATCTAGAAAAGAGTTAAAACCTATCCTTCTCAAATTATTCCAAAAAATTATAGAGGAAGGAATACTCTCAAGCTCATTCTACAAGGCCACTATCTCCCTGATATCAAAACTCAACAAAGATATCACACAAAAAAAGAAAATTACAGACCAACATCACTGATGAACAAAGACACAAAAATCCTCAACAAAATACTTACAAACTGAATCCAACAATACATGAAAAGGATCAACACTTGATTAAGTGGTATGTATCGTAGGGATACAAGGATTCTTCAACATATGTAAATCAATCAATATAATACACCATACTAATGACCTGAAGAATAACAACTATATGATCATCTTAACAGAGGCAGAGAAAGCTTTTGACAAAATTCAACACCATTTACGAGAAAAACTCTCTAGAAAGTAAGCATAGAGATAATATAACACAATAAAGGCCACATATGACAAACCCACAGCAAATATCATTCTCAACAGTGAAAATTTTGAAAGAATTTCCTCTAAGATCAGGAATAAGACAAGGATGTGCAGTCTTGCCACTTTTATTCAACATAGTTTTGTGAGTCCTAGCCACAGCAATCAGAGGGAAAAAAAGAGAAATAAAAGGGATGCAAGTTGGAAAACAAGAAGTTAACTTGTCACTATTTGCAAATGACATGATACTATACATAGACAGTCCTAAAAATGTTACCAGAAAACTACCCGAACAGAATTTGGAATTTGGTAAAGTTGCAGGATACAAAATTAATATACAAAAGTCTCTTGCGTTTCAATACACTAACAACAGAAGATCAGAGAAACTAAGAGAAACTAAGGAAATAATCCCATTTATCACTGCATCAGAAACAATAAAATACCTAGGAATAAATCTTGCTTTAAGGAGCCAAAAGACCTTTACTCAGAAAATGATGATACTGATAAGAGAAATTAAAGATAACATAAACAGATGGAGAAATATACCACGTTCTTAGACTGGAAGAATCAACATTGTCAAAATGACTATACTACCCAAAGCAATCAGCAGATTCAATGAAACGTCTAGTAAATTATCAATAACATTTTTCACAGAATTACAGCAAGGGAAATTTTACAGTTTGTATGGAAACACAAAAGACGCTGAAGAGCCAAGACAATCTTGAGAAAGAAAAATAGAGCTGGGGGAATGAGTCTCTCTGACTTCAGACTATACTACCAAGCTACAGTAATCAANGTACAACTGTCTCCTCCCCAGACACATGTCCATGGCATCGCACAGAAGCATCTCAGCCCCTCCACGTGGCACCCTGACCAGTGCAACATGTCCTGTTACTAATGAGATAAAGGCATTCTCCCTGGAGAAAATGACAGACGTGTGTGTCACACTCCATCTTTCTCTTGCCACCAGTTAGGACACAACTGTGTTTCAAGGAGGCTCCTCCAGGAGCACGGTGGATGCCCAGCAGTGAGGAGAGGCATCGCTACAGCAGTGAGCTGCTCCCTGGGGCAGTGGTCAGGGAGATGCAGAAGCACTGCCCCTGCAGGGGAAGTCAGCAAAGAGGGGGCTCATTAAGATGGGGAGCTGCGAGGCAAGGGGCAGAGACAGCGCCACCCCACAGTTTGGCTGCTCTTCCGNGCTACAGCAGTGAGCTGCTCCCTGGGGCAGTGGTCAGGGAGATGCAGAAGCACTGCCCCTGCAGGGGAAGTCAGCAAAGAGGGGGCTCATTAAGATGGGGAGCTGCGAGGCAAGGGGCAGAGACAGCGCCACCCCACAGTTTGGCTGCTCTTCCGTCACGATGCCGCCTTCTCTATGCACAGCGCCAGCCTGGCGCTGCCCAGCCCATCCTGATGGTGGCTGCTGGGCTGGGGAGCCCGAGGTTTCTTCTCGCAGGCTCAATGAAAGAGCATGCCTCTGAGGACACAGAAACCAGAGTTTTCTGGGAAGACCAAGTGTAACTGGATCACTGCTTCAGGCTGCAGTGCAGTCCCCTTGGGTCTCGCGCCCATGCTCAGTTGCTTAGTCATGTCCAACTCTTGTGACCCGATGGACTGCAGCCCACCAGGCTCCTCTGTCCATAGCATTTCCCAGGCAAGCATACTGGAGTGAGCTGCTGTTTCCTTCTCCAGGGGATCTTCCTGACTCTGGAATCAAACCCATGTCTCTCATCTCCTACACTGGCAGGTGGATACTTTACCACCGAACCACCAGGGAAGCCCTATCCCTTGGATACACTAGCCCTAGCACANTCCATAGCATTTCCCAGGCAAGCATACTGGAGTGAGCTGCTGTTTCCTTCTCCAGGGGATCTTCCTGACTCTGGAATCAAACCCATGTCTCTCATCTCCTACACTGGCAGGTGGATACTTTACCACCGAACCACCAGGGACACCCTATCCCTTGAATACACTAGCCCTAGCACAGATATGGCCAAGGGATTTGTCCCAGGAGACAGATGTCCCAGCTGTATTTCTGTGAGCCAATAATGATATCGTTTTATGTTATTATTGGTATTAGTATTTATTATTAACCCAGGTAAGCATAAAGCAAGCCCATAGTAAGCAGTTGTTGTAGTCACATGGTTGTTCATTAATGGACAGGATTGGAGGTGTCTTTCCAGCCAATAAGGAAATAGGAGTCTAGGATGGATTGAGGGAAAGACACCTGACTCCCCCTCCTGCCCCGTGTTTCCAGCCACATCTGTCCCCTCCACCCAGCATCAGCACCAGCTGAGGGANGTGGTTGTTCATTAATGGACAGGATTGGAGGAGTCTTTCCAGCCAATAAGGAAATAGGAGTCTAGGATGGATTGAGGGAAGGACACCTGGCTCCCCCTCCTGCCCCGTGTTTCCAGCCACATCTGTCCCCTCCACCCAGCATCAGCACCAGCTGAGGGAACCAGCTGGCTAGTACTTTGGAGAACCAGAATAACGACTGGGGATGAGTCAAGAAAGTGAAGCTAGTCTTTCTTCTAATGAGAAAAGCAGCACCCTAGGCTTTAACACAGTGAATGAAGAATAAGGTTTCTGCCGAGGTCCCCACAGCTCTCTCACCTTCTACACACCAAAGAAGTCCAAGCCTGAGATAGGTCTTCTTTAAGTCAGTTCCTGGGACATTTGGAAGTTGTAGGGCTCTGGGTGCAAGCACCCTCGCTTGGTGACAGTGGAGCCCTAGTATTTGGATACAAGAGGGTGACAGACCTGCAGATGCAGAATTAAATCATGACTCCAGGCTCTGGGGCCAGACTCAGTCCTCAGTGGACTGAGTAAGTATCATCTGTTAGTTGGGTTTGAGGATCCTTCTGTAGAATGACTTCTCTGTGCTCCAGAAACTCACTCCAAATCTAAAACCAACCTGAGCTGACAGTCTCTCTGGGCCTGGGATTTTCTCTTGGTGTTGCAATGGTTTTTAGCTTAGAAGCCACTATCATCTAGCCTCACTTGTGGGAAGATTGTGACGGCCTCCCCAAAGGTCACCACCAGGGCTGCTTGTTTTACATCCCACAGTGCAAACAGGGAGCTGAAGGTGTCTGTCATTCATGAGTGAGAAGGAGAAGCACTGGATAAAAAGTCCATAAAGAGTGGTGGGGCCCAGAGTCAAGACTCAAAATGACGTTGTAAAACCTAAAATGTGGCCCCCAAACAAACACAGGAGCAGCAAAATGAGGTCATTCCTCAATCTGTCCCTTTTGGAGGAAACTGGCTCTTTTGTAGTGGTACAGTAGTATATATACCACTGGGGGGTGAACAGTAGTGAACAGAAGGGAGGTGATGACTGGAGGTGCTGGTTTGCCCAGCTGGTCTCTCTTCTTGACCAAAAGCAAGGCTGACATCACTCTCTAGGAACTCACTCAGACGACACAGCAGCCTCCTCAGCCCTGACACTAGCAAGGGGTCTCATCAGGCTTCACCACAAAGACCTCTCCCAACCGGGGATGAGCCACTTGAGAGCAGCGTGTGCTGAGGCCCTTGTAATCACATCAGATAGAACTGAGATATGGCGTCTTTACTCACACGGCAACCACGCATCTTCCACTCCCAGTAGACACTGGCAGGGCAGAAGTTACTCTGTACGATGCTGGTTCAGTTTCCCTATGGCTCCAAACGAGTCCAGAAGCCAGTGGCTCCACCTGTCCGTTGGTGTTCAAGGCTTCCCCGGCCATCGAACTAATGAGCCACCTGGGACCTCCATTCATCTGAGCTTGGTCGCTGAGCCCTGTCTGGGACAGCTGCTCTGCTAGTCAGCACAAACAAGTGATGCCGCAATAAGAAAGGGCCCCAGCATCTCAGTGACAAGACAATTCCATTCTTGTCTGCTCGTTCCTGGGCAGTTCTCCTCAATCACCTCAACTCTCCTCAACCAGGTGGTGACACCATGAGCCAGGCTGCTTTGATCTTTCAATCCTGAATTTCAATACAAGGCCTCCTCCACAAGCCAGGGAAGAAAGAGACAGCAGGGCCTTGTACCAGTGCTCGTGCATTCTGCTATCACACAGAACTGTCACCTGGCTCCTCCTCTACCCGGGAGAGGCTGGCAGTACTGTTTCCTGGGAGCTTGGGAAGAAGGAGGTCAAGCCATGAGTGAGCACTGGCAATGCTTATCATGTGCACCAAACACCCAAAGGGCTTTAAATAAGAAGTTGTCAAAGTTTGTTCATGCTCACCAGTAACGAACTCTTCACTATCCTGAGCATATGCCCCCAATAGATGTTAACTTATTTACAAATTATGAACATAATATAATAGGTCCTCCTTTCCTTGTGCTTAGTTGCATCCAACTCTTTGGGACCTGATGAACTGTAACCTGCCAGGCTCCTCTGTCAATGGAATTTTCCAGGCAAGAATACTGGAGCGAGTTGCCATTTCCTACTCGAGGGTTTTTCTGGATCCAGGAATCAAACCTGCATCTCCTGTGTCTGCTGCATCGACAGGTGAATTCTTTACTGCTGGCACCTCTTGGGAAGCCCAATATAATTGTATGTATATTATAAAAATATCTTTTAAAACATGTAGGGCTTTTCTGGTGGCTCAGACAGTAAAGAATCCGTCTGCAATGCAGGAGACACTGGTTTGATCCCTGGGTAGGGAAGATTCCCTGGAGAAGGGAATGACAACCCACTCCAGCATCCTTGCCTGGAGAATCTCATGGACAGAGGAGCCTTACCGGCTACAGTCCATGGGGGTCGCAAAGAGTCAGACATGACTGACAGTTTCTTTTTACCTTTCAAAAAAGATGCAACGAAGATAAACAAAAGTTCGAGATGTCTCGTGGACCCTGAAAGCATCACACTGTCAGTTATTATCTCAAAGCAAGAAAATTATTTTGAGTGAGATATTTACATTTAGACACTGCCCTGCCAGTGTCTAAAAATGATGGATAAAAATTCATCTTTCCATCTCTGGAAAACTTTTCTTAATCATTTAGGGTTTGGAGGGGTTGATTCCTTATCTGATTTGTGTGTGTGTGTGTGTGTGTGTGTGTGTGTGTGTGACAGTAAGACCCCACTTCCCATACCCCCTCTGTGGTCCTGGGGCCACTGACACACAGAAAGGATGTCACTGGTTCACTGCACCTTTTATGTGTGATTACAAGGTACTATACCCTCTATCTCAAATCAGCAGCAGCTATAAACAGAGGCTCCAACATGTGTCTCCCACCACAGTGGCCACGTCGATACCCTGTGGGATGGGCCACCCCACCATGGTGGGCACTAGTTCCACGGGGCGAGGGGCGGGAGGTAGTGGGACTCTGCACGTATGGGCAGAAAACCTCTCAGGATCTGTGCTGCTCTTTTAGGAAGTCACGACCCCTTCCACCCACACCCACACCCACACCCACACCACTCCCAACTCACACTTCACAGCCATCCAGCCTCCCCAGGGCAGCCCAGCCCTTGCCGTGGTCCCATCTTGGACTCTCCTCCTGTCCTCATATCTAGACTCATAGACTCTCCAAGAGGTCAAGTTCACAGCCACATTCTCTACCAACTGGTGACTGACACAAGGAATCTCAGAGATACCTGGAATCATTGCCCAATCAGAAAAAGACCCTACCAAATAATACTGCTGTCTCTTTCTCCTTGTGGGCTGATAATTCTTACCCCCTAAAAGGAACACTGAATACCAATGAATTCTTAGCAGAGAGCTGGAGGCTACAAACTCAAGCATAGTTTTCGGTCAACTCTAGAGCGTTCACTTAATATACTCACATGCTCATTGTTTCAGATTTTTTCATCCAAGACAGGTAAGAACTTCAAGATTCCACTCCCATGCTCTTAATTAAGAGGTGTTGTCAACATCACTAATTATTAGAGAAATGGAAACTAAAACCACAAGGAGGCATCACCTCACACCAGTCAGACTGGCCATCATCAACAAATCTACAAACAATAAATGCTGGAGAGGCTGTGGAGAAAGGGGAATTCTTTTACATTATTGGTGGAAATGTCAATTGATACCACCACTGTGAAGAACAGCCTGGTGGTTCCTTAAAAATACTAAAAATAGAACTACCATATGACCCAGAAATCCCACTCCTGGGCATATACGCTGAGAAGACCATAATTCATATTAACACATATATGTGGAATCTAGAAAAATGGTACAGATGAACCTATTTCTGAGGCAGGAATAGGGACTCAAACATAGAGAACAGACATGTGGGCACAGGGTGGGAACGGAGGGTGAAGCGGATTGACACATCTGCACCACCAGGTGTAAATAGTTGGCTGCTGGGAAGCTGCTGTGTAGCCGAGGGAGCTCAGCTCGTTCCTCTGCAAGGACGTGGAGGATGGGAGAGAGACGCAAGAGGGAGGGGCCGTATGTGTACAACTAGCTGATTCACTTCACTGTACAGCAGACACTAACACGATATCATAAAGTAACTGTACCCCAATAATAAATAAAACAAAAAGATACATGCAACCCAGTGTTCATTGCAGCACTATTTACAATAATCAGGACATGGAAGCAACCTAAATGCCCATCAACAGAAGTAGCGTATGTATGCTACTGTGTATAAAATAAATAACTAATGAGAACCTAACATATAGCACAGGGAACTCTACTCAGTGTTCTGTGATGACCTAAATGGGATGGAAATCCAAAAGAGAGGGGATGTACGTATATGCTCAGCTCATTCACTGCTGTACAACAGAGACAAACATAACATTGTAAAGCAACTATATTCCAATAAAAAAATAATAAAAATTTTAAAAGTGAGTTTGCCATGTGTTCTAGCCCTAGAGCAGCAAACTAAAATTGTAAGGAGATAGTTTTGCACCCTCAGACTGGCAGGAAACTAAAACCCTGAAAATGCCAAGTGTCGAAGAAGCCAAGGAATCCTCCTGCGCCACCTGTGGAACTGCACGGTGAAATAACCAGTTTTTTTTAAAGTTGAAGATGTCCCAAAACACAGTGATTTGTCCCAGAGGTATAAACCCTAAGAACGCTCTTGCACATGAGCACAATGTACAAAATATCTATTGGAGACTTCACGCAGTGGACACTTGTTGAACATAAATGTACCGTGCCCTATCCTATAATCTGCAGATACAGCAAGAAACAAAACAGGCCTGCTACTCACGAAGCTGACAGTCTAGAGGGTAGACACGGGAAATAAGAAAGGAAAAATTCGCCATTTGCATGGATTGAATGGTGCCCCTGCGCAAAGCCCTGCCTGCATCCTGACCTCTTGAACCTGTGTAAAAGGGTCTTTCCAGATGTCCTTAAGTTAAGGACCTCAAGGTGAGATCATTCTGGATTAGGAAGGGCCCTAAACCCAATGACAAGTTTCTTATTATAAGGGACAGAAGAGGAGACGACACAGTCACAGAAGAGGGGGAGATGACGTGAAGACAGATGCCAAGACTAGAGGGATGCAACCACAAGCCAAGGGCTCCTGGAGCCACCAGACACCGGAAAAGGCAGGAAGGCTCCTCCCCGGAACCTTCAGAGGAAGCACAGCCCTGCCCACATCTTGATTTTAGAGCCCCAGCCTCCAGAACTATGAGAGAGCAACTTTTGTTGTCTTTAAGTCACAAAGTTAGTGGTAATTTGTTCCGGTGGTCACAGGGCTCCCCAGTAGCTCAGCTGGTAAAGAATTCACCTGCAATGCAGAAGACCTCAGTTCAATTCCTGGGTCAGGAAGATTCCCTGGAGAAGGGACAGGCTACCCACTCCAGTATTTCTGGGCTTCCCTGGTGCACAGATGGTAAAGAATCTGTCTACGATGCAGGAGACCTAGGTTTGATCCCTGGGTTGGGAAGATCCTCTGGAGGAGGAAATGGCAATCTACTCCAGGATTCTTGCCTGAAGAATCCCATGGACAGAGGAGCCTAGCAGGCTACAGTCCATGTGGCAGGCTACCGTCCATGTGGTGGGCTACAATCCATGGNATCTGTCTACGATGCAGGAGACCTAGGTTTGATCCCTGGGTTGGGAAGATCCTCTGGAGGAGGAAATGGCAATCTACTCCAGTATTCTTGCCTGAAGAATCCCATGGACAGAGGAGCCTAGCAGGCTACAGTCCATGTGGCAGGCTACCATCCATGTGGTGGGCTACAATCCATGGGGCCACAGAGAGTTGGACATGACAGAGCGACTAAGCATAGCACAGTCATAGAAAACCAATACAACCACAAAGACAATAATGTAAAATGTAAATGTAAATTAAAGACAGTATAGAATAATGGAGAAGGCAATGGCACCCCCCTCCAGTACCCTTGCCTGGAAAATCCCATGGACAGAGGAGCCTGGTGGGCTGCAGTCCATGGGGTTGCTACGAGTCAGACACAACTGAGTGACTTCACTTTCACTTTTCACTTTCATGCATCGGAGAAGGAAATGGCAACCCACTCCAGCGTTCTTGCCTGGAGAATCCCAGGGATAGGGGAGCCTGGTGGGCTGCCGTCTATGGAGTCACACAGAGTCGGACACGACTGAAATGACTTAGCAGCAGCAGCAGCAGTAGTATAGGATAAAATATAGGATGACCAGGGAAGGTGTCCTAGGAGGTGATGTCACAGAAGAAGCCTAGAGGAAGTCAGGGAGTGAACCATGGGAAGGTCCACTGTAAGAACGTCACAGGCATGGGGTTAAATAGGTGCAAAGGCCCTGAGACAGGTGCTTGCTTGACATGTTCAAGGATGAGCCAGAAAGGAGTGGAACTGGAGTGGAGGTGGGAGAAAATCATAGGAAATGGGACAGCAGATAGACCAGGAATCAGCTCACATCGTGACGGGTGAGACAAGCTCTATGGAGGGAGGAAAGACTTAGCTCATGGCTTATCACAGCGAGGGGCCTAGGAGACTCATGAGCAGAGATGTGCAACAGGTTGGTACAACCTGTTTCAGCCAGAGTCTGAAAGTCTGACTTTCTGGGCTAGGCAGAAATATTCAGGGTCTTCTGCACAGCATGTTTAAAGCCCAGAGGGTGGCTTGTTTGTAAAAAAAAAAAAAAAAAAAAAAAAAA
>SJYA01001386.1:506670-523912 GCA_006410615.1 Neotragus moschatus | reverse complement strand
AAAAAAAAAAAAAAAAAAAAAAAAAAAAACACTGTTGACAATAGCCAGATAAGGGAAACAACAACCTAATCATTCACCACAGGAAAATTAACCTCCCACCACAGTTATTTGATGAAATTTAACCTCCTGGCTTAAAAAAACCAAATCATTGCTTTCACTTAAAATGAGGTGATGAGGTTTTGCTTCCAGGGAAGGAGAAGTCGAAGGAAGTGCTCTATTATTTAAGGAATTCATACTCTGTGAGGTTGTGCCAGAAAGTTACCTTCTGGGACCTACAAAGTTAAGTTGACCTACAAAGTTACCTTCTGGGGCCTCTGGTCCAAAGCCAGAGGAACCCCAAATGCAGGGTTGAAATGACCGTGAGCTAGTAAAGCAGCCCGAAGAAGGAAGTGTGGTCGTGTGAGCAGCAGTCCATGGGGGGCTTCGCTCCCGAGTCCGTTCACCACACTTCCCCTTATTCAGGAAACCCTGGGGGAGAAGCAACTTCTAACTCTGGGATTAGAAGCTATGCAAGCTGAAGAGAGGGCTCTCAGTCATCAGGTCAACACCACAGGACACTCTATAGCAAATTCAGGAGTTCCAGTGGGTGCCTCAACGGGGATGCTACTGTGCTTATAGGTTATAGGAATACAAGCCACCTGAAGACAGCCATGTGTCTAGGTAGAACATTATCTTTTAGCTACTTTTGTGACCCAGACAGTCCATCCTGAACCAAAAGACATTAGGTTGCAGGGGATGGGAGTCATTGGGTCATAATCCAAATTCCAT
Source organism: Neotragus moschatus (assembly GCA_006410615.1). Taxonomy (NCBI): domain Eukaryota; kingdom Metazoa; phylum Chordata; class Mammalia; order Artiodactyla; family Bovidae; genus Neotragus; species Neotragus moschatus. The sequence goes on along the minus strand of SJYA01001386.1, from coordinate 523,144 downwards.
TGTGAAAATGGTATATTAGGATCCTGCAAAGCCTGCTTTGTTGAGAGTTTTATCCTACATACATCAGGAGTTACCTTCCAGACCTCCTTCCTGGTTGGCTTTGCCTTCCAATGATAAATTTCTGACTTCATGAAACTTGCTCATTTGCAACGCTTATCTCCTCGAGATGGTAGTGGTGGTTCCCAGAGAACTTAATGACTTGGGTCAGAGATCCTTGACTCTACCACCAGATTAATTAAATAAGCCATGGATTCTTGATACTTGCGAGAAAAATATAGATGCTGGTCTGTAAATACTTCTCGATTAACCAAAACACACAGAGAAATGTATAAGCAGGAATCAAGGTGGAAAAGATGCATGATAACAGTGAGGGACCCTGACTCATCTCGGTAGGATTTTGACAGAAGACTTTCTGAGCTCCAGATGTGGAACCAGATATCTGTCCATTCTAAGGAGCTCTGCCGGCAGCCAGGGAACCACAATGCGACAAGGCTTACCCTAGCATATTGACTGGGGCCACTGTGTGGGGAGTTGGCTACCTAAGAGTCCGAATAAGAACACTTACTCCCAGAATATCTTGCTAATATGACTCCTGCATGTCAGAGGCCATTCTTACTAAATTAAGCTCTCTTCCTGGAAGTTAAATTCCAGGAGGAGGAAGAAGAACGGAGCAACCAGGGGAGCCCTGCACCAGCATCTTATGGAAGGAGATGGGGGTGGGGTGGACATACATGGGATGAAGGCAAAGCCGACTCTGAGATGCTGCTCATAGATGGACTCGTGCAACCCCCCTCCCTTCACTTACTGCCTCACAGAAGGCTGCAGCTCCCTGTATGTGTGTGTCTGCAGGGGTGGCAGGGGTGGGGACAGAGGCATGATGGATAAAGAAAGCTACAGATTCCTGTCGGAGGGCAGGTCTGGCTCCCTTGTCCCCTGAATCCGAGCCGGCTAGGACTGCTTTGATTGGTAAGCTATGACAGAGGTCGAGCCATGCCTGGCCTTCTACTGTGTGTGTCCACACTGGCATCAAGGAGCCCAGAGCTGCTCCATGGGACGTCCTACTTCTTTGATGGAGGAACCACCTGGGGGAGCCCTGAGACTCCATGCAGAGGGAGAAGGACCCTGCTGGCTTGGACTTCTAGTCCTTCCTGCCAAGGTATGAGGCATGGCGGTAAAATCAATCTGGCCCTTCTAGACCAGGCCAGCCANCATGGGACGTCCTACTTCTTTGATGGAGGAACCACCTGGGGGAGCCCTGAGACTCCATGCAGAGGGAGAAGGACCCTGCTGGCTTGGACTTCTAGTCCTTCCTGCCAAGGTATGAGGCATGGCGGTAAAATCAATCTGGCCCTTCTAGACCAGGCCAGCCACCAGCCAAAGACCACCCAAGACCCCATTGATGCCACATAGAGCAGAAAAATTGGCCAGCTGAACCCTGCCTGGACTCGAGACACAATATATCAAAAAAATACTTTTAAAATGATGGTCGTTAAGCGACAAAGCTGTGTTACAGGCAACAGATAACTGGAAGGAAGAAGTGAACACCTCCCACAAAGCATCTCAAAGGACCCCTTTGCTGATGGTACCATCAAAGCACCAGCAGCATAGCACAGAGGTCTGGCATCTGTCTTCACACTAGCACTGCACCCGGGTCCCAAGGGGGAGCTGGTCTAGAAACCAACACGCATGTGAAATATATCCTGATTTCCATGACTTTGAAAAGGCCCTGTGGGCAGAAGGCATTGCTAGTTTCTGCCTGTGAAACAAGACAAGAGCTTGTATGCGTCTATGGCCCTAAGTCAAATTGCATGGGGTTATATTCCTTCCGGGTCTGTCCCTAGAGCCTGATTTCTCAGCCTTGGCTGAACATGGGCACCACTGCTCTGAGGCCTGAGCACTGGGATTTTTAGAATTCCCTGCTGCTGCTGCTGCTGCTGCTGCTGCTGCTGCTGCTGCTAAGTTGCTTCAGTCATGTCCGACTCTGTGCGATCCCAGAGACAGCAGCCCACCAGGCTCCCCCATCCCTGGGATTCTCCAGGCAAGAACACTGGAGTGGGTTGCCATTTCCTTCTCCAATGCATGAAAGTGAAAAGCGAAAGTGAAGTCGCTCAGTCGTGTCCAACTCTTAGAGAACCCATGGACTTCAGCCTACCGGGCTTCTCGCCCATGGGATTTTCCAGGCAAGAGTACAGGAGTGGGGTGCCATTGGCTTCTCCATAGAATTCCATAGGTGATTTAAAATATAGCTCATTTTGAGAGCCATTGACCTAGGAACCATTAAAGGTATCAAAAGAAAGTCTAGGATTACTTGAGGTTAACTTGGAACAAACAAAAATAAAAGAACTTCAACCAGTATAACTCTGGAATGTGGCGCAGCCTGCCACTTCCCCCTCCCCCAAGGTTAGTGGGAAAACAGAATTCCTAAATCACATCTGTGTTGAAATGTTAAAAGAAGAATGTGTGTGTGTGTGTGTGTGTGTGTGTATGTGTGTGTGTGTACAGACAAAAATTTTGCAAAGCCAACTGGGAAATTGTATTTGGTTTCTGGGATAGCGGATGGGAGGAGGAGGGGAACCAGTGAGTGACGAAGGGAAGGGCCACTTTGTGTGGTTACAAGCCCCGCTGGTGTCATCGGTGAGTTCTCAATTGGAGTCGTGCGCCACCTGGCGGCTGCCTGGAATTCAAGCGTAGCACCCTCCTCACTCAGCCGACCGGCCCAAGCCTGTTAACACAGGAGGGATGGGAGCACTACTTGTAATTGATGGGATGGTGGGTACGAAGGGAAGGTCTAGGACTAAAGTGTCCATGAGGATGGGAAGTACTTGATCCTTCAAAACCCCTACCTAGCCTGTGTCTGAGGCCTCTGTCTAGCATTTTTTGCAGGGTTTAAGAGGAGAGCCCTGAGCTTGGACACGCCTCCAGGGCCATGCAGAGTAGTGTGAGACAGTGGGCAGTGGACAAATGAGGAGCTGGTGTCGGGCAGGAGGCTAGCGGCTTGTAAAGGCTTCAGGTGTAACTGAGTCCACCTTCAGAGTCAAAGTGGAGCTGCCTTGCACAGGTCAGGTGTACCAAGTGCTAGCTATCTGGATACAGGTGTGTGTTTCAGGCTCTCAGATATCCNGTGTCGGGCAGGAGGCTAGCGGCTTGTAAAGGCTTCAGGTGTAACTGAGTCCACCTTCAGAGTCAAAGTGGAGCTGCCTTGCACAGGTCAGGTGTACCAAGTGCTAGCTATCTGGATACAGGTGTGTGTTTCAGGCTCTCAGATATCCAGCGTCTCCTATACAGATGTGTGGTTCAGACTCCCAGATATCCAGTGTCTCCTAACCCAGCCAGGTGTGCCACCACACTTCACTGCCTGTAAAGCTCAGTTATCGCTGACAGTCCGAGAGAACATTTGTTCGTGCAGGTGAAGAGGGCTGAAATCATGAAGACGAACTTGTATCCAGTGTTAAGCCCAGCTGCACGTGAATGAGAAATGACAAAGGTCACACACGGCTTACCTCTTCGATTAACAGGGTCCTTAGCAACGTAGGCGACGTAGTCTGTTGTGTCCTGTGAAAGAAAAAGATGTCACATCACTAATCACGGGGCTCAGATACCAAGAGCAGCCCAAACGACAGACCAGCTAAAGGACATGTCTCGAACTGTACGCAGGGCAGGGATCACCAGAGATCAGCAGACAGCTCTCACTCACACTGCAAGCAAAAAGGACCTAGAAGGCCCCGGGACTCAAGATGTTGGATCACCCAAGGAGTTGTAAAAACACTGATCACTGAGTCCCAGGTCCCAGATAATCTGATTTAACCAGAGTGGATGTGGACCCCGGGCATCAGAATTTTTAAAAGCTCCACAGATAATTCTATTATGGACTAAGGCTGAGAAACACTGCCATCAGCTCTCCAACAACGGGGCTCAAATCTGAGCTGGTGTCAAGAGTCCCCCGCAAGGCCTGTTACAGCGCAGATTGCTGGGTCCCACCCCAGGGTCTCCAAGGGCAGGTCCGAGCTGAGGGCCCAAAATGTACATTTCTGACAAGTGTCCAGGCAGCTGCTGCTGCTGCGGATCTGGGGGCCACACTGAGAAAATCAGAAGTGGATGTTCAAAGACTGGTTACAAGTACCCTTAATGGGTGGGTGAGATATGATGACTTAATGACTGATCTTAATCCTTTTGGATATTTCCAAAGTTTGAATTCTATTGAGAAGTCTCCCCCTTACACATGAAATATAAGTCCCTTGCTGATTCACCTACTTGGCACACAGAGGAATGGATGATCTCAGAAGTGGGCCTAGGCAACCACGTGGATTTTAGTTTCTAAACAGAGGAACCAACAATTCCCTGAATTCTTTTTTTTTTTGGTTGTACTGGGTCTTCATTGCTGCATGTGGGCTTTCTATAGTTGCTGCAAGCAAGGGCCACTCACTAGTTGTGCCCAGGCTTCTCATTATGGTAGCTTCTCTTGTTGTGGAACACAGGCTCTACAGCACGTGGGCTTAGTTGCCCTGCAGCCTGTGAGCTCAGTTCCCAGACCAGGTAGCAAACCTGCATTGGCAGGCCAGTTCTCAACCACTGGACCACCAGCAGTGGCTGCAGGTCTGGAAAAGGCCAGTTTTCATCCTAATCCCTAAGAAAGGCGATGCCAAAGAACGCTCAAACTACCGCACAATTGCACTCATCGCACTCTCTAGTAAAGTAATGCTCAAATTTCTCCAAGCCAGGCTTCAACAATATGTGAACTGTGAACTTCCAGATGTTCCAGCTGGATTTAGAAAAGGCAGAGGAACCAGAGATCAANACTCGGGAGAGGCTGAGGGATGTGAGCTCTGGCGCCTGCCAAACCTTCCTCAGACTGTGCTCATGGCATCCGCACTGGCATCTCCCAGGACTCTTGAGCTTAGCACTCCCTCCCACGGGCAGGAGGATGAGACCAGGACATACTCAACCAGCCCCCAACCCCAGGATGGGGAAGGCCAACCATTGTGACCTCATCCTTTCTGCTCTGAGAGTTTGCCTCTCTCTCTCGTTTTATTTTTTGAGGTGGGACACAAAGTATAAGCTGCAATTACAACGATCTCACAGAATTGAGGACCATGGCCTGACAATTCCTAGAAACAAAAGATGCAACAGTCACGTGCGATAAAAGTGGGAGAGAACAGACTGCAGTTGCCGAGCGGGGAGAGGGCAGGAGAAAAACACTGAGAGTCGGGGATTAGCAAATGCGAACCATTATATAGAAAATGAATAAACAACAAGCTCCTACGCTATGGCACAGGCAACTATATTCAGTATCATGTGGATTGATGTTTTTGATGCAAAACCATCAAAATCATAATAGAAAAGAATTTTTGAAAGAATATATATATAAATGCATATATAGCTGAATCACTTTGCTGTACAATAGAAATTTACAAAACACTGTACATCAACTATACTTCAATTTAAAAAAAAAGAATGAAAGTGGGCATGTGAGGGAAGCCCTGAAGAAACCTATCACGTTAGTTTTCATGCTCGGGCGTGCTGCACCCCAAGTCACCACAGTGCTCAGCTGGAGGCAGCCCCAGAGAAAGGCTGAGACCATTGCATCTTTCTAATCTACCATGAGATGACTGGTTACCCATCCTTCAGAAGCGCCGATGAGAAGGAATTCTCCATCAGTTGAGGAGGACTAAGGAACGGAGTGAGAAGTGGCATCCAGTATGCCAAAGCACAGCCTTGGCATTGCCTCTCGTTTCTGTGCCAGATCTAGAATTTACTTCAGCATCTGGGGTTGGGGGCGGGGATGAGGTGGTGCCCTCTTCATCCTAAATGAAGTTGGGCAGGCTGCTTGCTTACCTGAGGGTGTGGAAATCCATAAATATGCCTGTGTTTAGCAAGACGAAGGTAACCCTGGGCATCCCCGGTAACACACTGCAGAGTGGGGACGTAAGTCACTCAGAGGTCTGTGGATTGCCCAGCTTCCTCCAGGGAGACACACCTGAATCCCAACTTACATGGCTGCCAACAGAACCCCAGACTGAGCGGAGCGTGTTCACCTCCTTTGTGTCCTTTGGCTTTCAGAACCAAAGTTCTCTTGGTCCCAGGATAGCTATTCATACACCCATTTCCCCAGCTGAAGGAACTAACAGTCAGAGAAACTTAAATGACAGAAAGTGTGGAAAAACCCAGCTATCTTAACAGAGTCTGCCTCAGTAAGCTTCATCACCCCCACCCCAGTCAGCCAGGACCCCTCCCCACTGGACATGCCACAGACGCACCATGTCACATCAACTCCATGACAGTCTCAACCGTGAGAGCCTCCAAAATAATGGCCCACTAAGAAATTTAAAATACTACCAATTAAACCACAGCATGTGACCATTCCAAAGACGATAAATGTGAAAATTAAATGTGGGCTGTAGAACCAATAAAACACAACGTAAGAGAAAACAAAACAGGGCAAAGGGACATTGACAGGAAACGTCTGCATATACAAATACACCTCTTTTTCACTCTAAGTAAATCAGTGATTTCATGCATTTTCCTTCCCTCCCCCAACAAAAAAAGGTTCATATCAGAATTCGAGAGACTCAATTCTAGCTATCACTCACTTGATGAACTTTAAAAGTGGCCAGAGTTTGTAGACTGGTTAAAGTTTATACAAATGTGTTTCACGGGGACCCGATAAACCTGGAAACCAGAGCCCTTTCAAACAGCCACGGTTGGTGGCCTGGGCGCCTACAGACCTGTTTGGAGTCCGGTGTTCGCAGGTTCAGGCTGGCTGTGGAAATGGTCAGAGAAATGCTCATGCCTGCAAACTGGAGGTTGCTCTTGCCCAAGATGCTGGACAACATTTTGCTTGGAGGCTGTGAAATGAAGAAGCATTATTTTAGCTTTCCGTTCTCGGGAGGCCGCACTGACAGGGCCCCCACCCTGTCCCATCCGCCACACCTCCAANTGGAAATGGTCAGAGAAATGCTCATGCCTGCAAACTGGAGGTTGCTCTTGCCCAAGATGCTGGACAACATTTTGCTTGGAGGCTGTGAAATGAAGAAGCATTATTTTAGCTTTCCGTTCTCGGGAGGCCGCACTGACAGGGCCCCCACATTGTCCCATCCGCCACACCTCCAATCTCCACTATCCGCTCTCATCAGGCCCGCAAAGGCAATGTCACAGAAATGAGCTGGGAGGGTGAGATCTGACCCTTACACATCAATTCTAGAGCGTGCAGTATGCAAACTAAAACACCTAATACGCACACATTGAGATGAGGGCCCTGCAGGAAGTTCAGAGGTGTCATTACACCAGGCAGCTCATGTGGGGTGCATCTCATGGGGGTCACTCATAAGCCTCAGAAAAGCATCACAGGCCACAAGTTTTGCAGCCTCAGAAACTGGTTTCATCCCACCAGGAAACTACTCAGGACTAGACTAAATGGACCAGTTCATGGGGCTGATGAACAATCAAATGGTCCAGTTAAAACTGTTGGGTCTGGGGCCAGCACAAGGATGGACAGACCCAGCACTGCTCCAACTGGTGCATAAAACAGTCCTCCAGGACTGCCCTTGGCACAGGGACCAACTGCCCCCCATCCTTCCTTTTCAGATAAGAACATGCCCTCTTCTAAGATGCCAGTGCCCACTCGTTCTTACCCAGGCAGGCACTATTTTTGAATCCCCTGCCAGAGCTATTTAAAAACAGAGATGCCTAAGGCCCACCCAGGAGGTTCTGATTAAGTATACCAGAGTGGAGCCTCAAAATAGAAATTGCTTCCCCCACTTTTGTCAAGAGGACCGTGAGGGAATCCTGAGAACTGCTGGTCAAGTACCATGTGACTATAAAAGCATTCCTGTTTTCAAAATTCTGGAGTCTGCCTGGCCCTCTATGTCTCCTGTGGGCTGATTGAAACACAGGCTAGCACATCAAGTTGAGCCTTCATCCAAAATTATCTGCCTGAAATCCAGTTACTCTGTGGGTTCACAAATGTCTGCAAGCTATGAAAACAGAGCTGACCCACAGCCCTGGAAGCAGCGGAGCCAATGACACAACTTGCCCCAGAGCCTCAGCCTTGGGACAGGCTCGAAGACAGGGATGCACGCACTCCCCACCATTCAGTCCAGGCTTAGAAAAGTCCAGATCGTGGGTATTTAATTATGTATATACTTTCACTTTTTACTTCCACGCATTGGAGAAGGAAATGGCAACCCGCTCCAGTGTTCTTGCCTGGAGAATCCCAGGGACCGGGAAGCCTGGTGGGCTGCCACCTATGGGGTCGCACAGAGTCAGACACGACTGAGATGACTTAGCAGCAGCAGCAGGCACTTAAGGAAAGAGTTTTTCTATGTTTTCTCTTAATCAAGTTTTTGGTTTTTTTTTTTCCTTTCTGGTCCAACCACCTTTAGGATGAAAGAAAGGTCAAGGAATTAAAAGTGCAACCCCTGAAGCCAGGCGGCCTGGGCTTGAGCTCAGCTCCACCACCTTCTCACATTGTAAGTTCCCATCTCTGTACCTCAGTTTCTATCATCTGTAAAATGAGGATATCCAGTGGTATTCTAGAGCTGGTTTGTTCTAGCTAGAGAAAGCCAATTATTAATTTTTTAGGAGTTTTATGAGCTCGTCACAAAGAGTCGGACATGACTGAGTGACTGAATACCAGCAACATGAGCTGGTCATTAAAAGGAGCTGCTACTTAAAACTAATTTATGTAGACTTACAGTTAAATCAATTACATTTAAAAAACAAGCAATAAATACTCAAAACTCATCATTTCCTAATTGTTGCTGCATTAGCTATTATGCATTAGCTGTGCTGTTCAGGTTGGTGACTCGGTGGTAAAGCATCCACCTACCCGTACAGGAGATGCAAGAGACTCGGGTTCAATCCCTGAGTCAGGAAGATCCCCTAGAGGAGGAAATGGCACCCCATTGCAGTATTCTTGCCTGGAAAATTCCACGGACCTAGGAGCCTGGCAGGCTACGGGGCATGGGGTCACAAAGAGTCGGACACGACCAAGAGACTGAGTGTGCACGCCCATGCTGTTCAGTTTACTTACGTCCATTACGTGTGGCAGGGACGCTGGGTAACAGTGACCTAAACCACACTTCGTCCCAACTCCCCTTTAGGCACAGCAGGTTAGAGCTCGAAATTGGCCATAGTGGAGCATTTACACCATGGAAACTGGCAAACAAGACCAATTTAGGGCTTCTCAGTCTCCATCTCCAGCCCCAAGAGCCTGTTGCTCAACTTTTACCAGCACACCCCTGAGGGCATCAACCACAAAGAGTTGCTCTAATGAAATTAATTAACGTACAGAAACGCTGAGAAGAGCATCTGGCCCTGGTTTACAGGGCTTTAGATGTAGACCTGGGGTGTTTACTTTGGCAACCCTATCAATTAGCCTTGATAGCTAACTGTCCTCATCGACCATATGGCAAAGAGGGAAAGTAAGCTCTTTTTGTTTTTAAAAGTGACAAAAGTAATTGTCACTGTAAGTTACCCTCTTTAAACCAACGGATGACTCTTGGTTCCCACTGCTCAGCAAAAAAAAAAAAAAAAAAAAGTGACAACAGCCACGCCACGGGAAAGAGAACCTGAACAATGCGTGTGATTAAAGATACTGCGTGGCGACAGAAGTGGGGAAAAGTGGAGGAGACACAGGTAGACACAGAGCTGGGAGGACGGTACCTTTCTCTTCCTGAAGGCTCCCTTGGATCCAGGAACAGCTTCACAAACCCGGCTGATGGCTTCCCTAAGAGGACAGGAAGAGAGATCCATTTTATCACATCCATCAGGATTACATAACCCAGATTGTCTACATGTACAAAAAACAAAATCAAAATCCACAAGCAGTGCACCTTAGAACCTCTGACTGCCAGTATCATAGTTCTATCTGTTGCAATGGCCATTTCCTAAGGCTGTGATATGTATCAACACCACACTTGCTTTTTTCTTTTTCAGCATTTGGTTAAGATTCCATTTTAGAAAATCAGTGCCATGAAGCGCTGAAGTGTACTTTTCTGGATGTTCTCTCCATGGCTGTGGTCATGGCACAAGGCCCAATCCTAATCAAGCACTGCTATTGATCAAGATCCTTCTCAAGTGAGTCAGAATGTAATTAAAAGAAATTCAGTCCTCTGAGTGTTATTCCCAGCTTCTGCAGTTACTAAATATCATAAAATCAAGAGAGTTTTGAAAGAGGAGAGGAACTCCGGGGGTATACAAATGAGCCAGAAATGAGGCTCTGTGCGGGCATTTCTAGAGTAGCTACAGTGTGCTGGGCACAGTCCTGAGGAAGGAGACAAGGAACATGGGTACCAAGGGGGACGGACAGGAGGACCAGCCACAGAGCGTCTGACCACAGGCCTGTCCAGGAGGCATGAAGCAGTGTGTGCATACTCGGTCACGTCCAATTCTTTGCAACCCTGTGGACTGTAGCCCGCCACATTCCTCTGCCCATAGGATTTTCCAGGCAGGAATACTAGAGTGGATTGCCATGCCCTCCTCCAGGGGATCTTCCTGACCCGGGGATCGAACGCACGTATCCTGCATTGCAGCCAGATTCTTTACCACTGAGCCACCCAGGGCACCCACAGGAGCAGTGGGTGGGTGCAAAAGTAAGACCAGGTGGAGGTTGCTATCATCCAGATACTGGAAGCTGGGGAGAACATGGCTCTGACGGGTGCTTGAAAGCATGTGTAGCAAAATTTTGTGACTCAGTCTCAGTGAGAAATGATGAGTGAGATGCCAAGTGAGGCCTCAAAGTCAGGAGCCCCGAAAAGAGCTGGGTTAACTTCTAACTCCCACATGGAAAAGGACAAAATAGGAAAAGAACATTCAAAAAAACAATAAATAGGAATTTGGAAACACATTGAATAATGAAGATAATGGGTCCTCAGTGACATTTCACAAATTTTTCAGCTGAATACTTCTTGCAATTATTTCTATCATCTAGAAAAATTATTACTGTCACAATAGAATGCTTTTAAGAGAAATATGACCTTGTCAAATTAAGCAAGAGACTATTAAGATAAGCCTTACATTTGCCATTCAACTCATTGTAGAGAAAGGAGAAAGAAATACTATTCTAAAAGTTCAGATGCCATAAAAACTGTAGACAATGAATCCTCATGATGCAGAAAAAGTTTATTTGAAAGAAACAAATTTTTTGATGTTTATCCTTAGTCATTTATTTTAAAATACTATTATTCTAAAAGTGGTTCTATCAAAATGATCATCCAAAGTATTTTCTAAAGGCAAACGCCTTATTGAATAGAGTCAAGTCATTTCTTTAGAGAAAGCATGCATTTTTTAAAAAGTTACTATATTTTATCTGTTTAATTTTTTAGAAGTTTGATGCCTGTCTGCACTGTGTGTGTTGTATTAAATGATATATTTAGCTGAGCAAAGCAGTTCAGTCTCTGATAGTCCCAGCAGGCTAGAAAGACATTATTTGGTGAAAAGTTTCCAGTTGGTCATTTTTTAAATACCCCTAGTAAGCATTGGATTTCTTTTCCCTTCCACCAATATGCAAGAGGAAAAAACTGGTCTTGGATGACAGGCTTCAAAAAAGAAATGTCAAATGTCTAATTTAGTATATAGCTTCAGTTCAGTNCTTCACAGATTCACTGAGATTGATCCCAAAAGAAAAAAAAAAAAAAAAAAAAAAGTGACAACAGCCACGCCACGGGAAAGAGAACCTGAACAATGCGTGTGATTAAAGATACTGCGTGGCGACAGAAGTGGGGAAAAGTGGAGGAGACACAGGTAGACACAGAGCTGGGAGGACGGTACCTTTCTCTTCCTGAAGGCTCCCTTGGATCCAGGAACAGCTTCACAAACCCGGCTGATGGCTTCCCTAAGAGGACAGGAAGAGAGATCCATTTTATCACATCCATCAGGATTACATAACCCAGATTGTCTACATGTACGAAAAACAAAAGCAAAATCCACAAGCAGTGCACCTTAGAACCTCTGACTGCCAGTATCATAGTTCTATCTGTTGCAATGGCCATTTCCTAAGGCTGTGATATGTATCAACACCACACTTGCTTTTTTCTTTTTCAGCATTTGGTTAAGATTCCATTTTAGAAAATCAGTGCCATGAAGCGCTGAAGTGTACTTTTCTGGATGTTCTCTCCATGGCTGTGGTCATGGCACAAGGCCCAATCCTAATCAAGCACTGCTATTGATCAAGATCCTTCTGAAGTGAGTCAGAATGTAATTAAAAGAAATTCAGTCCTCTGAGTGTTATTCCCAGCTTCTGCAGTTACTAAATATCATAAAATCAAGAGTTTTGAAAGAGGAGAGGAACTCCGGGGGTATACAAATGAGCCAGAAATGAGGCTCTGTGCGGGCATTTCTAGAGTAGCTACAGTGTGCTGGGCACAGTCCTGAGGAAGGAGACAAGGAACATGGGTACCAAGGGGGACGGACAGGAGGACCAGCCACAGAGCGTCTGACCACAGGCCTGTCCAGGAGGCATGAAGCAGTATGTGCATACTCGGTCACGTCCAATTCTTTGCAACCCTGTGGACTGTAGCCCGCCACATTCCTCTGCCCATAGGATTTTCCAGGCAGGAATACTAGAGTGGATTGCCATGCCCTCCTCCAGGGGATCTTCCTGACCCGGGGATCGAACGCACGTATCCTGCATTGCAGCCAGATTCTTTACCACTGAGCCACCCAGGGCACCCACAGGAGCAGTGGGTGGGTGCAAAAGTAAGACCAGGTGGAGGTTGCTATCATCCAGATACTGGAAGCTGGGGAGAACATGGCTCTGACGGGTGCTTGAAAGCATGTGTAACAAAATTTTGTGACTCAGTCTCAGTGAGAAATGATGAGTGAGATGCCAAGTGAGGCCTCAAAGTCAGGAGCCCCGAAAAGAGCTGGGTTAACTTCTAACTCCCACATGGAAAAGGACAAAATAGGAAAAGAACATTCAAAAAAACAATAAATAGGAATTTGGAAACACATTGAATAATGAAGATAATGGGTCCTCAGTGACATTTCACAAATTTTTCAGCTGAATACTTCTTGCAATTATTTCTATCATCTAGAAAAATTATTACTGTCACAATAGAATGCTTTTAAGAGAAATATGACCTTGTCAAATTAAGCAAGAGACTATTAAGATAAGCCTTACATTTGCCATTCAACTCATTGTAGAGAAAGGAGAAAGAAATACTATTCTAAAAGTTCAGATGCCATAAAAACTGTAGACAATGAATCCTCATGATGCAGAAAAAGTTTATTTGAAAGAAACAAATTTTTTGATGTTTATCCTTAGTCATTTATTTTAAAATACTATTATTCTAAAAGTGGTTCTATCAAAATGATCATCCAAAGTATTTTCTAAAGGCAAACGCCTTATTGAATAGAGTCAAGTCATTTCTTTAGAGAAAGCATGCATTTTTTAAAAAGTTACTATATTTTATCTGTTTAATTTTTTAGAAGTTTGATGCCTGTCTGCACTGTGTGTGTTGTATTAAATGATATATTTAGCTGAGCAAAGCAGTTCAGTCTCTGATAGTCCCAGCAGGCTAGAAAGACATTATTTGGTGAAAAGTTTCCAGTTGGTCATTTTTTAAATACCCCTAGTAAGCATTGGATTTCTTTTCCCTTCCACCAATATGCAAGAGGAAAAAACTGGTCTTGGATGACAGGCTTCAAAAAAGAAATGTCAAATGTCTAATTTAGTATATAGCTTCAGTTCAGTTCATTTCAGTCGCTCAGTCATGTCCGACACTTTGCGACCCCATGAATCACAGCATGCCAGGCCTCCCTGTCCATCACAAATTCCTGGAGTTTACTCAAATTCACGTCCATTGAGTCGGTGATGCCATCCAGCCATCTCATCCTCTGTTGTCCCTTTCTCCTCCTGCCCCCAATCCCTCCCAGCATCAGGGTCTTTTCCAATGAGTCAATTCTTCACATCAGGTGGCCAAAGTATTGGAGTTTCAGCTTCAGCATCAGTCCTTCTAATGAACACTCAGGACTGATCTCCTTTAGGATGGACTGGTTGGATCTCCTTGCAGTCCAAGGGACTCTCAAGAGTCTTCTCCAACACCACAGTTCAAAAGCATCAGTTCTTCAGTGCTCAGCTTTCTTCACNCTGGAGTTTACTCAAATTCACGTCCATTGAGTCGGTGATGCCATCCAGCCATCTCATCCTCTGTTGTCCCTTTCTCCTCCTGCCCCCAATCCCTCCCAGCATCAGGGTCTTTTCCAATGAGTCAATTCTTCACATCAGGTGGCCAAAGTATTGGAGTTTCAGCTTCAGCATCAGTCCTTCTAATGAACACTCAGGACTGATCTCCTTTAGGATGGACTGGTTGGATCTCCTTGCAGTCCAAGGGACTCTCAAGAGTCTTCTCCAACACCACAGTTCAAAAGCATCAGTTCTTCAGTGCTCAGCTTTCTTCACAGTCCAACTCTCACATTCATACATGAACACTGGAAAAACCATAGCCTTGACTAGATGGACCTTTGTTGGCAAAGTAATATATCTGCTTTTCGATATGCTACCTAGGTTGGTCATAACTTTCCTTCCAAGGAGTAAGCATCTTTTAATTTCATGGCTGTAGATAGCTTGTTGTTGCTAAGTCGCTTCAGTCGTGTCCAACTCTGTGCGACCCCATAGACGGGAGCCCACCAGGCTCCCTCGTCCCTGGGATTCTCCAGGCAAGAACACTGGCATGGGTTGCCATTTCCTTCTCCAATGCATGAAAGTGAAAAGTGAAGGTGAAGTCGCTCAGTTGTGTCCGACTCTCCATGATCCCATGGACTGCAGCCCACCAGGCTCCTCCATCCATGGGATTTTACACATCATCAAATGTCCCATGTAGTCAAGCCATGAAGCTTGAGCAACAGGCCTTGCTACCTGAGTGTCATCTGGGGAGGTGGAAAAGACCAGTGAGCATTAAGAATGGGATTGTGGTGAAAATGTTGCAAATAATAAACATAGTCTATCAAACAAACCCCATTATCTCTATCCCTCCCATAGAGAGATAAGCAGCCATCTCAGGGCATATTCAGAGATTCAATCTTTTGGCCTTAAGCTTTGCAAATGTAAGACATTCTAGAAATATCTCAGAGCTCACGGACTCAGGGAAGTCCTAGGTATCCCCCTTGTGAGCCAGCTTTTAGAATCCCCAAGGAGGTTTGCAAACCAAGCTGCTTTTCAGAAAAATGCTCTCCTTTCATCATTGGCAGAAACTTGTTTCTAATGACCGTATTCCTCATGAGTGTGAATTCTCATTTCAATCAGGTTGGTAGTATCCATTTCTGTTTGAAATAGAAATGTGACATAACTATTAATAAGTGCAATAGTTAGATGACTGAAATTAGCTTGAACTTCAAAGTCTAATTTCAGTGTAACAATTTTTATTGTCCCTCCTTACTCCCTAGCAGAGTGCCTCTTGGTGATCAGTACTATTTCAATTGGTTCATTTAGCAATCATTATTTAGCCTTTGTATAAGTCCATTTAATCCTAGTTTGAGCTTCCAGTTGTGCTTTTGCCCTGTTTTTAATCATGGAAATTGCTTCCTAACATTCTGTCCAGCGAGATCCCATTTTGGTAAGTCAACAATGACCTTGGAGTTCAGTTAATATGAAAATGGAATGTTTGGCACCTCCAGAGTCATCTGAGAGTACAGTTACTGGCTTCAATAGCCAGCCCCAGATGCTAATCCTTACTTTCTCATGATTTCGCCACCGTCCCTTTTTCAGTCTAAAATTCTCATTGTTAGAGCCAGTACCCTTGAGGTTTAATAGCTTTTTCATTGGAATACAGTACTAGATCCTTTGAAATCATNCATCTGAGAGTACAGTTACTGGCTTCAATAGCCAGCCCCAGATGCTAATCCTTACTTTCTCATGATTTCGCCACCGTCCCTTTTTCAGTCTAAAATTCTCATTGTTAGAGCCAGTACCCTTGAGGTTTAATAGCTTTTTCATTGGAATACAGTACTAGATCCTTTGAAATCATGCAGCATCATCTTATTCCCTACTCACGATCTCATTGCTGCCCACCCAATCTCCCCAAACACACACACACACACATACATTTTAATGACTAAAACAATAAAAAGAAGAAAAACAGGACATCTGGATTATTTCTACACTTATCACTCTTATTCTAGTGGGTTGGGTGTGCAACAAACACACACATATAATCACAAATTGTGATCCATTTCATGAAGAAACAAAAAGTAGAGGTATGTAGAATGTGTAGATAAGTAGAATCTGCCACCTTCAAATATGTCTCTCTGGTGCAAGGATCATTTTGAGCTGAAGGCAACTGAGAAGAAGCAGATACAACATAAGACAAGAAACAGTAAAACTCCTAGAGGAGAACATAGGCAAAACACTCTCTGACATAAATCACAGCAGGATCCTCTATGATCCACCTCCCAGAATACTGGAAATAAAAGCAAAAATAAACAAGTGGGGTCTAATTAAAATTAAAAGCTTCTCCACAACAAAGGAAACTATAAACAA
>SJYA01001386.1:230279-505674 GCA_006410615.1 Neotragus moschatus | reverse complement strand
TACAGCCACTATGGAGAACAGTGTGGAGATTCCTTAAAAAATTGCAAATAGAACTGCCTTATGACCCAGCAATCCCACTGCTGGGCATACACACTGAGGAAACCAGAATTGAAAGAGACACCTGTACCCCAATGTTCATCGCAGCACTGTTTATAATAGCCAGGACATGGAAGCAACCTAGATGTCCATCAACAGATGAATGGATAAGAAAGCTGTGGTACATATACACAATGGAGAATTACTCAGCCATCAAAAAGAATACATTTGAATCAGTTCTAATGAGGTGGATGGAACTGGAGCCAATTATACAGAGTGAAGTGAGCCAGAAAGAAAAACATCAATACAGTATACTGACACATATATATGGAATTTAGAAAGATGGTGGTGTTAAACATGTACGCGAGACAGTAAGAGAGACACAGATGTGTAGAACAGCCTTTTGGAATCCGTGGGAGAGGGAGAGGGTGGGAGGATTTGGGAATATGGCATTGTAACATGTATGATATCATAAGGGAAACAGATTGCCGATCTAGGTTCGATGCAGAAGGCTTGGGACTGATGGGTGGGGATGATCCGGAGGGATGGTGTGGGGAGGGAGCGGGAAGGGAGGGGGTCTGGATTGGGAACTCAGGTACACTTATGGCTGATTTATGTCAATGTATGGCAAAATGAGTACAGTATTGTAAAGCAAAACAAACTAAAAAATAAAAATTTAATAAAAAAAAATAGAAAAGAAAAGAAAAGAAAAGCTCTCTGCACTTCCCCTATTTGCCTAAAATTAGGACATGAATTTTCAAAGGCATCTCTTTCTCCTCTCTACCAGGAAGGACACCTGGAGACAACGCTGTGTGTGTGTGTGTGTTAGTCGCTCAGTCGTGTCCGACTCTTTGTGACCCAATGGACTGTAGCTGATGGCCTGTCCATGGAATTCTCCAGGCAAAAAATATTGGAGTGGGTTGTGATTTCCTCCTCTGGGAATCTTCCTGACTCAGGGATCAAACCTGGGTCTCCTGCATTGCAGGCAGATTCTTTACCCTCTGAGCCACCAGGGAAGCCAGAGACAACACTAGACCTTGATCAACTAAGAAATGCACCAGCGGAATCTGCATAGCAATTATCTTCCATTAGTTTCCCCATGCATTTTATCTTCCCACAACCTGTCACCCCTAGAAACTCAGTCTTTTTCCTTGTGCCTTGTCAATTCTGTACAGATCCATTCTTCAGTTAAGATGCAAGCCCAAGTTCTAACCACTTCTTTGTGTTACTCATCGCTGAGTTTCACTGTGTGCATACGCACTGCATGCTTTAATCAACAACTCACCTTTCTCTCATTAATCTGTCTTCTGTTAGNCACCCCTAGAAACTCAGTCTTTTTCCTTGTGCCTTGTCAATTCTGTACAGATCCATTCTTCAGTTAAGATGCAAGCCCAAGTTCTAACCACTTCTTTGTGTTACTCATCGCTGAGTTTCACTGTGTGCATACGCACTGCATGCTTTAATCAACAACTCACCTTTCTCTCATTAATCTGTCTTCTGTTAGCCTAATTTTAGGGTCCCAGGCAAAGAACATAGGAGGCTAGAGCACAAGTTTTTTCCTCCCCTACAGAATAAATGTGATAATGCATATCAGTTGAGGGGAAAAGTTACCCAGTGGGGGGCATTTAAGCGCCTGGGTAACCATCTAGGAAAAAGTAAGTTGGGTTCCTATCTTATATTTATATAAGTATGCAACTAGATTCTAGGTGGATCACAAATTTAATTTGTTGTGATGAAACCATAAGAGTACTAAAAGAAAATTGGGAAGACTTTTAAAAAATCTCTTAAAATGATACAGAAGCCATAAAAGAAAATATTGACAAAATATCATAAAACTTCATGCACAAGAAAAAATGGCAACATTTCACAATCAAAGAGGTAACTGTCCTAATACAAGTGAATAAAGAAAACATCAAAAACCCAATGGAAAATGGGTAAAAGACAAGAACAAAGAGTTCACACAGGAAATAAATGGCTCTTGAAAATATGACAAGATTCTCAGCTTTACCTTAGTAAGAATACAAATTAAAGCCTATACTAAAAATCAACATTCACAGTCAAAGATTTAAGCTTGATAAGACTTTGTAGGTAAAGTACCTGCATCAGTGAGAACGTGTAAGTTGGTATAGCCTCTGTGGGAGCAGACTGGTCATATCCCTGACAAAACGAAAGACACATAGACCCTTTCATCCAGCAGTTCTACCTTCAGAAGTGCATCCTCTAAATACACTCAGAAACAAGACAGAAGCACCATTGATTGCAGCAAAGTCTGTAACATCCTGATGGGAAATGGGACCAGTTCAACAAATTATGGTACCTCCATTAAACGAACTATCAGTAGCATTGTTGATGGTGCCCTCTCCACTCTCACCTCCCTTTTCCTCCTCAGCTTTCTCCAAGTCACTCTTGTTCACACTAACTGTCCCTGCAAAGTCACCAACACCCTCCCTGGCACCAAACTGACAGGTGATCTCCTATCCTCACTTCCTTGATATACTTCCTTTTCTTGACTTCTTGCTTCCACATTCTTCTGACATGCTCCACCCTCTTGAGTGTTTCTGGTCAATTTCTCATCTTCTCCATGACTCTGTCTCTAAATCATAGGGAGCCCCAGGGATCTATTTAGCCCAACTCCTCTCTGTCCTCTGTATAACCTGGACAAGTAGATGGTGCAATCTGAGAACAAATTTACTGCCCAAACATCTTCTGTCTAAATCTACTCAGGGAGCCATCTCCTCCCTGGCTCTGGATGAAGCCCTTGGGCACACCCCACATCTGGTCAACTCACTTCCGGACAAGAAAATGTCCTCAATCACTTACAACTGACTCCATTTTCCTATTTCCTGTGATTTAAAATGTTTAGTTCCAGTGTAATAGTGAAAGCCTGGAACGTCATTTAAAGTTAGAGCTCTTCTCCCTCTGTTAGCAGTGCCTGGAGCCCCAAACCTTCTGGTGGCCAAGGAAGGAGGTGCTTCCCATCCTCTGGACACAGCTGGGATGGGGTCTGGGGATGCATACAAAGAAGTCAGGGAGCACTGAGGGACACTGTCAGCCCTGGGTCTGGGCCCTCAGGCCAAAACTGAGGTTTGCAGCAGACTCCTCTAGTAGACCCCCTCATTGCTTCTTATGCAGAATACATCACGAGAAATGCTGGATTGAATGAAGCACAAGCTGGAATCAAGATTGCCAGGAGAAACATCAATAATCTCAGATATGCAGATGACACCATGACAGAAAGTGAAGAACTAAAGAGCCTCTTGATGAAGGTGAAAGAGGAGAGTGAAAAATTCGGCTTAAAATTCAACATTCAGAAAACTAAGATCATGGCATCGGGTCCCATCATTTCATGGCAAATAGATGGGAAAACAGTGGAAACAGTGACAGACTTTATTTTGGGGGACTCCAAAATCACTGCAGATGGTGACTGCAGCCATGAAATTAAAAGACACTTGCCCCTTGAAAAAAAAAGCTATGACCAACCTAGATAGCATATTAAAAAGCAGAGACATTATCTTGCCAACAAAGGTCCATTTAGTCAAAGCAATGGTTTTTCCAGTAGTCATGTATGGATGTGAAAGTTGAACCATAAAGCAGGCTGAGCACCAAAGAATTAATGCTTTTGAACTGTGGTGTTGGAGAAGACTCTTGAGAGTCCCTTGGACTGCAGGGAGATCCAATCAGTCAATCCTAAAGGAGATCAGTCCTGAGTGTTCATTGGAAGGACTGATGCTGAAGCTGAAGCTCCAATACTTTGGCCACCTGATGCAAAGAACTGACTCATTTGAAAAGAACCCAATGCTAGGAAAGATTGAAGGTGGGAGGAGAAGGGGATGACAGAGGATAAGATGATTGGATGGCATCACTGACTCAATGGATATGAGTTTGGGTAAACTCTCAGAGAGGGAGATGGACAGGTAGGCCTGACATGCTGCGGTCCATGGGGTCACAAACAGTTGGACGTGACTGAAGGTCTGAACCGAACTGAACTTGTTTATTTGACAGCTCCTTCCCCCTCTCCCAGGAACAGTTGGATGCCTGTGCTATGAAATAATGTCCATCCTTCATCTACCCACACACCTGCCCCTCCTAGCATCACACCCGTGGAGTAGCTCCAGCCTGTTGCTGCTGACACAGCCTCATTCTCTAGCTGAATACTTTCTAGCATGGGTCAGTGGGCTCATGACCCATTAGGGTACCTCCTGTGCATAGCACCTTCTATCAGCTACAGGTAGTTTCTCTCCAAACACATTTCCTCCCGCTTAAGGTCTCAACGTTGCAATTCTGTTGATCCACTGGGCTGCCCGAGCTCCCGGTGACACATGCCAAAGTCTGTGTCATTTTCTCAAAGCCCATCACTGTGGCTAAAGCAAGAGGAAACCATCTGGCCCCTCCCACATTAGCAGGGTAGAGACCACGAGACACAGGACTCTAGCCAGAGAAATCCTCCCCATAATTCCCCACATCATGCGTTATGCCTTCCGGGTGAGTACTAGGAAAACAACAGCAAAGTAGTTTCCGCACCCATCTGTGGTGATCCCACACCTTAGCCCTCCAGGAGTGCTGGAGCCATGCCCTGCCTGGACCTCTGCTAAACAAAGGCAGAGTCCAGTTTTACTCTACCTATTTCCGTCCTAAGCTGTCTTATCTCTAGCTCCAAATGCCTCATTTGTCCTCACCTACAGCTTTAATCTTTCCCAGGATGTTGGTACCAGGATTTTATAGACAATTACCACATCCAGTTGCTATCTCCAGCTCATTGTCTAAAGTTTCCTCAAATTTGTTTTCAAACAAAGCCTTGATTGTCCCTACCAAAAGTGTTCCTTCCCTGGTCTTCCCATGGTAGAAAACAGGACCATGGTCCAGAGAGCTACCCCCACCCCACACCCAGGAGCTGTCCCTGATCCTCCCATGCCACCCCCACACCAAATCCATCAGAGCTCTGACCACCGTGGAGAAGCAAGACAGTCTACGCTCTCAAGAAACCTACAGAGCCGAGGAGGAGACCAGCGACTCAGGGAATACTCTGGAGAAAGCAGTAGCCAGAGCATGTGCACTGTCAACTACCAGAAGGCAATTCTGTCTTTCAGAGAAGCAAAACGGCAGGTGCACTTTGTCCACAGAGAGGCCTCCATGCTAAAGGAGCTGGAGACCAGGCGTNCAGCATTTCTCATGATGTATTCTGCATATAAGTTAAATAAGCAGGGTGACGAAATACAGCCTTGACATACTCCTTTTCCTATTTGGAACCAGTCTGTTGTTAAACACCAACAAAAATGAAAATTCAAACAACAAAACCCGTCAGCAGGAGTGGAATGTATTCTGTTACATGAAGACCCACTGTCGTAAGGACCCACTGTAGCTTTTGAAGCTAGAGAAAAAAGCGATGAAAATTTTGGAACAGGGATGTGATCTTTTTAAAGGAGAAATTGGAGGAGGAAGTGTTCCTGGGTAAATATTTAGGGGTCAAATGTGAAAGTGAGTCTCTGTGGTTAAAGAATCCTGGGGAGAGCTGAGGTGGGATGAAAGGAAAATGAGAACATAAGAGGCATTTTCAAGAAGAGCACACACAGGTTGCAGACACTGACTCTGAGAGACTGAAAAAGTAGTAACAATATCCACAGCTAATACTTATGGAGTGTTTGTTCAGTGGCTGGCCCTGTTCTATTGATTTTGAGCATATTAACATTTTACTATTATGATTCCCATTCTACAGGTGAGAACCTAAGACCAGAGAGGTTAAGTGGCCTATCTGAGGTCACACAACTGGGAGGGGGCAGTGGGGAATGGATCTTGTTTGCATCATAAGCCCTGGATGTGGGAAGAAATTTGACACATTCAGACTGGGGCACCTGGCATTAAGAGTCACAGTGAACATCCATTACCGATGAAGCGATCAAAGGTGAACTCACATGCAAAAGGACTTTGAGATAAAAAAGCAAAACTCTGTAAATAATCAGAGGCAAACACAATATTGTAAAGCAATTAACCTCCAATAAAAAAAGAAATAAAGAAGCCACAATGAGATGCCAAGTCATATCTATCAAGATGACTATTATTAAAATAAAAATTTTAAGTAAACTGAAAATAGTAAGTGTTGGCAAACATGTGGAGAAACTGGAACACTTGTTCGTTGCTGGTAGGAAAGTAAAATGGTGCTGCTGCTCTAGGAACTGGTATGAAATTTCCTCAAAAAATTAAACATAGACTGACCACGAAAGCATTGTGAAAATGTTAATCGCTCAATCATGTCTGACTCTTTGCGACCCCATGGACTCTAGCCCATCAGGCTCCTCTGTCCACAGGATTTTCCAAGCAAAAATGCTGGAGTGGATTGCCATTTCCTTCTCTAGAGGATGTTCTGGGTCTCCTGCATTGCAGGAAGATTCTTTACCATCTGAACCACCAAGAAAGCCTAAAACTGACCATATGATACAGCAATTCCATTTTCAGGTATATATCCAAAAAATTATATATACACACACACACACACAAATTTTATATATATATATATATGCTGCTGCTATGTCGCTTCAGTCATGTCTGACTCTTTGCGACCCCATAGATGGCAGCCCACCAGGCTCCCCCTGTCCCTGGGATTCTCCAGGCAAGAATACTAGAGTGGGTTGCCATTTCCTTCTCCAATGCATGAAAGTGAAAAATGAAAGTGCAGTTGCTCAGTTGTGTCTGACTCTTANTCGCTTCAGTCATGTCTGACTCTTTGCGACCCCATAGATGGCAGCCCACCAGGCTCCCCCTGTCCCTGGGATTCTCCAGGCAAGAATACTAGAGTGGGTTGCCATTTCCTTCTCCAATGCATGAAAGTGAAAAATGAAAGTGCAGTTGCTCAGTTGTGTCTGACTCTTAGCAACCCCATGGACTGCAGCCTACCAGGCTCCTCCATCCATGGGATTTTCCAGGCAAGAGTACTGGAGTGGGGTGCCATTGCCTTCTCCATATATAGGTGTGTATATATATACAGGTGTACAAATACATATACATATATATCATATGTAGGGATCCACATATTGGTACACCCATATTCATAGCAGCATTATTCACAATAGCCAAAAGGTGGTAACAACTCAAGTATCCATTGTCAGGCATGGATCAGTATACCTAAGTGGAATACTACTTGGCCCTTAAAAAGCAGGAATTTGACACATGCTACAACATGGATGAACTTGGAGGGCATTCTGCTAAGTGAAATCAGCCAGTTTATAAAAAGACAAACACTGCATGATGCCTCCTATATGGAGAAGTAAAGCTCACAGAGACAGTAAGTAGGATGGAAGTTCCAAGGGGCTAGGGGGAGTAAGGAATGGGAAGTGATTATTTCATGGGAACAGAATTCCACTTGGGAAGATAGAATCATCGTACAGATGAACGGTGGTGATGGCTACCCTACAAGGTGAAAGTACTTAATATCACTTAATCAGTTAAAAATGGCTAATGGTTAAAATGGTGAATTTTATGTTTAACCAAAATAAAAATAAAAACAATCACTACTGTCAGAGCCAGACACCAAGGGCCATGTGTACCCCCACGAGGGCCATGGCAGCAGCCCCTGGCATAAAAGCGTAGTTTGTCTCACACCTACAGGCTAACCCACTGGGTCACAGGCCACTGACCGATATTCATCGATTTTAACCTTGTCCTTCATCTTGGATATAATTAAACCTTCAGCATTTCCTGTCAAATGCATCATCATTCTTCAATATATTTTTATGCCCATGATGATAAATTCCTGCCTGAGGCTATAAATAATTGAACTAAGTAAGGCCTTTTCAAACTTAAATGATAATATGCTTCTCATGGGACATCCTTCGGCACAGCCTGTGCTCTGCAGCTATTAAAAGGCTTTGTGGGCGTCTGGCCACATGTCAGAAAGCACTGCCTCAGATACAAACAAACCACAGCTAAAAAATAATAAATAACATATATTTAGGCACATACATTTCAGAGGATCAGGGTCTACTCTACTACACACTCTAATGTTGAATATGGATGGATAAGAGAGTCATAGTCAGATGAAAACAAGAATTCTGTCAAACACATAAAATGTTACTGGCTAATAAAAGGGCATGAAATGACTCTTGATCCCCCGAGAACCAGGACATCAGTATTTGCTTGTCCTGGACTCAAGAAGCTGGATGGAGACTGTGAGGCAGACCTGATCCCATCCACCCACAAGTGAGGTTTGCACTCAGACTCACCTCCCACCAGGCCTGAAGGGCTGAGTTAATTTCCATCTAGACTAAGTAAGTAGACTAGAGGGAATGAGCTGAAGATAATATATGTACATAACATAAAATTAAATTAATAATCTGAACCTGATGTTACTTAATGTTACACTGGACAAAAAATGAAGGGCACAAAACTTTGCATAGTGTGATTGAACAAATGTGAAAGATTACAGGAAAACATCTCCCTTCTTTTGGGGGATATGTTTCTTTGTTTTCTAAAACTTTTCTGGTGGGCATGTATATGTGACTTTTATGATGAAAGCAAATTTAGTTTTAAGGTAGGCAGGTGGCGCTAGTGGTAAAGAATCCGCCTGCCAGTGCAGGAGACTTAAGAGATGTGAGTTCAATCCCTGGGTCAGGAAGATTTCCTGGAGGAGAGCACAGCAACCCACTCCAGCATTCTTGCCTGGAGAATCCCGTGGACAAAGGAGCCTAAGGGCTACACTCCATAGGGCCTCACAGAGTCGGACACGACTGAAGCTACTTAGCATGCATGAAGGTTGGTATAAAGCAGCAGTTTTAATCCAGAGGACATTGGGCAGAGTCTGAAGACAGTTTGGATGTTGTGAGAGGGGTTGTCTAGTAGGTAGATCTCAGAGGGGCTTGTAAATGTCCTAAAATGCACACAACAGTCCCCCCAACAAAGCGTGATCTAACTCCAAAATTAAAGAATGCCAAGGCTGAGAAACCCTGGGGTGGAGCCTAGTTTTTGTTTCCCATAAGGGACCACAGTGCCCTGGATCCCACCCCCCAGGCCAGCAGCAGTACCAGCTGTGTCTGTGTGTGCATGTATGTGTGTGTTCTCCCAGGAGGAGTTCATGGATGCCCCTTTTACAGGAGAGAAAGATGTCCAAGGAAGGTAGGCTCAGTATGAAAGTCACTGAAGGGGCTGCCCCCACCCTCCCGGTGCACACTCAGGGTCACTCAGTGTGCAAGCTGCAGCAACTTCACCTTCACCATCACCTGGCTGTCCTGCAGGTAGCTGCAGGTCAAGAGGGAAAAAGAGTGAGGACAACCCGGGCCTCTGATGTTCACAGGCAGCAGGCAGAGTTTGATAGTGCTTCAGATGCTCCTTGAAGGGTCTGAAAACCAGACCCCCAGGATCTGCCTGCCAGCTGCCTTCCCCAGGGTGAGGAGTCTTGGGCTCTGGACAGAGTGGAGTGGACAAGGAGTTCAGCAGCTACCTATGCGAGGCTGGTCCTGCGAAACTCAGGGCCTGAGGAAGTGAAGATTGCTTTGTTGAAACAAAAGACAGCACGACAAGGAGCGACCAGGGCCCAGTAAGAGTGGAGGAAACTGCATTAAGCAGCAGGAATCAGTCGCCCCAGCCCTTTAGGGGGAGCCCTCTAGGGCATGTGCCCCCAGACCAGGGGACAAGCGGAGTTAGAAGTTCCACCAGAGGGGGCGCTGTAGAGACCCCGGATGCTGCAGGGAATGCGCCCGAGTAGATGCCTGCCAGGCCAGGTTCCAGCAAGCAGTATGAGGAGCTCATTCGCTTAGAAGAACAACCAACCACAGTCCCTGCCGTGTCTCCCAGAGAAGTCAGGATCAGACTCACCGCTCGAGAATATGTCCACCTCTGACAGATATTTTAGGTAGTAAAGTGCATTAAACTAAATTACAGGAAATAACAGATTAGCTAATTGAATTCACTTTCCAGTGCTTAAAGGCTTTACTGCAAAAGGAGCTATAAGCTGCTAATCTGGAAATTATCCAACAAGTCTTCATTTTTCCAGGTCATAAGTAGAAAATGAAAATGTGAAGAGAAAGGACACTATCCCACAATATTATATTCAAACAAAGGAAGCCTGGTCTTCTAAAAATAAGTGACTTCCATTCTGCTCAGCAGATGTAGCTGCACTCATTTTCACAGAAAAGGTCCTGGGGGCAAAAGAAAGGAAAAATTTTAAATCACTCTTTCTTTTTTTTTTTTTTTTTTAAATCACTCTTTCTACTCAGAGTTTGTCTTATTAATCACATCTTCAGCTGGGCTGCCACTATCTGCAATTTGCTTTTATCTGCTGCTTCATTTTTAGTATTTCCCTGGATTCACAGAGGGGGCTTCCTTGGTAGCTTGGATGGTAAAGCGTCTGCCTACAATGTGGGAGACCCGGGTTCGATCCTTGGGTCAGGAAGATCCCCTGGAGAAGGAAATGGCAACCCACTCCAGTATTCATGCCTGGAAAATCCCATGGACCTAGGAGCTTGGTGGACTACAGTCCATGGGGTCACAAAGAGTCAGACACGACTGAGCGACTTCTCTTCACTTCTTCTGGATTCATGAAAACTTAAGATTTCAACAGACATTGATTGAGCACCTACTATGTACTGGCTCAGGGCCTAAGTCTCTACTAGGGACAGCCTGTTGGCTTTGTGGGCCATGAGAATGCCTCCCTGTGAACTCATCAAGGAAACTCAAACCCAACTTTCAAGATAACTTGGTTCAACCCAGACTGCATGTTCTTTTTGCATAATAACATATACTGAGAGTTTTTAATAATGACATATGTTTATGATTTTAAGGGAGGAAAGATGAATAAACCTTTCATATACAGTCTGAACACTACTGCATCAACAATGTATAAGAAAAGTAAACCATCATAGTTGTACCCAACTAACTCATCAAAGTTGATGTCACCAATACGGAAAAAGTTACATCATGTATCTCCTAAGGTCATGCACTGAGAAGGAAACAATAATTATTATTGTTCACTGCCAAATATAACCCAAAATGAATCATAGGAAAGCAACAGGAATATTAAAAGTGTGGTAAATTCTACAAAATAACTGGCATGTACTCAGTAAATGTCAGTGTCAAGAAAGACAAAGAAAGGCTAGGTAACTGTTCCATATTAAAGGAGTCCAAAGAAACATGATGACTAAATATAATGTGAGATCCTGGACGGAATCCTAGCCTATGCAAAAACAGCTGTGGAAGACATTACTGGGACAACTGATGAAATGTGGAGATGGGCTGTAGATTAGGTAATAGTGTTCTATCAGTGCTACAGTTCCAGATTTGATCACTGTACTCCAGATAGGTAAGGAAATGTCATTGTCCTGAGGAAAGACACTCTTATGTAGCTTTGAATGGTTCAGAAAAAAAAAAATTAGAGATTGGCAGGGATCTTTGGTTCTATTCTTACACCTTTTCTGCTTAAAATCACAAACAAAAAGGTTTTAAAATGCACAGAAAAGATGAAGGAAATGTTATCTTTAGCCAAATTGAAGATGAACTCAGTTGCAAAAGAGATCATGTGGTATGTCTCAGAAATTTAAAATGCTCATTGTATGTCCCATAAATAAAGGGAAAAATGCGACACAATACTTCATCCCTTAGAATTTTTCTTTTATACTTGCAGAGAACTTTTTTAGACTTATTGATGCATAGAGTTTTATATATATATATATGTATCTTTTGTGTATATACATATATATCACTCCTATATATGCAAAAATAAATAGGTAACTGAAATAAATGGACTAAAATATTCCTGCAACCTCTTGGCATTGTGGTTTCAACACTTCTGAATCACATTATGATTCAGTTGTTGGCATCTGTGCATTTCTATGAAACATCATCCTCTGAGCCATCCAGAATGCAGGTGAGACAGCAGTTTTTAAATGAATGCTCTGTTACTATTTTGGTATTTTTTTCCAAGCCACTGAGGCCTATTATGCAAGAGTTAATGCTTGGCCTTTCCAAAAGATCTTGGGGGAAGGATTTTGACCCATTTTGAAGACTTACATTCCCTTGAATGGTTGGTGAACTGACCATCGAGGGTCAAAGTTGTCTGCTTGAGCTGACATGAGCAATCAGCAGATGTTCACATGCTCAGCAATGACAATAAGGGCAAAGGAGAAGCCCCCGCATGACGGTAGGATGGGTGAATTTGCATTTAGAATCAAACCCCATTCCCACCAGAGATCCTCAGAGGGCTCAAACAAACCTTATGTGCACCAGGACCAGGAGAAAGGAGCAGTGACCCATAAGACTCCGACCCAGACTTGCCCAGGAGTGTCTAGGAGTCTCCAGTGGAGGCATGGATGGGTGGTGGCCTGCTGCATGGTTGGGGGCATTGAGTGTAGCAGTACATGCATGGAACCTTTTGAAGGAGGTCACCATTATCTTCCACCTAGTTTGGCCCCAGATAAATAATGGGGAGGGAACACAGCTCCAACCATCAATGGAAAACTGGATTAAAGATTTACTGAGCATGGCCCTGCCCATCAGAAAAAGACCCAGTTTCCCCCTCAGTCAGTCTCTCTCAAGCTTCCATAAGCCTTTTATCCTTCTCCAGCAGAGGGCACAGACTGAAACCACAATCACAGAAAACTAACCAATCTGATCACATGGACCACAGCCTTGTCTAGTTCAATGAAACTATGAGCCATGCCGTGTAGGGCCACCCAAGACAGACGAGTCATGCTGGAGAGTTCTGATAAAATGTTACCCACTGGAGAAGGGAATGGCAAACCATTTCAGCATTCTTACCTTGAGAACTTCATGAATAGTATGCAAAGGCAAAAAGATAAGACACTGAAAGATGAACTCCACAGGTTGGTAGCTGCCCAATATGCTACTGGAGATCAGTGGAGAAATAACTCCAGAAAGAATGAAAAGACAGAGCCAAGGCAAAAACAACACCCAGTTGTGGATGTGGCTGGTGATGGAAACAAAGTCCAATGCTGTAAGAGCAATACTGCATAGGAACCTGGAATGTTAGGTCCATGAATCAAGGCTAACTGGAAGTGATCAAACAGGATGGCAAGAGTGAACATCATTTTAGGAATCAGTGAATGAAAATGGACTGGAATGAGTGAACTTAACACAGATGACCATTATATCTACTACTGTGGGCAGGAATCCCTCAGAAGAAGGATGTAGCCATCATGGTCAACAAAAGAGTCTGAGATGCAGTACTTGGATGCAATCTCAAAAATGACAGAATGATCTTTGTTGGCTTCCAAGGCAAACCATTCAATATCACAGTAATCCAAGTCTATGCCCTGATCAGTAATGCTGAAGAAGCTTAAGTTGAATGGTTTTATGAAGACCTACAAGACCTTCTAGAACTAATACCCCAAAAAGTTGTTCTTTTCATTATAGGGGACTGGAATGCAGAAGTAAAAAGTCAAGAGATACCTGGAGTAACAGGTAAATTTGGCCTTGGAGTACAGAATGAAGCAGGGCAAAGGCTAATAGAGTTTTGCCAAGAGAACACACTGGTCATATTAAACACCCTCTTCCAGCAACACAAGAGAAGACTCTACACATGGACATCACCAGATGGTCAACACTGAAATCATATTGATTATATTCTTTGCAGCCAAAGATGGAGAAGCTCTATACAGTAAGCAAAAACAAGATGAGGACCTGACTATTGCTCAGATCATGAACTCCTTATTGCCAAATTCAGACGTAAATCGAAGAAAGTAGGGAAAACCACTAGATCATTCAGATATGACCTAAATCAAGTCCCTTATGAGTATACAGTGGAAGTGAGAAATAGTTTCAAGGGATTAGATCTGATAGACAGAGTGCCTGAAGAACTATAAACAGAGGTTTGTGACATTGTACAGGAGACAGGGATCAAGACCATTCCCAAGAAAAAGAAATGTAAAAAAGCAAAATGGCTGCCTGAGGAGGCCCTACAAATAGCTGTGAAAAGAAGACAAGTAAAAAGCAAAGGAGAAAAGGAAAGATATACCCATTTGCAGAGTTCCGAAGAATAGCAGGAGAGATAAGAAAGCCTTCCTCAGTGATCAGTGCAAAGAAATAGAGGAAAGCAATAGAATGGGCAAGTCTAGAGATCTCTTCAAGAAAATTAGAGATTCCAAGGAAATATTTCATGCAAAGATGGGCACAATAAAGGACAGAAATGGTAGGGACCTAACAGAAGCAGAAGATATTAAGAAGAGGTGGCAAGAATACACAGAAAAACTATACAAAATGATCTGCATGACCCAGATAATCACAATGGTGTGATCACTCACCTAGAGCCAGACATCCTAGAATGTGAAGTCAAGTGGGCCTTAGAAAACATCACTACGAGGAGAAGGCAATGGCAACCCACTCCAGTGCTCTTGCCTGGAAAAATCTCATGGACGGAGGAGCCTGGGTGGCTGCAGTCCATGGGGTCGCACAGAGTTGGACACGATTGAAGCGACATAGCAGCAGCGGCAGCAGCATAATGTAGATGGATCCTAAACTACATATCATGTGTAATTCATAAATGAGATTGTGCTTACATAAANTCCATTTTAATTAGCTGATTCCTAGAATATCGACGTTCACCCTTGCCATCTCTTGTTTGACCACTTCCAATTTGCCTTGATTCATGGACCTGACATTCCAGGTTCCTATGCAATATTGCTCTTTACAGCATCGGATCTTGCTTCTATCACCAGTCACATCCACAACTGGTTATTGTTTTTGCTTTGGTTCCATCCCTTCGTTCTTTCTGGAGTTATTTCTCCATTGATCTCCAGTAGCATATTGGGCACCTCTAAAATATATAAAGCACTCACACAACTCAATAGCCAAAAAAACCCAATACAATAAAAAAATGGACAGAGGAATTGAATGGACATTTTTCAAATAAGACATACAAAAGGCCAATAGGGACATAAAAAGGTGATCAACAGTACTAATCAGGAGAGCAGTGCAAATCAAAACCAAAATAAAATATCAGGTGCCAACCTGTTAGAGTGGCTATTACCAGATACAGAAAAGGTAAGAGTTTTTGAGAATGTGGAGAAAGGGAATCCTCGTGCACTGTTGCTGGAAATGTAAATTAGTTCAGTCACTATGGAAACCAGTGTGGAGATTCCTCAAAAAATTAAAAATAGAACTACCATGTTGTTACTGTTCAGTTGCTCGGTCATGTCTGACTCTTTGAGACCATGTGGACTGTAGCACATCAGGCTTACCTGTTCTCCACTACCTCCCAGAGTTTGATGAGATGATTGGATGGCATCATTGACTCAATGGACATGACTGAGAACCACCATGTGACTCAATAACTCCACTTAGTGAGGAAGTTTGTTGTAAATGGTGATAGAAGGCCATTGTTGTTTTTGTTTTTCTTGGTTTTTGCATGTAGATATGCAGTTGTCTCAGCAGCATTATTGAAAAGACTATCCTTTCTCCATTGAGGTACCTTGATACCTTTGTCAAAAACAAATTGACCATATGTGTGCATATGTTTCCGAACTCTACATGTCTGTCCTTGTGTCCTTATGCTAACATTGCACTATATTGGTTACTGCAAATTTGTGCAAGTTCTCTTTGTATGGCTTTTTCAAAATTGTTTTGACTATTCTAGGTCTTTGATTATCCTATATATACTGAAGAATCAGCCTGTCGCTCTCTACAAAGATCTTACTGAGATTTTGATTAGAATTATATTAAAATATATTGAGTGACTATGTATAAAGATCTGGTATTTTAACCATTCTGTCTTCCAAACCATGAACACAGTACATTTCTCCACTTATTTAGATCTTTATATTTCTCTCATCAATGGTTAGAATTTTTTCCACATAAATCTGACACATATTTTGTTAACACTATTTCATGCCTTGTGCTATTGTAAATGGTTCTTTTTAAATTTCCGTTTTCAACTCATTCTTGTTAGTATGTAAAAATACAGGATACAACTGATATTTGTATCAGTTGTGTTCTGCAAATTTGCTACGCTCACTTATTAGTTCTAGTAGCTTTTTTGTATAGTCTTCAGGAATTTCTATGAATGATTATATCATCTGCAAAGAAAGGCAGCTTTATTTCTTCGTGTCTAATTTGTATGGTTTTTCCTTTTCCTTTTTTATTATCTTACTAAAATCTCTAGTACAATGTTATATAAGAGCTGTGAAAGTTGACATTCCTGTCTTGTTCCTGATATTAGAGGGAAAATATTTAATATTTCATCACTAATTGTGGTATGGGCTATAGGGTTTTTGTGGATGTCTTGTCAGATTAAGGAAGTTTCCTTCTATTGGTAGTGTGCTGAGAGCTTTTATCATGAATGTGTCTTAAATTTCATCAAAGGCTTTTCTGCATCTATTGAGATTGTCATATTTCTTTTTCTTTTTCAGTCTGCTGATATGTATAACTACACGGATTTTTTTTTAATGTTGAACCAACCTTATAAGCCTTAGATAACCCCTCCAATGTACAAGGTATCATACATGTACAATGTATCAAAAAGATAACAATAAGGTATATTTATTGTTTAAACATAAACGTTTGGTAGAACTGACCAATGGAATCAGGTGTCCCTGGAGTTTTCTCTATGGAAAGACTCGCTTATTGCTTTTACCATGTATTTAATTTCTTTAATAGATACAGACCTATTCTGTCTATCTGTTTTTCCCTTAAGCCACTTTGGTACTTGTATCATTTTATCTAAGTCATTCAATTTGTCGATATAAAATTGTCCATAATATTCCCTTCCTATCGTGGCAGTGTCTGTAGTATCTGTAGTAATGTTCCCTCCTTCCTTCCTGTTATTGGTAATTTGAATTTTCTCCCTCTTTCCTTGACCAATCTAAGTAGCAGTTTATCAATTTTAGTGCCTTTTAAAACCTACCTTTTCATTTTCAAACTTGTTTTCTATTCTTTTCCTGATTCTAGTTTTATTGCCTTCTAATGCTCTTAAAACAACCTAAAGGACAATAAAATTTAGAAAAACACAGACAACAAGGCTTGGAGTCCAAAAAATGATTCACTTTATTCAGACTCTGAATTAGAAGAAACTTCTAATTTCATAGTACTTCTATTTTCCTTCTAACAAATGTGCAAGTATTACAATGATATAAATCTGTGTCTGCAAAATATCCAAAATAGCTTTTTCAATATATGTAAATTGAATCTAAGTGATGTGAAAGCATTGTGTCATATTTTAACTGACAGTGATTTTTTTGGTGGTTATAACAAAGGGAAGTGTTTTATATATAGGAGATGATATTTGAGTAGATGAAATATGGCCTGTGTCTTTAAAAGTCTAATACAATGTGCATGAGGTAAAAGCCTACAAAGCAATTCAGACAAAGTGGTCTTACAGCTCAGGGTAAAAGTGAACACTTCTTATAGCTGAATATTTCCCTTCGAAGTGTCATAGTGGACCAGGAGAATGGAACAGTGTGTAGATTGGTATGGTTGTGCAAAGGAAGCATAATGGGGACTATAAGAAGTATATTTGGAAAGGTATGCTGGGGCAGCTCAAATAGAACATTGAATATTAAGTTAAAATTTTTTCACTGTATTCTGCAGGTAGTGGGTATGACAATGAAACTTAACAGGAAGTAATATGTTTTAGGCACATTAATGGATTAGCAAATACAAATAAAACTGAAGGAGAGAGAGACTAGGAAGAAGGAGAGAAATTACTAGGGAGGCTTCCAAAGGATAACCCACAGAATTGATAACGGTATAGGTAAGAGAGATGATATTAGACTAAGTCCCTGGTTCCTACTTTGAGAGAATGCGTAGGTTGTAGTTGTGACAAACATTCAGGGAGTTGTGAGCTGGCCCAACTCTGGTCATAGAGATGAGAATGGAGAGACATAAACAGAACAGAGAGTCAGAGACAGGTTGCTTAGGACTTGGCAACTTACTGAGCAAGAAGACACAGGTCCATCAGTTGCTAAAAATACAGGGTTGTACCTAAGAGAAGATCCGGAGGTACAGACACAGATTTGTGGCTTATATATCTAGAAGTGTTATTTAAAGCAGTGAGATTGCCAACCAAGAGGGGATATAATAAAAATGAAAATATCAGTATGACATTCACACGCCTTAAGCCCTTCCATGTACAAGACAACATGTTAAGTGCTTTCCAGATATCAATGCAATTTCTTCTCAATACTTTGAAAGAGGCACCATGACGATTCCCATTTTAAAGACAGAGAAACTGAGACACAGAGAACATAGGCTATTTGCACAAGATCACAAGCAAGAAAGTTACTCAGCCTAATATAAGCCCAGACAATCTGACTCCAGAACCTGCAACACTAGCTTCTCTCTGCAAGAGCAAAAAGTTCCTTATGGAATGATATATTTGGGGGTAAGTGAACTCAGAGAAAGAGACAAAAAAGGAGCAATCAGGGGGGTACATTCTTACACAAATGTGCTTCTGGCATGAGGATTATAAATATACACTATACCAGATGGTCCTTAAGGAGAGTATGGAATGAATGCCACACATTCATCTTATGGATTCTATTTAAACCATTCTAAACCATGAACTCGAGAATGCTCTCCATTTTTAAAATTTTTGGATGAGTGGAAACACTGGGGAAAAAAAATAAATAGACCTATTTTCAAAGCTGTGGTTTCATAGATGGTAGTTGCAAATGGTTCAGAAGTGAAAAATAGAACTCTGGAACGTTGCTTCTCAAAATGTGGTACCTGAGCTGGCAGCCTCAGGCCCCACCCCAGACCTACTGCATCAGAAACCCTGAGGGTGAGGTCCCACCATCTGTTGTAACGAACTTTTCAGGTAATTTTGGTGTATGTTTGAGTTTGAGAACTTCTACTCTAGAAAATGAGATGATATTTGTATGTGTTGTTAAATCTCTGGGGACCCCGTCCCAGGTCAGACCATATCTGTGTGGCCCCTCTATTCCAGCTTGCTAGACTCTTCAAGAAATCCAGAGTACAGTGGGACCCAGGTTAGGTGAAGAGTCCTTTCCAAGTGGTGTAATATGGTAAAGAAGAGAAAAAGATCTTCCGTTCCTATTGCTGTCATCCAGAGATATTACAGGCCACGCTGGGGATCACCCAGGCCTCACCCCAACCAACTGC
This sequence comes from Neotragus moschatus, assembly GCA_006410615.1. Lineage (NCBI taxonomy): Eukaryota > Metazoa > Chordata > Mammalia > Artiodactyla > Bovidae > Neotragus > Neotragus moschatus. The sequence continues at coordinate 486,585 of SJYA01001386.1, read as the reverse complement.
AGCAGAATTCTCTCCATGGGAGGAGATTACGGTAATTGACAATTTTCCTGTTTTCTCTGTCTTCCCTTCAAAGAGTGATATGTCTTTACTAAATAAACGTTTCACCAGGAGACAGAGCTCGTTGCTAAAGAAGTAAATAAGTAACCAAAAGAAAAATAAATAAATAAATAACTCGAGGCTTTGCACGTGAGGATCTGCCAAGTCCTCCGTTCGTTCAGTGTTAAACTCTTAGACACTGTGTCTAACCCCTTTCTCTGTGTTTCAATGACATCTGAACTTATTCTAGCCACTCACCCTTCCTAGCCCCACATCCCATGAGATCCTGGCTCATGTGTGCAGCCAGGGGCTGTCCAAGCCCACGCCATGCAAGTCCAGTTGACACTGACATTCTCACCCAGCAGACTGTCAGGAGAAAGATCTCTCCACCTAGGTTCCCAGGAACAGGTCCCATGGTTGGAGGTTTTCATGCCCTTGGGCACTATGCCCTCACTGGGAGAGACAGCTACTTAACTTGAAGCTGATTTAAGCAGATTGTCAGAAAACTACAGTGATAGGGTCATCCTGACAAAGTGTTAACCAGTGTCTGAAATGAAAGTAGAAATGAGGAAGTAGAATAATGTTGTATTTTCCAGTTGGGGAAAAAAGGAAAAAAAACAAGAATCAGACTCAATTCAGTTCAGTAGCTCAGTCGTGTCTATCTTTGCAACCCCATGGGCTGCAACATGCCAGGCCTCCCTGTCCATCACAAACTCAGGAAATTTACTCCAACTCATGTCCATTGAGTCGGTGATGCCATCCAACCATCTCATCCTCTGTCATCCCTTCTTCTCTCACCTTCAATCTTTCCCAGCATCAGGGTCTTTTCAAATGAGTCAGTTCTTCACATCAGGTGGCCAAAGTATTAGAGTTTCAGCTTCAAAATCAGTCCTTCCAATGAATATTCAGGACTGATCTCCTTTAGGATGGACTGATTGGATCTCCTTGCAGTCCAAGGGACTTTCAAGAGTCTTCTCCAACACCACAGTTCAAAAGCATCAATTCTTCGACACTCAGCTTTCTTTATAGTCCAACTCTCACATCCATACATGACTACTGGAAAAATCATAGCCTTGACTAGACAGACCCTTTGTTGGCAAAGTAACGACTCTGCTTTTTAATACGCTGTCTAGGTTGGTTGTAACTTTTCTTCCAAGGAGTGTCTTCTAATTTCATGGCTGCAATCACCATCTGCAGTGATTTTGGAGCCAAAAAAAAAAAAAGTTTGCTACTGTTTCCACTGTTTTCCCATCTATTTGCCATGAAGTGATGGGACCGTATGCCATGATTTTTGTTTTCTGAATGTTGAGCTTTAAGCCAACTTTTTCACTCTCCTCTTTCACTTTCATCAAGAGACTCTTTAGTTCTTCTTCACTTTCTGCCATAAGAGTGGTGTCATCTGCATATCTGAGGTTATTGATATTTCTCCCAGCAATCTTGATTCTAGTTTATCCCAATGGTCAAGGTGAGAAAAGACGACTCACTTAAAACCCTTTGGAGAGAAAGATGGCATCTCATCCTTTCCACCCAGGCCCCTCCACCTTACCCAGCCCACCCCATCTCTCCCCACCCCTACTCAGCCTTTCTCATTCCAAAACGCCCACCTAGCCACCCTTCCTCAACTCATCTATCCTATTATCTCTCAATCACCCCCTCTCCACTCCACCTCTCCCCATTCTAACCTACCCTACTCACTTTGAGCTNCCTTTCCACCCAGGCCCCTCCACCTTACCCAGCCCACCCCATCTCTCCCCACCCCTACTCAGCCTTTCTCATTCCAAAACGCCCACCTAGCCACCCTTCCTCAACTCATCTATCCTATTATCTCTCAATCACCCCCTCTCCACTCCACCTCTCCCCATTCTAACCTACCCTACTCACTTTGAGCTAGTTAAGGTGGCGAGGGTCTCATTCTTTCTGCAAACTATTCACATGAAAAGTTTTTTTAAAAAAAAAAACTTGTATTATATTTACTTCTATAATTTAGTGGCATTCAATGAAGAGTTTCTGGAGCACAGGACAAGCATTCCCAGGATGCATAAAGCAGGTAGAAGGCAAGCAGCACAGTCTTTGAAGAGCCCACTCTGCCCCACAGCTGACCCTTTTCCTTACGTGTATTTGTCCCATTCACCCCAACCAGACTGCAAGTGCCTCATTTTCTCCATGGCCTGCTCGAGGCCATCATGTCACTGCATTGGGAAAGGAGTTTTTAATTAACAAGCAATTCCATCTGCCAATGGTGCCTCCCTGCCCAGGGTATGTCTGGAGTTTGCCAGCATTTGTGGCTTCCCTAAGGATGCAAGCCTCTTGTTCAAGTAGCAGTGGGTGACTCCTGACTCTAGATTCAGACTTGTTCTGGTTCTAGTCTCAACTTGCCACTTCCTGGCACTGTGATCTTTGACAGTTTTTGTAAACATTCTGATCCTCGGTTTCCTCATCTCCAAAATGTACACAGTCCACCTCCCGGGGATCCTGAGAGAAGACACCACATGCTCTCATTGCTATCTGAAATTATTATGCCAAACCACATGAAACTGCTGACATTTGCCTATTTTCAACTAAAAAAACTATAAGTTCACCCTTCTTTTGATGTGCCTTTGTGCTTATTCTCTCTCCCTGCAGTAGAAGTTTAGCTTTTATTTAGTGTCCTGTTCCTAATATCTAAATAGTGACTGAACAGGACATGTGATCAATAAAAATTTATTGAATGAATGAATGACATGTTTAGAGCAATATAGCAAGTACTCAATAATAGTGTTGGTATTATTATTATCATCATTATCAGCAACAGCAGCAATCAGCAAAGCAAGAAGATAGAATGAAATACCAGATAATATTGGCGTAAGTGAAAACCAATGCTATATTACCAAAAATTTCACCCTTTTCAGTAACTTTAGTTTGTTGTCCAGTGTTTCTTTTCAGCTAGAAAATCTGCCCTGAATGGAACTGGTTGATATTGATAATTAGAATAATGTCAATTAATAGTTGATATTATCATATACAGAAATTTGTAAAGAGTGAGTAAACTGCAAAATTAAATCCATGATAAAGACCCTATCCAGATTTGTTGAATACCTACTATGTGTAATCTGGCAAACCAGGTGCAGCCCCACGACTTTGTAGGTTTAAGACTCTAAACAAGCCTGCTTGTAGAGATTCCATCTCTATTCCACAGGTGAGGAGCCAACCCTGGGAAGTAATGAGAACCTAGGATGGTCCTCTCTGGTGAGAGGTAATTATAAGCTGGTACCTACGATCCCTTTACTCACCCACTAGGTTAGCAACCCCACCTGTAAATAAGGCTCTGCTGCTTGGGTCAGGAGACTGCTGTCCAAAGATCAGGCTAGGACGGCTGCTCAGAGAGCCCCAAGAGAGAAATTTGATTTGGAGAGGATTCAGAGAGACAAGCGCGGGGACCAAGCGATGCTGTGAGTCTTCAGTGAGAGCTATCACTCTGCAGCCCCCAGTCCACTCTGGGCTCCATGGACGTGCCCATAAAAACGGCTGTGCTCCCTCTAGGACCAGAGTCTGGCCTTCACTGCTCTGATAGGGGCTTCACCAGCACCGGTGGCCCATTCCCACGCTCTGCTCCCTGCAACACCCTCCCCAGTACGCTCCTCACACTGTCTCAGGGTCTGCTAGGGGCCAGATGAAGGCACATGTGTGGGTCTGGTCCATGGAACGGCCTTGAGACTTTACCTGTCCACCGCTTGTGGCAGATGTTGTAGACCTCTCATTTATTCCTCACAAAGTGGGTGAATGCATCAACATATGGGGGGTATTAGCATTACTGCCCAGAGGTAGACAGGTAGAAACCTTGAAGGGCCCAAGTGGAAGCAGTTGCCTCAGTTTCATGCTTTCTTCCGGTCTGCCATCTGGTCAGGGAAATTCACCCCAGGGTTAAACGCTTCCTTCCCCAGGAAGTCCTCCCAGATTCGTCCAAGCCTCTTCCGAATCCCTGTGGTACTTTTTATATGCTTACTGTCACCTGACCCACTGCCTCGTGACTTTGGCCCTCTTTCCCTCGTCGTGGCTTTTTGGGCACCTGTGATGCACACACCCCCATCTATCACCTTCTCGCACGCAAATAATGGCGAATGAGGCGCAAAGCACAAAACTTCTTTGGTTGGTGGTAAGCCCTGAGTAACAACGTAGAAATAAAGCGGAAGGACTCAGCCCGCTACATGCAAAGCCCGGATGCGTTTGCACGGAGGCAAGCTGGTGTTTTCAAAAAGAATTCTAAACTGAGAAAACACTAACTCCCTCCCTGCCAGGCCTCGCCCCTCTGGGGGTGGAAGTCTTCGAAAGGCTCAGCCTGAGAAACGTGTTCAGAACAAATAAATTTAGAGCGAACCGTAAGGCTGAAATCATAAGTTAGCCATCCTGTGCCGGCAGGATGTACATGGGGATGGGCGGGCAGGCTGTTCACACCCACTGCTCCCCTTTCTAATTCTGAGAGTCAACCAGCCTCGGGAAAGATTTTTACAGATTTCTTCCTTTTCCCAGCATGTTGAACTTAAATCGACATTAGCCGTGTTTCTTTTGTAGCGAAAAAGGAATTCTCCAGTATGATAGAGGAGGAGTCTAATTGGCGAGATAAAATCCCGGAGCCTGAAGGCACCTGAGCAAAAGTCAGTCTCGTTTTTCATGTCACCTGCCAGGTATCAAGTGCACATCTTAACACCTTTGATATAATGGGTTTGCAGATAAATAAGAGTAAAAGTCACTCAGTCGTGGGCCACTCTTTAAGGCCCCATGGACTATAGCCTTCCAGGCTCCTCTGTCCACGAAATTCTCCAGGCCAGAATACTGGAATGGTAGCCCATTTCCTCCTCCGGGGACTTCCCAACCCAGTGACTGAACCCAGGTCTCACACATTGCAGGCAGATTCTTTCCCATATGAGCCACTAGGGAAGCCCCAAAAAACTGGAGTGGGTAGCCTATCCCTTCTCCAGGGAATCTTCCCCACCCAGGAATCGAACCAGGGTCCCCTGCATTGCAGGTGGATTCTTGACCAGCTGAGCTACCAGGGAAGCCAGGGCCCTTCCAGATTCATCCTCTGGATCTGCAAGGTGAGAAAGCTACAGAACCAAAGTCCTGCCCGTTTCGCGCAGCATGTGGGATCCATGCCATTATTGTCCAAGAGGAAGCGATCACCTCAAAGCTGAGCAGAAGATGTTGAGACCCCCTCCCTGCCTGGGTGTTTCCAGCTTCCTCCTGGTCAGGAAATGTGATCAGACCCCAGGTCATCCCCAGACCGTGCACAGTTCTCCCAGAGGCAGAGCTGTGCAGCGCCTTACCTGCCCTTCTTCCTCTGCGTCCATCTCCTGTCCCCACAGCTCCTCACAGGCTGAACGCCACCCTGAGGATGGGAAATCTTCTACAAACAACACAAATAGCTCATTAGTAAGTGTGGCCTTACCCCAAACCTTAGCCTGGGCACTGATCCACTCCCCCATGAGCTGGTGATGAAATGGCCACGTGACACAGAAGTTTGAGGTGTGATGGCACAGAGTTGTGGTGGACGTTGTGGGGGTGGAGGAGGCCAGGGTGCCTAGCCCCGCAGCCTGGTTGGTCCCTCTCTCGCGGGAGGTCCAACGAGGGCACGCGGTGGTGGGAGGCCTTCATGCACATGAGGAGAGACACAGCTGGGACGGATGCACACAGATGAGGATGCTGGGGGAGTTAATGGAGCTGAAGGACTGTGTTGTGAAAGGTTTTACCTTGGCCTTTTTCTTTTTTTTGAGAGCACTGAGAGAATGTTGGAAGCCAGAAGTGACTGGACAAGCGAGTGTTACCAAGGCTGCCAGGTCGACTCGGGGAAGAGAGGGTGCATGGAGAGAAAAGGCTGGACTGAGGCCGCCCAGCTAGCCGTCTTTCAGGCTGAGGATGGACCCCTCCACGCTCCTAATTGGCAAGAGACCCCTGCAAGCCAGGCCGCCGTTCTCACTGTATCAGCTGTATCAGGAGCATCCGCAATCGATCTTTAACACCTCGTCTGCGGGTTCTCTTCTCCCTCTGGCTGCCAGGGCATGCTGGTTACCTTGTTCAAAATCATGGCCCTGTAGCCATCACAGTGCCCAGCACTGTCGGACCGGTTCCACACAGTCACATGTCTACCATCTAACCAAACTCCCTAAGGGAAACATCGGACATAAAAGATCCCAACATCACAACGTTCAGTCTGACTCACCAGCTCACGGCTGATTCTGTGTCCATTACTCTCTGCCCCCTCAGTCTGTAGTAGTGTGAGAAAGTTGTGGCCGGGTGACTCTGAACCTCAACTCATGCTAGCATCCGTGATAAAAGTCTTCACAGAACCCCATCGATAGGTTGAATCAGAACAAAAAGAGGGACTTACTTAGTGGTCCAGCAGCTAAGACTGTGTTCCCAGTGCAGGGGGACTGGGTTCGATTCCAGTTCAGGGAACTAGATCCCACATGCCACGACTGAGAGTTGGTGGTTGGTGTACCGCAACTATAACCTGGTGCCGCCAAATAAATAAAATATATTTTTCAAAAGAACAAAAGGAAATGCCTTCCTGAAAGAAGGAGGTTGTCCTTACACAAATTTTGAGTTTGGTTTCAAACCAAAAAGAGTTCATATATGTTCCTGGGGAATTTTCAAAACACCTGGACTCTGAAGCAGAACCCTCCAGCATGTGGTTGCTAAGTGGAGTGCTAGGGAGCAATATCATCCATGGGCCGTGCTGGTCAAGGTCTGAGCTAAACCTGCATCGTCAGGGCCCATTGAACTATGACAACTTTAAAATAAGGGAAAATGGCCAGTTAGCTCAGTTGGTTAGAGCATGGTTAATAAAATGAGGGAGACGAAAAACCTAAAGCTAGATTCAACTGTTTTCTCTCTACAGTTTGTGTTGGTCTCTGCTCAACATTTTGTATATTTACAGTAGCTCACCCTCACCTTCATTTACAGGAAGTGTGGCAAAGCCATGTACGCCGAGTTCATGTGTCTAAGCAAGGCTGAGTGGAAAGCAAACCTAACGGTTATTGGGTGAATCCAAGCACTGCAGGAGGTCGGCTGGGGTCGTTTAGAACCAAAAATACACGTCAGACCATCACACTTATTGTTGGAGAAGGACCAGCTTGCTGAGTGCTCTGGGTCTAACCGTATATATATTTATAGCCTTCCACGCCCTAAAAACAGCTTAAGGTGATTTCCAATAATAAATCAAATTTAACACGGTAAATCGAGTTAGCAGATGGGAAGGGGAAAGAAAGTAAGGCCTTGCTTTCCCTGTGGCCATGGCATATGGGCGCTTCCTGTCACCCTGCAGGGTGGCCTGACGGGCTGCTCGCCCGAGTCAGGCCAAAGGCACACTCACCACCCCATCCCAGTCCACCCCATCTAATGAGGCCCGTCTCGCTCTGAAGGAGGCACAGGTGTGGTCCCCATGGGCAGAGTGGCCGGTAGCCACAGTAGTGGCCATCAGCATTCGGCCACAGTCTCCTCATGTGAAGACCCAGTGGCTTAACGCGGATGAAAGCGTAGGTCTCTGACTGACTTCCAGCTGGGGAGCTGGGTCCTCCCTGCTTCAGGCCCCCACCTTCCCCAGGGTGACACCAAGCCAAGACCCTCCCCCACGGCCCTCCGGGGCTGCAGAGCACAATGAAATCCATGCAGGGAGAAAGGTGGTTCCCCACGTGGGTTTCAGGTTTCACAGACCATGAGGTGGCGCTGGTGGTGGGGGAAACAACAGAGGGCAGGTCCTCAAGCTCTCGAGTGGCCCAGCTTCTGCCATGGGGTTCCTGTATGGCCTCAACAGTGCTGAGTTATAAGGGTGTGGGGAGGCGTGCTGACAGGGGTCACGTTGTGGGGTCGGAACTCAAGGGAGTCACCCTCTTCAAGGCCATGCAGGTGCAGGGACCAGGGGAACATTGGGAAGCTAGTTCTCAGTTCAGTTCAGATCAGTCGCTCAGTTGTGTCCGACTCTTTGCGACCCCATGGACTGCAGCATGACAGGCTTCCCTGTCCATCACCAACTAGTTCTGCAAAAGTTTTTTTCTTCGTCTGTCAAGCGTCTCTGTCCCCTGAGCAGACTTTCATAAATACAGTAAGTCCCCACATATGATCCTTCAAGTTGTGTGTGTGTGCGTGTGCGCTCAGTCGCTTCAGTCGTGTCCAACTCTTTGTGACCCTATGGACTGTAGCCTGCCAGGCCCCTCTGTCCATAGGATTCTCCAAGCAAGAATACTGGAGTGGGTTGCCATGCCCTTCTCCAGGGGATCTTCCCAACCCAGGAATCAAACTCGGATCTCCCGCATCTCCTGCACTGCAGGCGGATTCTCTACTGCTGAGCCATCGGGGAAGCCCAAACCTTCAAGCTGCAAACTTGCTAAGATGTGAACGTGGTTCACATGTCCAAATCACATAAGTTAGTTCACACGTGTGGCATACACTGTCACATGGGTGCATCCTCTACCAGTGGTTTTGTGTGCTTTATTACAGTATTATCTAGAGTGTAGAGGCGCAGTATCTTTATTTCAAGTTCAGGATGCCTGGAAGCCAGCATTACAGCGGTGGTGATATAGCAGGTACTACTGTACTTTTCAAGGTACTGTGCTGTAAGATTAAAAATGTTTTACTTGTTTTTTGTTTTTTTTTTTATATATTATTTGTGTGAAAAGTATTTTAAATCTTTTACAGTATAGTACTATATAGCTGGCTCAATGGTAAAGAATCTGCTTGCCAATACAGGAGACACAGGTTCAATCCCTGGGTCAGAAAGATCCACTGGAGAAGGAAATGCCAATGCACTATAGTCTTCTTGCCTGGAGATCCCCACGGACAGAGGAGCCTGGCGGGCTACAATCCATAAGGCTGCAAGAGTTGGACGTGACTTAGGGACAACAATAACAATAGAACTTAACTACAACATTAGGTTTCCCTACAACCTTTCAAGAATGCCTTTAGTATGTATATAAAGCACATTTAATCACAGGAGAATTTAATCACAGGTATGTTTAACACTCAGCTGCTACACAGACTTTAAATCACGCCACATCCACAGGACACCATTGAGCATTTTTGTCCTGGGTGTGAAGGCTGCTTTCTGATGTTGATTTGTCAAACCATTTCCTACAAGTGCTGTCTGGCTCATAACAAGGAAGAGGTCACAAGATAAAAATGAGGCAAAAGACAAAAAGCATCACAGAGAAGAGCAAACATAGTTTTCAAAAAGTTATATGGATGTATAACCGAATCACTTTGCAGTACAACAGAAATTAACATGATATCATAAATCAACTATATTTCAATTAAAATAAATATATATATATTTTTAAGTCTAATAAACCCAAGGCAATTCTGATATAATCGAAGTACACCACCAAGTTTCCTGACTCGAGGAACGGCACTTCACTTGGCCCATTACATTGCTGCACCGCTGCTAGAATCTAAATAGAATGGAATTGCATGTCTGCTCCACAGCTTTTTTCTACCCCTACTATGATTTTATCTGCCCATTCGGCACCAAAAGAATGCCCAGACCTTGATCCAAAAGCACACTGGGATTGCTACTGCCCCCCCCCCGACCCACCTCCATTCCTGAAAAGCAGGACTTGGCCATTTGCATCTTTCTCCCCCAAAACAGGGGGTCTGGCAAAGCAGAACAGCAGCCATGGTAAAGACTCAAAACACATATCAGAAGAATTAAAATGACATAAAATTATCTTGAAAGTTCTAGGACCTGTAAAGAACATTCAGTAGAAATGGTCGACAATTCTCTTTAAAAAACGACGGCACCATACGCAACATTGTGAATCAAATATACTTCAGGGTTTTGAAGTTAAAAAAAAAAAAAAAAAACTGCCGTTCCCCATGAGAAAGTGACCAGGGTCAGGGATTCCAGTGCCCATAGTCTGTGGTTAAGCATTCTGCCCACATCCCCCACATAGCACTGCCTTCTCACAGCTGGGATGAATGAGTGATTGACTAAACATTCAGACTTTTATTCTAACTGCTCTCACTTCAAAATGCCATTCTTTTGCCTTGGCAATATCCATAAACCATTTTTTACAAATATGTGGAGATGGATTCTCCCCTTGGTGTAGATAACTACTGTGTTCACAGTAAGTGTGTCTTGAGTTGCTTGAGAGAGAAGGAGAACATCAACTCTTTTGAACATGGATTTCTTCAATGAGCAAGAAGAAGAGGTTCCATTGTGATGCATAAAACGTAGAACTGAGGTATGTAAATCACTGAGCAGCTAATTACCATAAATAATTGCTTTCTAAAGCTCAATCTTTAGTTTTTGGCTTGCTAATGCAAAGACGTCCAATAGACACATTTGAATGAAATAAAACTGAGGCATTTTCTGAGGTCCCTGTTTAAATTAAACAACGCCACTACTGCCAAAGCAAGATAAGCTCATCGCCTTCTGAAATGTAGCTATTTCACAAACCTAGTCTTAGCTTTCTGGTTCTCTTCTTCAAGATGACTTGAAATTGGCATTTTTCTAAAGATACAAGCTCCACTAGGCTATGGATCTTATAAAAACATGCTTAAAAACAGAACTGGCCCTCGAAAAGTTTAAAATCTGGTTTAAAATATATAAACTTGCTCAAAATCACTGATGCCTTAAAAGAATCAGTCTGCTTTGTAAATTATTTCTCCCATTAAGATTTCTACTTCCAATTCTATGCATTTTATTCTCTGTGTATCCCATTGGAAATCCTCTCTTGACACCTTGATTTTAAAAAAAGAAGAAGAAATAACAGAGATTTAAAATATCAGTCTGGTCTTAGAGTTTCAGTTATTAAAGAAACAAACATAAACACTCCATTTGTTTGCAACCTAATTATAAAAAGAGTCTGGAAGTGAGGAGTGTTCTTCAGGAGGCTTGTGTCAAGACATAAGTGTCACAAACATAGAAGAACACTTGGGAGACTTGAGACAGTGGGTCCTGACTCCCTGTCACTGGTCACCAGCACTCAAGGGGCAGACTTTCCCTCTGGAAATTTCTAGTGGTTTATCTCAGAAATCATTCCTTTCTCAAGTAAAATCACAGGAGTCCATTTTCAAGAGGGCTTACCTGGTAATTTGCGTCCTTGTACTGAAGTCAAGTGACCTCATTGATCGAAGAACTTCAATGCACCCCAGATACTGCAAGGAGAGAAAATGTAAGTCATGAGTCAGAGAACTAAGATGAAGAGACGATTCCTAACCAAAGCAAAGCTATTTGAGGAGCCATACACATTTTTTCAACCACTTTATAACTTTTTATTCATGGTGACACTTCATTCTGTTTCTATAGAAGTAATAACTCACACTCATCAGAAAACATCCTGAGTGCTTACAGTTGGCACTATACTTAACTTTCACGAAACCCATTAGTATGTTCACTTTCTTTAGCAATACATCTTCAAAAACTTTTGTTGAGGTATAACTTGTATGTCATAAAATGCAGAAATCATAAATGTACAACTCAATGATCATTTAAACATGGACCTGTCATGTAACCACCACCCAACATCCCAACATCCCATTTCTAGTCCTTTACTAAATTTCCAGAAGTTTATAATATTTAGAGAAAGAATTAAAACACTATAATACCAACATTTTGGCCAACCTTACACTTCACTATTTAGTAAATACATTTTGGGTTTTGAATAAACTATAGATTATCCCCAAAGGTGTTTTATTTTGGTTTACCAGAAAGACCTCTTCTGACTTATTTAACATAAATTTTCAGAATTTCAACTTAATATCTAAATTTGTAGCTAAATTTGTTTATCAGTTTTATACATGAGAATGTATGTGTATATGTGAATATATGGCCACAGTTAAAGCTACAGACAAACAACTAGAATGGAAAAGATAGAATATTCGTGTTCCAAAGCCCTTGGGGGAGTTTGAAGGTACAGATGTTTTATACTAATGACTTTAAATTTAGACATAGCAGGAAGGGACCTCATGGTGTAGTACAGAAAAGACTGCATTTAAATTATACAGAAAACCTGAATTTGAGCCTGGCTCTGTCATATCTTCTTACATAACCTCAAGCAAAACTTTAAACTTCTCTGAAATGTGACTATTACTCCAACCACTGCACAGTCAGAGTTATTTAAATACCACCACCTCCATCAGTTAAGTGGGTACCATGAACGGTCACAGAGACATATGAATAAGATGACCACCAACCTTGTAGAGTCATATGATTAAAGGGACAATATCACACAATCACGTGAATATCGAGACCAGCATCACAGGGTTATATAACTACCACCACCTCCACCAAAGTCGAAGACTTATGCAAATACCACAGCCATCATCACAAACGCACCTGAGTACCATGACCAACATTGCAGAGTTATGTAAACTACAACGAGGTCACAAGCCTCAGGAAAACAATGAACAACAGAGCATGCTTACGTGACTACCAGAGTCGCTATTATAGACTTGTGTGGATGCCATCACCGCCATAGCAGGGCTAGACGATGACCACCGTCACTAAGATGTGCGGAGACCACGACCCCCTTCGCCGAGTTACAGGACTGTCACAGTTATGTGAACATCACAACCACATCCCAGAGCTATGTGAATACCATCACCAGCAACATTACAAAGTGAAGTAATTACTTCAACCAAAGTGGCAAAGTTGTGTCAATAACTCTGAAGTGTGTGACGACCATTGCTACCGCCACTGCACTTATGGAAACCTCCATGCCCACCACTGCAGATGTGTGACTGTGACATGACCACTGCAGGTCAGCTAGTTACTGTGCCCACCATCACAGAGCTATTGAAGACCGTTTTATAACACTGCAGAATTATATGATCCCACCAACACCACCAGAGCAGAATGTGAATTCTGTGAATGCTCTCTCAGTTATGGGACTATCACTACGTCACAGTGCCATGTTAATGCCAACACAACCATCACTGTAGAGCTGTGTGAATTCCATGCCCAAGTCCTGGTGTTATCTGAATTACGTCATCACCGTCCTCACAAGATCTGTGAATAACAAAATCAATGCCACACAATTATGCCAACACCATGACAAAATAACATCTTAGGATTATGAACACTGTGATGAATTGCAGTGTCTAGGAACACAACCTTCCCCAGTGATGTGGGGTCATGTGAATCCAAGACCCCTGCCACACAGTTATTTGAATACCACCTGTTGGGCTGAGCCCTACAGGCCTACAAGCCCTGCACTTGCCCCTCTTCAACACCCAAGAAAGAGCTGGTGTCAGCAACAGAGACATCGCCGGCCTAGTGGATGGGGGGAATCTCACATGTCTCAAGCACGGTCCTGGAGCAACAACCCACCATGTGCAGCAGACAGCGGGCAGAGCAGGGCAGTAGTCTTCACTCCTAGGGGGAGAGGGAGGTTACCAGTTATAGGGGGAACTGACATCAGGTTGGCTCTCAGTTACCAGGGAAAACCAGCAGGGGAGCATGTCCGTAATGGCCCATTTGATAAGGTATCATGGTGGAGATGCTCTAAACCAAAGCTTAGAATGATCACCGGCTGGGGCCGGGGGCAAGGATGTGGGAAGGTCAGTCATGTGAGCAGGGTGTAGGTATAGCTGGCACTGGTCAAGCAGGGGATGTACAGAGAGCAAGAAAACAGCCATCTTGGGTGGCCGGATCATCCACCACCGCTGCCCCGACAATGATGTGTGAAATGCAAACACCTGGCCAACCTCAAAGGGCCATGGAAGTAACATCAGCAGGATCATAAATTCATACGAATGCACCTATCCCAGTGGCACGTTATGTGTATGCAAATACCACCACCACCATAGGGCTGTGTGGATGCCGTGACCAGCATCACAGCTACGGGAGCTGTGGGAGCTATGGGAACAGAGAGCCAACGGTGAGGTTCTGAGAAGACTACCACTAACACAGCCCCTGAGTTATGTGACTACCACAGCCAACACCGCAGGTTGTGTAAACAGCATAAACAACATCCAACATCACTTCAACGCTATCAGCAACACTGCAGACACGTGACTATCATGTCCACCACAGCAGAATTTTACGAAGACCGTCTGCACCCACTCCACAGAATAACCCATAACAGGCTCCACACTGCAGAGGCAGACGAACACTACCACTCAGATCCTTGCAGAGTCACATGAACACCAGAGCCCCCAACTCCGCAGAGTTATATGGATATGACCACCACCAGCATCACAGATTCCTGTGACTACCACCACCAACGCTAATGCAAAGCTCTGTGAACTCCTTGACGAACGTGCAGAGTAACGTGTAGACTAACTTCTCAGAGTTGTCGCTGCCACCACCGCAACCTTCACAGGCATGCCAGTACCGCCACTGCTCTCACAGTTGTCGTAAGACCATGTCCGACTTCAGGGAATTATACAGGATGACCAGTACTGCCACATTCACAGCACTGCGTGAACATCACCACCAACACTGCCAAGCTGAATTACCCTCCCGCCGGCCCGCAGCAGTTTGTCCTGTTCCCACCAATGTCTAAGCAAGTTTACTTCTCTACCCTTTGTAACAGTGGACAACAGCAATCTTTTGAAACTTTGCCTCTCGTGGGCAAAAGTATTTCTTTTCTGTTGTTTTCATTTAAATCTCCCTGTCATCTCATCAGATTGTGTAGTTTTCTCATTTGTTTATTGCTATTTGCACTTCTTTTTCTGTTAACTGACTGTTCATATCTTTGGTCCAGTTTTCTATTAGGTTCTTCATCTTTTTTCTTCTAGATTAATGTGATGTTAATCTTTTGATGGTCAATTTCTACATTTTACCTGAAAGAACTTGTTACCATAGTAATATAGTAATAATTCCTGTGATTACACGTCTATCCTTTCTGGTGTGGCTTTGGAATACCCTATCTTGCAAGAGAAGGTCTTATGTCCACTGATTCTCATAATACTCATCCAAATTTTATTTTAAGGATATTTATTTATTATTTACCTATCTATGCTTTCACTTTATTTAATGGTTTTCATCTAGCTTTTTAATCTATTTGGGATTTATTTGTCTATATAGGCTATGGCGTGAATTATAATGCTAGCCTCCAAATGGACTACTACTTATTTGAGTTGTTGTTGTTCAGTTGCTAAGTCATGTCCAAATCTTTGCAACCCCATGGATTACAGCATGCCAGGCTACCCTGTCTTTCACGATCTCTGAGAGATTCCTCAAACATATGTCCATTGAGTCAGTGATGGCGTCCAATCATCTCATCCTCTGTGGTCCCCTTCTCCTGCTGCCCTCAATCTTTCCCAGCATCAGTTCTTTTCCAGTGAGTTAGCTCTTTGCATCATGTAGCCAAAATCTTGGAGCTTCAGCTTCAGCAGTAGTCTTCCCAGTGAATATCCATGGTTGATTTCCTTTGGGATTGACTGATTTGATCTCCTTGCTGTCCAAGGGGCTCTCAATAGTCCTCCCCAGCACCACAGTTTGAAAGCATCAATTCTTCAGCCATCAGCCTGCTTTATGGTTCAACTCTCACATCCATATTAAATGATTACCAGAAAAACAATAGCTTTGACTATACAGACCTTGATCAGAAAAGTGATTTCTCTGCTTTTGAATATGCTGTCCAGGTTTGTCATAGCTCTTCTTCCAAGGAGAAAGCATCTTTTAATCTCATCTCCGCAGTCACCATCCACAGTGATTTTGGAGCCAAAGATAATAAAATCTTCCACTGCTTCCACTTTTTCCTTATCTGTTTGCAATGAAGTGATGGGACTAGATGCCATGATCTTAGTTTTTAGACAGTTGAGTTTCAAGCGAGCTTTTTCACTCTCCTCTTTCACCTTCATCAAGAGGCCCTTTATTTCTTCTTTGCTTTTTGCCATTAGAGTGGCATCACCTGCATATCTGAGGTTGCTAATATTTCTTCCAGCAATCTTGATTTCAGCTTGTGAGCCCTCCAGCCCAGCATTTTGCATAATGACTCTGAGGCTTCCCTGGTGACTCAGATGGTAAAGAATCCACCTGCAATGCAGGAGACCCAGGTTCAATCCCTGGGTGGGAAAGATCCCCCAGAGAAGAGAATGGCTACACACTCTGGTATTCTTGCCTGGAGAATTCCATGGACAGAGAAGCCTGGCAGGCTATAGTCCATGGGGTTGCAAAGACTGGGACACAACTGAGGGACTAACTTTCAGTTTTCACCCTACATATAAGTTAAATAAGCAGAGTGACAATATACACCCTTGGTGTATAACCTTTCCCAAATTTGAACCAGCCAGTTGATTCCTGTCCAGTTCTAACTCTGCTTCTTGACCTGCATACAGGTTTCTCAGGAGACAGGTAAGGTGCTTTAATATTCCCATCTCTTTAAGAATTTCCCACAGTTTTTTGTGATCCACACAGGATAGCTCAATTGGTAAAGAATCTGCCTGCAAAGCAGGAGACCCCAGTTCGATACCTGGGTTGGAAAGATCCGCAGGAGAAGAGACAAGCTACCCACTCCAGTATTCTTGGGCTTCCCTGATGGCTCAGCTGGTAAAGAATCCGCCTGCAAGGCGGGAGACCTGGGTTCAATCCCTGGGTTGGAAAGATCCCCTGGAGAAGCGAAAGGCTAACTACTCCAGTAGTCTGGCCTGGAGAATTCTATGGACTATAGTCCATGGGGTCGCAAAGAATCGGACATGACTGAACGACTTTCACTTTCACTAACTTCACACAGTCAAAGCCTTTAGCATAGTCAATGAAGCAGAAGTAGAGGTTTTCGGAATTCCTTTGCTTTCTCTGTGACCCAACAGATGTTGACAATCTGATCTTTGGCTCCTCTGCCTCTGCTAAATCCAGCTTGTACATCTGGAAGTTCTTGGTTCATGTACTGTAGAAGCCTAGCTTGAAGGATTTTGAGCATGACCTTGCTAGCATGTGAAATGAGTGAAACTGTGCAGTAGTTTGAATATTCTTCGGCACTGCCTTTCTTTGGAATTAGAACGAAAGCTGGCCTTTTCCAGTCCTGTAGCCATTGCTGAGTTTTCCAAATTTGCTGGCATATTGAGTGTAGCACTTGATTCTAACGGCATCATCTTTCAGGATTTGAAATAGCTCAGCAAGAATTCCATCACCTCCACTAGCTTTTTTGTAAAGTTTCCTACAGTCCACTTGACTTCACATTCCAGGATGTCTGGCTCTAGGTTAGTGACCACACCATTATGATTACTCAGGTCATTAAGAGCTTTTGTGTACAGTTCTTCTGTGTATTCTTGCCACTTCTTATTCTCTTCTGCTTCTGGTAGGCCCATGCCATTTCTGTCCTTTATTGTGCCCATCTTTGCATGAAATGTTCCCTTGGTATCTCAAATTTCTTGAAGAGATCTCTCATCTTTCCCATTCTATTTCTTCCCTCTATTTCTTTGCATTGTTCACCTAAGAAAGTGTTCTTATCTCTCCTTGCTATTCCCTGGAACTCTGCATTCAGTTGGGTATATCTTTCCCTTTCTTCTTAGCCTTCCTTTTCTCTTCTCAGCTATTTGTAAGGCTTATACAAGTACTTAAGTAAAAACTTATATGAATATCACTGATTTAATCATTCATTCATGTCTCCCTTGGTTAATGTGCCAACTTTGTGGTATATTAAATTCCTATTTCTGTATGTACCTTTATCTGAACTCTCTTATATGTCATTGGTCAATTTATGAGTCTCTGGTGCATATTTTTCCTTAAGAACTTTAAGATTATTTAGTGAAGTTCTCCCACACCTCAAAAGCCGTTTGAATTCCATTGAAATTTCATATGCTACCTTGAAAAGAATTTCATTTATTATTAAGTTTTTTTATCCACAAACATGAGACTTGTCTCAAATTCAGATATTATTATTGCCTTTAATAAGACTCTGTAGTCTTTATTATATAAATCTCATACTTTTCTTTGGTGTATTCCAAGGCATTTTTGGGCTCCAAAATCACTGCCAATGGTGATTGCAGCCATGAAATGAAAAGACACTTACTCTTTGGAAGGAAAGTTATGACCAACCTAGACANGTGAAGAGGAACTAAAAACCCTCTTGATGAAAGTGAAAGAGGAGAGCGAAAAAGTTGGCTTAAAGCTCAACATTCAGAAAAGGAAGATCATGACATCCAGTCCCATCACTTCATGGCAAATAGATGGGGAAACAGTGGAAACAGTGGCTGACTTTATTTTGGGGGGGTCTCCAAAATCACTGTAGATGGTGATTGCAGCCATGAAATTAAAAGACGATTACTCCTTGGAAGGAAAGTTACGACCAACTTAGACAGCATATTAAAAAGCAGAGACATCACTTTGTTAACAAAGGTCCAACTAGTCAAGGCTATGGTTTTTCCAGTAGTCATGTATGGATGTGAGAGTTGGACTATAAAGAAAGCTGAGTGCTGAAGAATTGATGCTTTTGAACTGTGGTGTTGGAGAAGACTCTTGAGAGTCCCTTGGACTGCAAGGAGATCCAACCAGTCCATCCTAAGGGAGATCAGTCCTGAGTGTTCATTGGAAGGACTGATGTTGAAGTTGAAACTCCAACACTTTGGCCACCTGATGTGAAGAGCTGACTCATTTGAAAGACCCTGATGCTGGGGAAGATTGAAGGCAGGAGGAGAAGGGGATGACAGAGGATGAGATGGCTGGATAGTATCACTGACTCAATGGACATGAGTTTGGGTAAACTCCGGGAGTTGGTGGTGGACAGGGAGGCTTGGCTTGCTGCAGTCCATGGGGTTGCAAAGAGTCGGACACGACTGAGTGACTGAACTGAACTGAATGGAAAGATAGCCTGTGTTTGTGGATTTGAAGATTTAGTATTGTTAGGATGGCAATACTACCTGAAGTGATCTACAGATTGAGTGCATTCTCTATCAAAATCCCAAAGACTTGTTTTGCAAAAGTAAAAAATTTAAAACAAAAATTTATATAGAGTTACAAAGGACCCCTAATAGCCAAAAAAGTCTTGATAAAGAAGAACAATTTTGGAGGTCTCATACTTTCCCATTTAAAAACTTACTACAAAGCTACAGTAGTTTTAACAAAGTGGTACTGGCATAAGCATACACATAGAGACCAAAGGAATAGATGTGAGAATCCAGAAATAAACCCATACATTATGGTCAACTGTTTTTGACAAGTGTGCCAAAGCTGTTCAGTGAGGAATAGTCTTCAATAAATGGTGCTGGGACAAATTGGATACCCCTGAACAAAAGAATGAAACTCGACCCCTACCTTAGAAACAAATGCAAAAGCTAACTCAGAATGGATCAAAAGACCTAACTGTAAGAGCTGTAAAAGTTGTGTAGATAGAAACACAGGTGTAAATCTTTGTATCTTTGGATTAGGCAATGGTTATTTGAATATGATACTAAGAGCAGAAGCAACAAAAGAAAAAACAGATAAGTTAGATTTCATAAATATTAAAAGCTTTTATGCTTCAATGGATACTACCACAAAAGTAGAAAGACAACCCATAGAATGAGAGAAAATATTTGTATTTTCATACATGTATCTGATGAGCATTCAGGATATACAAAACCCTTACAACTCAACAACAAAAAGGAAAACAATCTAATTAATATGTGGAAAGAAATAGACATTTTTCCAAAGAATATATGCAAACAGTCAATAAGCACATGAACAGATGCTTGATATCATTAGTTTTTAGAAAAATGAAAATCAAAGCCACAATGGGAAAATCAAAGCCACACTTTATACCCACTAGGATAGCTATATAAAAACAAACAACTCGAGAAAGTAACAAGCTATAGCAAGGATGTGGATAAATGGGAATGTTCATGTCCTGTTGTTGGGAATAGAAAATGGTTTAGCTGCTGTTGAAAACAGTTTTGCAGTTCCTCAGTAAATTCAACATAGAATTACCAAGTGAGCCAGCAATTCCACGCCTAGGTATATATTTGAGAAACTTAGAAATATATATTCACACAAAAATTTGTGTTTTTGGACAACCCAAATCTCCATTAACTTATAAATGGTTAAAAAATGTGACATATCCATATGATGGAACATTATTCAGCTGTAGAAATAATGTATGTACTGATACATGATACAATGCAGATAAACCTTAAAAACATTATGATAAGTTAAAGTAGCCAGACACAAGAGGTCAGACATTATATGGTTTAATTTTCATGAAATGTTCAGAATAGGTAAATCCATACATTTATGTAGATTGTACATTTATGTAGAATGTAGATTAATGATTGCCAGGGACATGGGGTAGAGAGGAAAGAGTTATTTATTGGGATGATAAAATATTCTGGAATTTAGATAGTGGTGATGGTTAGGCAACATTGTGACTGTATTAAAGACTCTCTAATGAAAAGAATTACCTGTTTACCTCTTTTGGTGTTATTTCTATTGTATAGTTGGTATTTTATTAATTTGTGGAAACTCTTTATATTTGGTGGATATTAATCCTTTTTTTATATGCTTCAAATATTCTCTCTCAAAAGAGTCTGTTGATTGTCCATTTGTTTGTGTTATTTTTTGGTGCACAAAAGTTGAAAATTTTTACATGGTATGATCTGTTAATCTTTTTCATTGTGCCTTCTGAATTTGAAACTTAAGATATTTTCTATCTCAAGAATATTAAAATGCTTTCAACATTTCTCTCGAAACTTGTTGAGCTGTTTTTAAAAGTGTATATTTTAAAACCATATAGACTTTTTATATGTTTGGCATAAAGTGGGAGTTTAGCTTTATTTTTTTCCAAATGGTTCTATAGAATTCATTGAATAATGCATGCTTTCCTCACTGATTTGAAATGTTGCCTGTATATATTTTGATAAGAACATTGAAAATGTCGTAGTCTTTCACACTTAGCTCTTTCAGAGATTCCTCCCTACCAACCGACGGTCAGTGTGCTGCTGCTGCTGCTAAGTCACTTCAGTCGTGTCCGACTCTGTATGACCCCATAGATNCTTTCCTTTTTTTTTTTTTTTTTTGGTCATACCATATGCCATGTGGGATCTTATAGGAACTTTGTTCCCCAACTAGGGATCAAACTCATGCCCTCTGCACTGGAAGGTGGAGTCTTAACCACTGGACCACCAGTGAGGTCCCCAGAACTGGCAGTATTTCTGCTTGTTTGATCCCAACACATCTTTATTGAGCGATAGTCTAGCCACACCCTACATGTTCTCCTCAGAACACACTTTCATTTTTTGCAATACGTTCAGGGTGAGAGTTTTTCAAATCTTTCAGTTCTGATTCCATTTTTCTTAACAGCTTCTTCAATTTCTCTCTCCTCTCACCTTTTACTATAAGCAGTTAGGAGGATCTAGGCTATATCTCCAACATTTTGCTTAGAAATGTCATCAGTTAAACAGCCGATTTCATTGTTCCTAAGGTCTATCTTACATCTGTCTCTTATACACATCTTATAGACATGTAAAATAATGATATTTATACCTATGCAGTTATTTTAACTATTTTCCCCACAAGGCACTGTTGTATTTCTTAAACTATTTCATTGTCTCAACAATTTTTATGGTAGGTGTATTTGTCTGCTAGGGCTGCCAAACCAGAATACCATAGACTTGGTGGTTTAAACAACAAAGGTTTGTTTTATCATAGCTATGGAGACTGGAATTCTAAGAGCAAGGTGTTAGCAGGGCTGGTGTGTGATGTGGGCTCTCCCTTTGGGTTGCAGATGGCTGCCTTCTTCCCCTGTGCTCACACAGCATTTACTTGGTATGTGCCTGGGGGAGAGAGAAAAAGAGAACTCTGGTGTCTCTTCTTATGAGGACACTAATCCTATCAGATCAAGATCCTATCTTTATGACTCTATTTAACTTCAATTACTTCCTTAGAGGTCATTATCTCCTTGTACCACCACCCTGAAGGTTAGGGTTTCAATGCAAGAATTTGAGGGACACAAGCATTCAATCCATCATATTCCCTTTCTGGTCTCCCTCAAATTCATGTCCTTCTAACACTTAAAATCTATTCATTGCACTTCAACAGCTCCCAAAGTCTTAATTCATTCCAGCATCAACTCTACATTCCAAAGTATCATCTAAATAACATTTAAATCAGATACAGGCGAGGCTCAGGTATAAGTCATCCTGAGGCAAAATTCCTTTCCAGCTATGAACTTGCAAAACCAGACAGGTAGTGTGCTTCCAAAATACAGCGGAACAGGCATAGGACAGACATTTCCTTTCCAAGAGGAAGAAACAGGAAAGAAGCAAGGGCTGACTGGTCCTAAGCGAGTCTGAAAGCTAGCAAGGCAAAGTCCATTAGACCTTGAGGTTTGAAAATAAGTCTTTTTGACTTGATGTCCTGCCATCCTGACCAACTGAGGTCTGCCGTGTTGCCCCCATGGCCCTAACCGGCTCTCTCAGCCCTCAAGCTCTGCTGGGTGGTGTTCCAGTCCCTGTGTCCCTGCTCCAGGATGTGGCAACCTGGTCTATTGAAACTTCAGAGTTGGGCCCACCCTCAAAAACTGAGGAGGAATTAACTTTGTCCTCTGGGTCTGTAATGGGAGTGGTGGCACTGATGATCTCTGAATCATCTTCAGAATCATTTTTGGGTTTTGTGAAAGGATAGCATATATTCACTGGAGAAGGCAATGGCACCCCACTCCAGTACTCCTGCCTGGAAAATCCTATGGATGGAGGAGCCTGGTAGGCTGCAGTCCATGGGGCTGCTAAGAGTCGGATACGACTGAGCGACTTCACTTTCACTTTTCACTTTCATGCATTGGAGAAGGAAATGGCAACCCACTCCAGTGTTCTTGCCTGGAGAATCCCAGGGACAGGGGAGCCTGGTGGGCTGCTGTCATGGGGTCGCACAGAGTCAGACACGACTGAAGCGACTTAGCAGCAGCAGCAGCAGCATATATTCACAGCCAGATAACTGTATGGTTCCATTCTATAGAACCCAGGAATTTCCATAGCCTTCCTTTTTGGTAGCCTCACTCCCACTTCAGTGGGACCTGGTAGCATTTCTTTTCTTTCCTTTTTTTTTTTTTTTTTTGGTCATACCATATGCCATGTGGGATCTTATAGGAACTTTGTTCCCCAACTAGGGATCAAACTCATGCCCTCTGCACTGGAAGGTGGAGTCTTAACCACTGGACCACCAGTGAGGTCCCCAGAACTGGCAGTATTTCTGCTTGTTTGATCCCAACACATCTTTATTGAGCGATAGTCTAGCCACACCCTACATGTTCTCCTCAGAACACACTTTCATTTTTTGCAATACGTTCAGGGTGAGAGTTTTTCAAATCTTTCAGTTCTGATTCCATTTTTCTTAACAGCTTCTTCAATTTCTCTCTCCTCTCACCTTTTACTATAAGCAGTTAGGAGGATCTAGGCTATATCTCCAACATTTTGCTTAGAAATGTCATCAGTTAAACAGCCGATTTCATTGTTCCTAAGGTCTATCTTACATAAAACACTAGAATGCAATTCAGCCAATTTCTTTGCCACTTTATAACAGGCATCACCTTTCCTCTAGTTTCCAATAATCTGTTTTTCATTTTCCTTCTGAGACCTCAACACAATGAACTTTAATAATCTTTCTACTAACATTCTGTTCATGAATACTTATATAGTCTCTAAGTAGATAAAGGCTTTTTTTCCAGCTCGCCTCTTTGTTTTCTGAGCTGTCCCCAGAATTGCCTTTTACACTGACATTTTTACCATCTGTCCCTTAAATCAAGCTAGGTCTTTTCTAGCCTGTGCCTCAAAACGCCTCCAGTCACTATCCAGTTCCTGAGCCACTTCCACATTGTGGGTAGTTGTTACAGAGGCACTATACTTCTTGGTGCCAAACTCTGTATTAGTCTGCCTTCTCCAGAGAAATGGAGACAAATTTCCCTCCTTTATGTGAGTAGGCCTCACTCAATCAGTTGTAGGCCCGAATAGAACAAAAAGGCTGACCTTTCTGTGAGCAAGGTTGAACTTCTCTGGCCTGCACCTTCAAGCTGGGGCATCTGGTTTTTTTACGGCCTTTGGAGTCAAGTATGGACGTGAGAGTTGGACTATGAAGAAGGCTGAGCACCGAAGAATTGATGCTTTTGAAGTGTGGTGTTGGTGGAGACTCTTGAGAGTCCCTTGGACTGCAAGGAGGTCCAACCAGTCCATTCTAAAGGAGATGAGCCCTGGGATTTCTTAGGAAGGAATGATGCTGAAGCTGAAACTCCAGTACTTTGGCCACCTCATGCGAAGAGTTGACTCATTGGAAAAGACTCTGATGCTGGGAGGGATTGGGGGCAGGAGGAGAAGGGGACGACCGAGGATGAGATGGCTGGATGTCATCAGTGACTCGATGGACGTGAGTCTGAGTGAACTCCGGGAGCTGGTGATGGACAGGGAGGCCTGGCGTGCTGCGATTCATGGGGTCGCAAGGAGTCGGACACGACTGAGCGACTGAACTGAACTGAACTGAACTGGAGTCAAACTGAAACACTGGCTCTTCCTGTGTTTTAAGCCTGCTGACTTTCAGATTGGAACTACACCTTCAGGTGTCCTGGGTCTCCAGCTGCAGGTGGTAGGACTTCTCAGCCTCCATTAATTGTGTGAGCCAGTTCCTTATAATCAACCAATCTCTGTCATTTGATGTCTCTCTCTCTCTTCCTCCCCTTCCTGTGTGATGTGCACACCGACAGACAAATACACACACGTACATACCACACGCCCTATTGGTTTCTCTCTCAAACCCTGCCGAATACAGTGGATGAAGCAAGTATTGGGTTGGCAAAAATGTTTGTTCAGGTTTTTCAGTGAGCTGTTACAGAAAAACCTGAATGAACATTTTGGCCAGCCTAATATTATTAATCTCATTTTGCTTTTGAGTAGGTTGAAGCCCAAGAGTGGTTAAGTCTTACTAAATGAAGATAATTGGAAGAGATACAAATTATGGCTAGGTCTTTCAGATCACAGCCTCTTGTGTACCCTGCACCTCTACTGAGAATGTACATGATGAAGGCTATTGTTACCTGCCTACATTTTATACTCTATCAACTTTTCTGAAGCAATGAAAACTCCTCTCAGGTCCTGGCACTATGTTGATACTAGATAGCAAAAGCCCCCCTCATTTTAATATCCCTTTGACAGTAATTTCCCTGTTTCTGGGGTCTATGACATCCTCTATGGAGAGTCAGACTCCTCCATGGGAGAGTACTGCCCTCTAGGGCAATACTTTAAAATATTATTATGGAACTTCTCTGGTGGTAGTGGCTAAGACTCTACCTGCCAATGCAGGGGACACGGGTTCAATCCCTGTCTGGGAAGATCCCATACGCCGCAGGGCAACTAAGCCCGTATGCCACAACGACTGAGCCCGTGAGCTGCAACTGCTGAAGCACACACACCTACAGCCTGTGCTCTGCACCAAGAGAAGCCACCACAATGAGAAGCTCATGCATTGCAACAAAGAGTAGCCTGTGCTTACCACAACGAGATGGACTCTGTATGTAGCAACAAAGACCCAGCACAACAACAACAACAAAAATAAATTAAAAAAATATTACTTAGTAATTTTTCTTACTAAGAACTTCCTATTAAAGTATTTTCTTCCTAAATGTATTTTCTTGTGTGTGTGTGTGTGTGTGCACGAGTGCATACGCTCAGTTGCTGGGTCAAGTCTGACTCTTGGTGACTCTATGGTAGCCTACCAGGCTCCTCTGTCCATTGAATTTCCCAGGCAAGATTACTGGAGTGGGTTGCCATTTCCTTCTCCAGGGGGGTCTTCCTCACCCAGGGACTGAACCTGTGTCTTTTGTGTCTCTTGCATTGGCTGATGGATTCCTTACCACTGGGCCACCTGGGAAGCCCAGGTACCTTCTTACTTGGCCCTTAGGAAAATACTTTATTCCTTTCTCCTTCCTTTCCTGCATCCATTCTACCTACTCTGGGCCAGAGGACCTCAACTGCTTTTTGGGAAATTCTATTTATATGTACTGGATAAAGTCTGGCAGGAATATTAAAGATATCTTGTCTTCTCCTAACTCAGGAGCAGTGACGTGGACCCAAGCTGGGTCTTCCACTTGGATTTGATTAGTGAGTAGTGATAGAGACGAAACAAAATGGTAAGTAGATCTTGCCTGATGCCTTCTGAAGTTGCCTGGTTTCTGCCTTGGTTTGTGAAGACCTGGGTTCACCAGCCTTTTCTTAAACCTACTTGTGCCCCTATATCCTTCAATTAAATCTCCTCTTTCCCCCCTGAGTTTACCAGAGTTGGATTTTTTAATTCACAACCAAAAAACCCCAACTTATATAGTCAAGGTGATTCATTCACTCATTCAGCAAACACTTATTAAGTATTTACTATTTGTCAAGCAATGTTCCAGTCANCTAGGACTTGAAATAGCTCAACTAGAATTCCATCACCTCCACTAGCTTTGTTCATAGTGATTCTTTCTAAGGCCCACTTGACTTCACATTCCAAGATGTTTGGCTCTAGGTGAGTGATCACACCATTGTGATTATCTTGGTCATGAAGATCTTTTTTGTACTGTTCTGTGTATTCTTGCCACCTCTTCTTAATATCTTTTGCTTCTTTTAGGTCCATACCATTTCCGTCCTTTATCAAGCCCATTTTAGAACCTTAGTTCCAGATTATTAGTATATTAAGACACAACCACAAGACATTTAGACTTAACAGTTAATTTCATTGATTATTAAATATTGTGTTTTATTTCCCATTTCTTTTTCTAGGATTTAATTCTCATTGAATGCAACATCAGGTAATTCTTTCAGAGAGTTTCCATGCAGTAAACTTTCTGAATCTATGTGTATCTGCAAATGTTTTCTTCCTGTTTCCCTCCACAATATAGTTTAGCTATATTCCCTCCACACCCAGTTTAGCTGTGTGTTGAAGTCTATGTTCAAAAATTATCTTCCTTCAGAATTTTGATGATGTTGCTCTATTATCTTTTTTGTATCTGAAGTTGCTGGTNGTAAACTTTCTGAATCTATGTGTATCTGCAAATGTTTTCTTCCTGTTTCCCTCCACAATATAGTTTAGCTATATTCCCTCCACACCCAGTTTAGCTGTGTGTTGAAGTCTATGTTCAAAAATTATCTTCCTTCAGAATTTTGATGATGTTGCTCTATTATCTTTTTTGTATCTGAAGTTGCTGGTGAGAGGTTCCTGTCCATATGCTTGTTCTTTTATCTATGTATTTATGTATGCATGTATATTAAACTGTGCCAAAATATATACAAACATAAAATTCCCCATTTTAACCATTTTAAGTATACAGTTCAGAGGCATCAAGTGCATTCACGTTTTTATGTTTCTCTCTCTTTTTTTTTAAAGTACCTGAATACTCTTCTCCAACACCCAAACTTTTGAGGATTTCCTCTATCATTGTTCTGACATTGTATCAAGAAATGGGAGCTTTTGTTCATTTGTTCTCTTAATCTTTTTTTTTGACTGCACTATGCAGCTTGTGAGATCTTAATTTGCGGACCCAGGATTGAACCCGTGCCCCCTGCAGTGGAAGTGAGGAATCCTAACCAACTGGACCACCAGAGAATTCCCTGTTCTTGGTGGAACATTTCACAGGAGAAATTGGATCTTCTCTATCATCTTTTCTCTATATTCTTGTGCCTGCATCTTATATTTGATGGGTGCTGAGCTATCTGAATCTATCTTCAATGTCTTTTAAATTTTCTTTTACTCATCCCGATTCTTTGTACTTTTATGCTGTTGGTGTTTAGTATGGTTGATTCTACAGTCTCCTTTGGCTCTTTTCATGTACGTAGCAGCAGTGGGTTTTAGGAATTGTGTCCATCTCTAGGTGTGGTCTTGAGTATGCTATCAATCATTGTAATCACATCTTCCTGTAAGCAGTCAGTTCAGGAACCAGGATGAAGCCTTAGCAAGGCTTTCTCTTGGCAACATTCTCTTGATGCTGTCTGTGCTCATCAGTGCTCCCGTGTCAGTCCCATGCTTCATGCATGATGTTTGTGACTTCCTTCTTCAGTCCTACTCCCATTGGCTTTCCTCTTTCAAGGATCCCTTAATGTGGCCGGTCCACTGATACACCCCATCTGCTTCCCATTGCAATTAGGGATTCAGCTATTCTTTCTAACTCTCTGCCAGTACTGGGGATTTAAGTGGAAGTGAGAGGCTGCAGTGTGCATACAAACAGCCAACATCATCCAAGACCTTTATCAAGTTTTAAACAGAAAAGTTTTTTCCTCCTTCATAGTATGAATGCAT
Source organism: Neotragus moschatus (assembly GCA_006410615.1). Classification (NCBI taxonomy): domain Eukaryota; kingdom Metazoa; phylum Chordata; class Mammalia; order Artiodactyla; family Bovidae; genus Neotragus; species Neotragus moschatus. The sequence goes on along the minus strand of SJYA01001386.1, from coordinate 458,411 downwards.
TTCCTTTTTAATTTCCCTAGTTTCGTTAAGCCTAGTTGTATTTTGGGGTGAGGCCCACTGCTAGGGAAAGGATATGTGTTCCCGGCTCTGCATGTCCATCATAAATGGAATGAGAGCTTGTCTCCCACCCTGGAGAGCTGAGTCCTGCTTGGAGCTCAGCTCAGGTTCACACCAGGAAGTCCCTGCCTCAGGCAGATGCTTTACTGAGCAAAGGGTATGTTATGTTATTACATAACAGAGTTATGTAACTTTTAAAAATTTACCAAAGCAATGCATACTTATGAACTTTGGAAAATGCAGAAAATACGGTTTAAGGATTTTCAGGATGAGTTGGTATTATACTTAAAAGTCTAATAAGTATATTTTTAAAAATAATTAAAAAAACAAATCCCCCTTAATCCCACCACACAAAGACGATAACTCTGGGCAGCAGGTGGTTGAGGTCAAGAGTTAGGGTCTGATATGAGGTGGCCTGGGTTCAAAACTTGACTCCTCCTGTGATCCTCTAAGCTCAGCATTTCACCTTTCTAAGGACTGAGTGTGGCTTCTTCCAAGTGTGACTTCTGACCAGATATCTGCATCAGGCCCCTTACAGACCACTGAGTCAGAAACTCTGGGGTGGAGAGGGCCTAGCACTCTGGGCTCAACAAGGCCTTCGGGTGCTTCTGATGTGTGCTCAATTTTAAGAACCATTACTCTAAGCATGGTTTCTTCATGTGCCCTTTAAAGTGAAAGTGAAGTCGCTCAGTCCGACTCTTTGCAACCCCATGGACTGTAGCCTACCATGTTCCTCTGTCCATGGGATTTTCCAGGCAAGAGTACTGGAATGGATTGCCATTTCTTTCTCCAGAGAATCTTCCCAACCCAGGGATTGAACCTGAGTCTCCCGCATTGTAGGTAGATGCTTTACTGTCTGAGCCACCAGGGAAATCCTCATGTGCCCTTAGCTATTAATTATTTGTAATTGCATAAGTAATATGTGGGTACATTCTTGTTGAAAAACATCATGTCACATAGAATGAAAAAGCAGAAGTCCGTCTTCACTACCATCAGGTATCGAGTTCTTTTCCAGTGGTCGCTGCAGCTACCAGTTTGCTGCCTGATCTTGTAGATTTGTTTCCCTGTGGATATACTTGTATCTTTGCAGACATATATTCACTAGGAATAAGTAGTTGTATGGGTTTTCTTTTTTTGGCTTTTAACTTAAACGGTATCATAGTATGCATACTTTCCCAAAGTTAGCTTATTATTGTTATTTATTTGCTTGCCTTGAAAAAAGTTTCAAAAACAGAACCATGTTTTTTTTTTTAATTACTGCTTGATCAACCATGATTAAATTTCTTTCCGATATAATCACACAGTAAAAATCTTTGCATGTGCCCCCTCTTAAAATGTATGAGCATCTCCACACGTACTTTTTCACAGGAGTTTTGGGTCAAAAGGGAAAAGTGCATATCTAAATTTTTGAGCCACTCTCTGAAATGCTTGTATCAGTTGTGGTTCCACGAATAGTAAATAAAGACTGTTTCATCTCATCTCCAGCAACACTGATGTCGCTGCATTTTTCAAATTTTTTTCCCCGATTTTCAATTTCTCATTTTGCTTTAACTACATAGGTTTGAGTGCTAATGAAATTACATAGGTTTGATCACTGCTCATAAGGGTCAGCACCTGTCTGTCACACAGTGATTGCTTAATAAATGTTAGCTTTTAATGATTAACATTTTGGTATAATCATTCTGATTTTTTATATATAGCTTTTGAAAGATCTAGTTATTATCATACTGTAGATACATTTTGAAAAAACTGACTGCATTGCATTCCTTTTTATTAACTTATTTGTTTTAAAAAATATTTAAATATTTGTTTATTTGGCTATATGTCAGGTGTTACTTGCAGCACGTGGGCTTCTTCCAGTTGCGGCTTGTACAGCACAGCGTTAGTTGCCCCACAGCCTGTGGGAGCTTAGTTCTCTGACCAGTGATTGAAACCATGTCCCTTGCAGATTCTAAGAAGGCAGACCACTAGACCACCAGGGAAGTCCCTATTGCATTCTTTCCTCAGTATTTATATAGTCTTCATAAATATGTAATGATGGCATAGCTCCTCTGATAGCTTCACCACACTGACCCTCATCTCCTGAGGAGCACTTCGTCTGTGTCTTTGTTGTTTTCGTAACAAATAATAATTGATAGGGCTTCACAGGGGGCTCAGTGGGAAAGAATCCACCTGCCAATGCAGAAGACACAGTTTCAATCCCTGCATTGGGAAGATCTCCTGAAGGAGGAAATGGCAACCCACTCCAGTATTCTTGCCTGGAGAGTCCCACAGACAGAGGAGCCTGGCGGGCTACAGTCCACGGGGTTGAAAAGTGTTGGACACAACTGAACAACAAAACAACACAACTAAACAGCAAGAGGATCTTTATGCATAAGGGATTTTAGGAGTAGGGATCATTAAGATCCATTCTTATGTTAAAATTTCAGAAATGGAATTTCTGGAACAAAAGAACAGGTTTGAGCCTCTATATGTATAAAAATATTTTCTGTGTGGTTATATAAATTAAAAATATTTTTATTATGAGTAATGCATTTACTCCTATTGCACTTATTACACACTTGTGAACAGTCCTAATGGTGTGAAATCGAAACGCGAGTGCACTTCTCTCCCTCAGCATACTCCTGGTGGCATACCAAGTATATATCTTGTCAGATATCCTTTATCTATATAAACACATACACACAGAAATGTGGATATGTGTTTGATTAGGTAGAGAAAACTTGAGAAAAAAGAATGCATTTGTTCAGATTATAATTATTATTTTAAATAAAAGACAATATTGCCCTGCTTTTTTTTTTTTTTTTTTTTTTTTTTAGCATTTGCAGATGTCTTTTATTGGAATTTACATTGGGAAGATGCCCTGGAGAAGGGAAAGGTTACCCACTCCAGTATTCTGGCCTGGAGAATTCCATGGACTGTATAGTCTATGGGGTTGTGAAGAGTCGGACGTGGCTAAGCAACTTTCACATTTCACTTTCATGTTTCTATTTCTTAGGTTCATGGAATTTCAAGCTAAGCTTTATCTTTCTTTAAATATGATCCATTGCAGATGGATCCCCAAGGTGAAAACTCAGATCTGGTCTGAAGAGCAAGCACTAAGGCCTCAGGACACAACCCTAGAGCCTGTTGAAGGCCCAAGAAGGGGCCTTTGAAAGTCTGGATGTTTCTCCATGCCCTGAGAGTGGGTACCTAATTATTTTCCTTTCCCCAAAGAGAGAGGTTCAAAGAATAGTTATGACTAACCTAGACAGCATATTAAAAAGCAGAGACATTACTTTGCCAACAAAGGTCCGTCTAGTCAAGGCTATGGTTTTTCCAGTGGTCATGTATGGATGTGAGAGTTGGACTATAACGAAAGCTGAGTGCTGAAGAATTAATTGATGCTTTTGAACTGTGGTGTTAGAGAAGACTCTTGAGAATCCCTTGGACTGCAAGGAGATCAAACCAGTCCATCCTAAAGGAGATCAGTCCTGACTATTCATTGGAAGGACTGATGCTGAAGCTGAAAGTCCAATACTTTGGCCACCTGATGCGAAGAACTGACTCATTTGAAGAGACCCTGATGCTGGGAATAATTGAAGATGGAGGAGAAGGGGACAACAGAAGATGAGATGGCTGGATGGCATCACCAACTCAAATGACGTGAGTTTGAGTAAGCTCTGGGATTTGGTGATGGACAGGGAGGCCTGGCGTACTGCAGTCCTTGGAGTCGCAAAGAGTCGGACGTGACTGTGCCACTGAACTGAACTGAACTGCAGAGTGAAGGGTGTGTTTGTAGCTCAAGTTTTGCTTGCCAGTTTGTGAAGCCCACCAACACTAACTAACCATGCAAGAGGCCCCACCCCTCAGGTTCTGGAGGGTCCAAGCAGCTGGCCAGAGTGAAATGAATTTGGGGGCCTGGGAGTTATTGGTTCAAGGTGACAGGTTTCAGTGAGCACTGTAAACCTTCCCTGGCATCCTGGCCCTCCTGTGAGTCCTGAGCTCCGGGCAGTTTTTGGTTGTTTTAGGACCTGAGTCTCTCTGTCTGTGAATTCCTGCATCCCATGGGGAACTTTTAAGGGCTTCCCTGATGGCTCAGATGGTAAAGAATCCACCTGCAATGCAGGAGACCTGGGTTCAATCCCTGGGTTGAGAAGATCCCCTGGAGAATGGAATGGCTATCCACTCCAGTATTCTTGCCTGGCAAATTCCATGGACAGAGGACCCTGGCGGGCTACAGTCCACAGAGTTGGCCACGACTGAGCAACTAACACAGACACATTGGGGAACTTTTACGATTCCGGCTCTAGCAATATGTCCCTGACCCCCAGTCTCCATCACTTCCTAAAACACCTGGTGGGGCAGGGAAAAACGCACCTACTAAGAGTTCTGATGTCACCCTCATCCTCAGGCACTCATGGCCAGAGCTCTGTCTCCAGGTAGACTTCTGAGATGGCAGTCCCAGTTCTTGGGGTGAGACGAGAGCCATCAGAGTCGGTGGAGGGTGAGAGATCTGTGGCTACTCTTCCCAATCTTTTTTTTTTTTTTCTGGCTTCCTGCCCTTTCCATTCATTTGTAGCTGGCTCAGGCACACAGTTGCTGAGAAACGTCTTTATCAAGACCCTCTTTTACAAAATGATGACTTTTGTCTTAGTGCTGTTGGCGGTTATCGCTCTTTTCTTCTGTATTGAAGGTACATTTTCCCTTATTTTCCTCCTGCTCTGGATGAACTGAGTTTCCTTTCAGAATCTTTGTAAGTTGCAGTTGTTTTTCTGATGGCTCTGGGTTCTTGCCTACACACCCTATTATTTCTTTGAATTCTTTACAATTTTTCTTTGAATTCTTGAACAGGCTGGCTCAGTTTATTCTATCAGTGACACTCGCTTCTGTTACAGGAACTCTGCCTCCAACCCCAGATGTTTTTGCTTTTAACGCTTCTCATCCAGAAAGCTGATTTTATTCTGTGCCCTTGAGTTATTATTTTTAATAATAGTGTTGTTTGCCTGTATTTCTCTGTTTCCTGAAGAAAGTCTTCAGACACGATTGGAAATTCTTTATTTAATATCATGAACTTGGGTTTTCACAGAGTCCATTTACCAATTTTATGCCATCAGTTTCCCAAGATTTGGGATGTTTGGATGCCCTACCTGGGGGCTATTACCAGGTTTACTTCAGAAAGCAGGAGAAGCCAAAAGCTACAAAATTCTGAGACCCTCAAGGTTAGCTGGAGTATGAAAAAAAATAAAACACACTGAAACATATGCCATTTTATACTAAATATAAACTGTAGTTGAACCCTCAGCCACATTTATGAAGCTACCCTTAGGAACTTGGCCTGAAGTGTACAAAATAATAATATTACTGGTATCTTAAGCCATGCGTATGCCAGGAGTTATGTGAAATGTTTTACAGGTGAGTTTTATACTCACAGCAGATCCAGGAGACAGGTGATCACTACTGCTCTGATTTAAGAAAAGTAAGGCTCTAGGTGTGCACTTGTACGCTCACTCAGTCGCTCAGTCATGTCTGACTCTTTGCAACCCCATGGATTATAGCACTCCAGGCTCCTCTGTCCATGGGATTTCCCAGGCAAGGATACTGGAGTGGGTTGCCATGCCCTCCTACAGGGTATCTTCCTGACCCAGGAATCGAACCTGCAACTCTTAGGCCTCCTGCGTTGGCAGGCAGATTCTTTACTACTGTGCCACCTGGGAAGCCCAAGGCTCTGGGAGAATTAACTAAAAAGCAAACAAACTAAGGTTTCAAGTATTAAATGGAAAAGCCAAGATTTGAACTTGCATAGCCTTAGGCAATGGGACCCCACTCCAGTACTCTTGCCTGGAGAATCTCATGGACAGAGGAGCCTGGTAGGCTGCAGTTCATGGGGTCGCTAAGAGTCGGATACGACTGAGCGACTTCACTTTCACTTTTCACTTTCATGCATTGGAGAAGGAAATGGCAACCCACTCCAGTATTCTTGCCTGGAGAATCCCAGGGACGAGGGAGCCTGGTGGGCTGCTGTCTATGGGGTTGCACAGAGTCAGACATGACTGACGCGACTTAGCAGCAGCCTTCGTGTACAACATTGATCAGATAAAGAAAGGTTGGAATGTTAAATCAGTCTTTATATAGATACATCTCAGACTTGAGTGGACATCAGAATCCCTGGAGAGCTTGCAGGAATTTCTAACAGATTCTGAGATGCTGCTACTGGCCATGGGACCACACTTTGAGATTTACTGCCTCATATACACAGTACATTTGGACATCACTTCATGGTCTCTTCTTTGATTTCCCAACAATTTATCTTCCTTGTTCTGACACATTTCTTTTGCTGCCCCATGATGTAGCTGTCAAAGAATGACCAGTAAACTGTGAGGTCTTCAAAGGCATGATGCCTGTTCAATTTCTTTCTATGGGAGTCTCCTAACAGGTGCAGATAAGTGTTCATTGACACTTGTGATGTGAATGGTGTAGGGTCTTTTTATATGTAGTAAACAATGGGCTTCCCAGATGGCGTTAGTGATAAAGAACCTGCCTGCCAATGCAGGAGATGTAAGAGATGCAGGTTCATCCCTGGGTCAGGAAGATCCCCTGGAGAAGCAATTCACTTAGTATTTAAGTGAATAGCAATTCACAGTAGCAATTCACTTCAGTATTCTTGCCTGGAGAATCCCATGGGCAGAGGAGCCTAGCAAGCTACAGTGCATAGGGTTGCACAGAGTCAGACATGACTGAAGTGACTTAGCAGATATGCAGTAAACAAATGCTTATATTCAGGTCAGTTCCGTCGCTCAGTCTTGTCCGACTCTTTGTGACCCCATGAGCTGCAGCGTGCCAGGCCTCCCTGTCCAACAGCAACTCCCGGAGCCTACCCAAACTCANGACTGAACTGAACTGAACTGAATGACTAAAGGTGTTGAGCATCTCTTCATGTGATTACTGACCATCTGTATGTCTTTTTTGGACAAATGTCTGTTCAAATCCTTTGCTCATTTTTTTAAATTGAGTTATTTTCATCTCTATTATTGAATTATAATAATTCATTATGTATTCTAGAGGTGAGTCCCTTATCAGATATGATTCACAAATATTTTCTCCCATTCTGTGGTTGTCTTTCCAATTTTTTGGCAGTGTCCTTTGAAGCACAAATTTTTCTCATTTTAATGAAGCTAAATTTATCCACTTTTCTTTTGTTGTTTGTGTTTTTGGTAATATAGCTAAGAGACCATTGCCTAATCCAGGGTCACAAAAATTTACTGTGATATGTTTTCTATGAATTTCATGGTTTTAGCCCTTATATTTAAGTTTTTGATTCATTGTGAGTTTATTTTGATATATGATGTGGGAAGGGGTCCAACTTCATTCTTTGCCTGTGGATATCCAGTTGTCTGAGCACCATCTGCTGAAAAGACAAAATGTTGGAATCCTTATCAAAAATAAATTGGCCATAAGTGAATGGATTCTCAATTCTATATNGCCCTTATATTTAAGTTTTTGATTCATTGTGAGTTTATTTTGATATATGATGTGGGAAGGGGTCAGACTTCATTCTTTGCCTGTGGATATCCAGTTGTCTGAGCACCATCTGCTGAAAAGACAAAATGTTGGAATCCTTATCAAAAATAAATTGGCCATAAGTGTATGGATTCTCAATTCTATATGATCTATATTCATTGATCTATATGTCTACACTTAGGCCAGTATCATATGTCCTGAAATAAAAAAAAAACCTAACTTTTTCCTATCAAGATCATTTTGGGTCTTCTGAGCATGACTGCATTTTTAAATTATTTAGTTAATTTTTAAATTATCTTTTTGATTAGCTTGTTTATTTTATTAGTTTCTGATTCCTCACTGGAATGTAAGCTCTATGAGGTAAGAGACCATATCTACTTTTCTTTAATTCCAAGTTTCTACCCTCTGCACCTGTACAGGGCCTGAGTGTAAACTCAGTGTGATTTATTGAGTAAATGAATGAATGATTGAATACCCAAGTTTTTATAGCAAAAAATATTGGAAATAGCATAAATATTTAAAAAATAAGAAAGTGTTTAAGTTATAATGCATTAATGAGATAGAATATTATACAATCATTAGAAACCATATCTTCAGGAATTCCCTGGTGGTCCAGGAGTTGAGACTTGGTGCTTTTACTTAGCAGGCCCCCAGATTCTATCCCTGAGCAGGAAACTAAGATCCCACAAGCCCCACAGTGCAGCCAAAAGCAAAACATGTTCTCTAGGGAATTCCCTGGCAGTTCAGTGGTTAAGGCTCCCTTCCAATGCCAAAGTCCTGGGTTCAGTCCCTGATCAGGAAAATAAAATCCTGCAAACTGTGTGGCATGGCCAAAAAAAAACATGCATTCTAAGAATATTTAACAATCCAGAGAATCATCGATCTTGATCTCAATTCTGCATAGGTGAAAATAAGGGCTAAAAAAATCATGAAAATCTTAATAGCAGTTACTATGAAAAACTGTGATTACAGGTAATTTTAATTTTCTTCTTTATGCTTTTCTCTAATTTCTACTTCTTTTGCAATTTGCTTGCATTGCCTTCATAAGAGAAAGATAACATTATTAACCAAAAGTATCCATATTTGGTAAGGTTGTATATAGGCTTTCAGATTTGCAATAATAGTCAATGGTTCTGTTTTTAAGATTTTAGTTGTTAGTGGTGCTGATCGCTTGTGACTTGAAGGGTTTCAGGTTCTGTAGGGAAACTGGCACTTGTGATGTGTTCTCTGGGAAATTCGAGTTAAAGATGTGACGCAAATAAGATATACTATAAACGAGCTCCTACCTGAGTCTCACCTGTGACCTGGTCAACCATCACTCGATAACCTGTGGGAACCCAAAGGCCTAGGGCAGGCTGTGAACTTCATCTTCCATCCAAATCCCCAGTGCTGACCATTGCACCTGAGCATAGACAAGGACTAACCAACTGACTTCCCTGGTGGCTCACATGGTAAAGAAACTGCCTGCAATGCAGGAAACCTGGGTTCAGTCCCTGGGTGAAGAAGATCCCCTGGAGAAGGGCATGGCAACCCATTCCAGTATTCTTGCCTGGAGAACTCTGTGGACAGAAGAGCCTGGTGGGCTATAGTCCATGGGGCTGCAAAGAGTCAAACGTGACTGAGTGACTAACACTTTACGTCATTTCACTACACACCTACAATCAATTAGAATTCAAATGTCATTGACTTACAGAATGTGGGACAACTTTAAATTCAAGCAAAATTCTGTTCCAGAAATTTTAGGTGTGAAAAATTCTTTAGAATTGCTGAAGTTAGCTGTGGCCCAACCATCTTAGCAAGTCAACCACAAACATCTGTGTTCAAGAGTAACTTCTTCTACAAAGAGCAAATCTGGAGACAGTGTGAAGAAAAGGGGACCCTCCTACACTGTTGATGGGAATGTCAATTGGTACAGCCACTGTGGAAAACAGTATGGAGGTTCCTTCAAAAGCTAAGACTAGAGCTACATAGGAGCCAACAATCTCACTGCTGGGCACATAACCAGAGAAAAACATGATCTGAAAGCATACCTGCACCCTACTGTTCACTGTAGCACTGTTTACAGATAGTCAAGACATGGAAGCCACCTAAATGTTCATCAACAGAGGAATGGATAAAGAAGGTGTGGTACACATACACAATGGAATATTACTCGGCCGTTAAAAAGAATGAAATAATGCCATTTGCAGCAACACGGATGGACCTAGAGAGTGTTATCCTGAGTGAACTCAGACAGAGGAGAAATATCGTATGACATCCGTTATATGCCGAATCTAAAAAGAAGTGATATAAATGAACTTAACAAAATGGAAAGAGACACATAGACTTAGCAAATGAACTTACAACCGCTGGGAAAGAAGGGATAGCTAGGAACTTTGGGAAGGTCATGTACACACTGCTATATTTTAAATGGATAACAAAGACCTGTTTATAATACATGGAACTCTGTTCAATATTATGCGCCAGCCTGGATGGGAGGGGGCTTTGAGGGGAGAAAGGATACATGTATTTTTATGCAGTTCATCTGAAACTACCACAACATTGTTAATCGGCTATAGCTCAGTACAAAATAAGAAGTTTCGTGGTAGGAAAAAAAAGTTTACGGACATAAACTAATCAGTGGTGGCTGAAGTCAGAAGAGTGGGTGCATCTGGGAGGTTCCTGACTGGCTGGGACACAGGAAGCCTGGGAATGTCCTTTAGATCATTGTGAGATGCTCTGTAGGTGTGACGTGTTTCTACATAAATATGATGTTCATTGAGCTACACACTCAAGGTCGCATAGTCTACTATGCGGTCCATAGAAAGAATAAAAGATCACTGCTTTTTTTAAAAAAATCCTCAAATCACTTTATTTTTAATGCTCAATTTTTTTCTGACAGTGTATGTTCCTTGTAGCAAAATTTGGAAAATATAGACAAGCATCAGAAAATGAAAATCATTTCTAATCCATCCACCAAAATAACTTGGCATTATGATACATGTTGTCTGAAGCCCTATGACTGTTCAGCTTCTGTGCACTGGCTTATAGGGCAGCTAGAAAGTTCTGTACCAACACCCATCAACTTCATCACTGGCACTGGGCACTGCGGCCACATAGACATCACCCACCCACAATGAAACCTGTTTCCAATATCCACACTGCTTCTTTCCAGCAGCAAAAACCAGTTGCTGGTAATTACCTTGCTACTCACCCTCCATGACAAACCCATGCCATTCATACTGTCGTCCCAAAGAAAATCTGCAGAAGTTGTGAAGCTGAGAACCCAAAATGGGGAGCAGGAAGAGCAAGTGATCGCTCCCCAGCTTTCATCCCATCAAATCTCAAACTCACCTCCCCTCAGGGGCATGTAGGACAGCACTGTACCACCACATGTGCCTCCTGGAACAGAGCCACATGAGTTAGGAGGCTGAGCTGACACAGAGCTCGAGTCACAATCTTGTGATATGACAGGACTCTTTCTCGAATAAAGCAAATGAATAATCAATCTCTTTGAAGACAGAGGTCGTCCCTGATTCATGAAACTTTGGAGAGGTGAGCTCAGATTCACTAATAGGGACACGGATGGCTCAAATAGCGAGCTTTCAGGAAGCCTCTGTCATCTGCGAGGCGCTGAGCCAATTGCCCTGCTAATGTTCATTGACTGCGCTCTTTCTGACCAGCCCTGTGAGACGGTACTGTACTCATCGCTACTTCAGACAAGGAACTTAAGGCTCCAATGCACCTCCTCCTGGTGAGCATCACCCTGGGGAATGGACAATTAAGAATTAAGTAAAGTTGTCACCTGTTCAGAGAACTTGGAGTAATAAAGTGCAAGTGAAAATGTTAGTCACTCAGTCGTGTCTGACTCTTTGCAACCCCTTTGTAGCCCACCAGGCTTCTCTGTCTATGGAATTCTCTAGGCAAGAATACTGGAATGGGTTGCCATTTCCTTCTGTAGGGGATCTGCCCGACCGAGGGACTGAACCCAGGTCTCCTGTATTGTAGGCAGTTTCTTCACCATCTGAGCCACCAGGGGTACCTGTTGTTAAGTCCAGAGAACTCAGGGTATCTGTTGTTAAGAATAAAGCCAGAAATATGTTTCTGGTGCAGTTTAAAAAAAAAAAAAAAAGCACACATAAAGAGGAGCACACTGCAGGACGGTCTGGTGGGAATAAAAGGGTTGAGTGTTGAGAGAGGTGACGACCCACTTTCAGTTTCCCTGTTTCCTTTATTAGATTTTTTTCAGCTCCCACACAAGGAAGAAATTAGCCATTTGGTTCCATAGGCATCCTACATCTACGTTTCCTTAGCTAGTGTGACAATTCTCGTTTAATCTTTCATCTAACAGAGAAAATTATATTAATATAAATGCCATATAGTCTTTCATTAAAAAAAAAAAAAAGCCAGGATGTCTTTGTAAATGTTAGCTGGTGGCGTGTGTCATCCATCTCATTTACGACGAGGAAGCTGAGTCAGAGAGAGGAAGTATGACTGGGGTTTGGTTAAAAGTAAACCACTGTGCTTCGATTCATCTGAAAATCACAGGCAACGCAATAGGCCACATCTGCTATTCAAAGCCAAAGGAAAAGAGGGAAGAGATACTCCCAAAATACCTACGGGTGTGACAGCTAAAGCCACGTTCCAGCTAATGTATGAAGGAGGCGAAGCTGACCGGCCCTCTTAAGCCTACAAAGACTCCATTCAGTCTGACACTGAACTAGCTGTTTGGTCTCAGAAGATACATTCTCTTGCCTGTAGAATTGGTTCTCTTTACTTCCCAGCCCCACCTGAAAAAAAATAAATAAAAAGATTATTGGACAAGATGGCCCCTGAAGTCTCCTTAGCTCCTCTCTATGTAGTTGAACCTTTATAGGCCCAGTGCCAACAGCCACATTCTCAGCCCAGCCAGGCTTCTTCTGTGGACCCGCTGGGCCTTGAGCTCTAATCTCAGCACTGGGCCTCCGTATTATTGAGTCAGACTGTATCTGGATGCCTGGCTTGGTCTTCCACTCCTTGCTACACTCCCTTTTGCCTGGAGCCTGCCTCACTGTCCTGGCTCTTAGTGAGCGGCTGCCAGCCCAGCATCTGGACGCTGACAACTGAGAACCTGGCCAAGCTATCTTAGAAGTCTTATCGTGGCAACCGGATCTCTTGAAACAGCCCCTTCACATTCCTAGGGATGGTGACTTGTATCTTCTTTCTTTTCTTACTTGTCAGTCTTGTTAGGCTAATCCATCTTACTGACTATTTTTTCCACAGAATCAGATTTTTGTTTCATGATTTTTTTTTCCCTATTGATTTTGTTTTTCATTGCATTGATTTCTGCTTTTATCTTTGTTATTTCCTTCCTGCTACTTGATTTGGCTTTATTTTGGTCTTTTTTAGTGTCTTGAGCTAGATACTTGGGTCACTGCTTGGAGAAATTTTCTCTTTTCCAAAGTAAGCATCTGTTGCTATAAATTTCCCTCTTGGTACTATTCTAGCTGTATCCCACGTATTTTGATATGATGTAGTTTCATTTTCATTCAATTCTATGTATTTTTGAATTTCCTTTGCAATTTTTCCTTTGTCCCAGGGATTATTTATTTATAGGCATGTTGCTTAATTTTCAAGTATTTGTATATTTTTGTGTTATCTTTCCTTATCAAATTGTAATTTGAATTCATTGCAGTCAGAGAATGTACTTTGTATGATTTCAAATATTTTAAACTTGGTTAGGTTTGCTTGCTTTATGGCTTGAGCTGTGATCTATCTTAGTAGATATTCCATGAGTACTTGATAAGAATGTTTATTCTGTTGTGGTTTCATAGAGGACTCTACAGATGTCTATCCGACTCTATAGTTGATTATGTTGCTCAGTTGTGTATATCCTTGCTGATTTTCTGGAGAAGGCAATGGCAGCCCACTCCAGTACTCTTGCCTGGAAAATCCCATGGATGGAGGAGCCTGGTAGGCTGCAGTCCGTGGGGTCGCAAAGAGTCGGACATGACTGAGTGCCTTCACTTTCACTTTTCACTTTCATGCATTGGAGAAGGAAATGCTAACCCACTCCAGTATTCTTGCCTGGAGAATCCCTGGGACGGGAAGCCTGGTGGGCTGCCATCTCTGGGGTCGCGCAGAGTCTGACACAACTGAAGCGACTTAGCAGCAGCTGCAACAGCTGATTTTCAGCACAGTAACCCATCCGTTGCTTGGAGTGAGCTGGAGAAGCCTCTATCTATAACTGTGGGTATATACAAGCATTTCTATACTTGTTTCTGTTACAAGAATTAGTCCATAATACACATGTAGCTACACTATGCTCTTCTCATCCAACAATGCCTTGTGAAATTATAATAAAACGTCTGCATGTTACTGTGTAGTATTAATACACCATTACTTATTCCACCATTCTGCTGGGGGACATTCGCTTTATTTTATGGGTAGTGTTATTTTCAGTGATGATTCCACTGTCCTTCTTAATTGTGATTCTGAGTTTTGCTGACCAAAGTTGATGGTTGGAAGTTCACAATAGTTGTATGGCCTATAGGAGGAGCATAGGAGGGCAGAGATGAGTCTGCACTGAGTCTTTTGATGAAAGGAACTGTGATTCTGAAAATCATCTGTTTGTAGATTATAACGAATAATCCACAAAGAATGCCCTATCATCCTTTCTTGGAAAACAGAGCAGCTGTATCTTAGACAAATGTGAATTTACCTCTGTCATGGAGGCATATGAACTAAGGCCCAAATTATCCTTCAATTCAGTTTAGCCGCTCAGTCATGTCCGACTCTTTGCGACCCCATGGACTGCAGCACTCCAGGCCTCCCTGTCCATCACCAACTCCCAGAGTCTACTCAGATTCATACCCGTTGAGTCAGTGATGCCATAAACCATCTCATCCTCTGTCGTCTCCTTCTCCTCCAGCCTTCAGTCTTTCCCAGCATCAGGGTCTTTTCCAATGAGTAAGTTCTTTGCATCAGGTGGCCAAAGTATTGGACTTTCAGCCTCGGCATCAGTCCTTCCAATGAATATTCAGGACTGATTTCCTTTAGGACTGACTGGTTGCATCTCTTTGCTGTCCAAGGGACTCTCAAGAGTCTTCTCCAACACCACAGTTCAAAAGCATCCGTTCTTTGGCATTCAGCTTTCTTTATAGTCCAACTCTCACATCCATACATGACTACTGGAAAAACCATAGCTTTGACTAGATAGATCTTTCTTTGTTGGCAAAGTAATATCTCTGCTTTTTAATGAGCTATCTAGATTGGTCATAACTTTTCTTCCAAGGAGTAAGCGTCTTTTAATTTCATGGCTGCAGTCACCATCTGCAGTGATTTTGGAGCCCCCAAAATAAAATCTGTCACTTTTCCCATGGTTTCCCCATCTATTTGCCATGAAGTGATGGGACCAGATGCTATGATTTTAGTTTTCTGAATGTTGAGCTTTAAGCCAACTTTTTCACTCTCCTCTTTCACTTTCATCAAGAGGCTCTTTAGTTCTTCTTCACTTTCTGCCATAAGGGTGGTGTCATCTGCATATCTGAAGTTATTGATATTTCTCCCATCAATCTTGATTCCAGCTTGTGCTTCATCCAGTCCAGCATTTCTCATGATGTACTCTGCATGTAAGTTAAATAAACAGGGTGACAATATATAGCCTTGATGTACTCCTTCCAGATTTGGAACCAGTCTGTTGTTCCATTTCCAGTTCTAACTTATCCAGTTCTAAATGTCCACTTATAAATTATCCTTAGGACAGGACAAAACTCTAAAATTAGAATATACACTAATCCAAGCAATTCGACCAAATTTTTCACATAAGCAGAATCTCTTAAAAGTAATTAACAAACTAAGACATAAACAAATAGAATCCAGGATATCATGAGATTGGGACTGTTGATTGAGTGAGAAATGTTTAACTTGGAGAGAAGAAAGCAAGGGAAACATTTCTCCAGCTCCCTCAGGCTCTGTAACCTAATAATGAAGATCAGACCTGCAAATGTCAACCACACGGAGGGAAGCCATTGAGTGTAATCCAACAAGGACCAGCGTTAGAATGGTCTGTCCTTTAAATAGGGGGCATCCTGATTCTAAGAGGCTAGAGATGGCAGCTGACCTCTCACCGTCCCTCTGAATCTGGCCAACCCCTAGTCAAACGCCATGCCCACTCCCACCTTCAAAGTGTTTCTCACTCTGGCCCTCTTGCTTGAACACCCTCCACTCTTCCACCTACCCAGATCTGGACAGTCTTTCAGGACCCAGAAAACAAAAATCCCACACCTTCTGTGAAGCCTTTCTTGATAACTCCAGCCACCACCAATCTCTCACTATGCCATTAGCGCCTTATTGAACATGATTTTTTTTTCTTTCTTTTTAAAATGGAGCCACTTTTCCTTCTCAACTGGATCACAAGTTCCTTTTGTAAAATCACCCTGTACCTCTTTCACAATCCACAATACCTTCCACAGGACAAGGCAAGTAATTGAGTCCTCAGAAAATACTTGTTGATACATTCATTTTCCCTCATTCTTTTTCATAAATCCACATGCTTTAATTAGAGGTGAGAGCATGTGGAAGTATTCAGTTTAGCTTTCTGTTTGGAAATGTCCTGGTGACATCTGGTCATACAATATTTTTACTTAATAATAATTGTTCATGGCGCTCATTCAAGTTGATTCTCTTGTTGAAATCCTTCTGCAATTAGTGTTAGAGAAAAAGCAATACAAAACAGAATTCATGGGTTCCCTCTGCTCTAGGGAACAGCCTGTAAAGACTTTGGGTGGGCTATGTCATACATGCCGGTTCACAGAAAGAACAATCATCAAGGGATTTTTAAACAGAACAGAGTTCAAAATGTGCCTCTCTGAAGTCACATTCTTCATCACCAACCAAATATTACAGGACCACAGGTCACCTCCTAAGCAGTCTCCTTTTTGCTGTCATACCCCCCAGTGTCCTCCAGCCACCGTGATTCCTCCATTTTCACATAGTAAATGTTTGTCACAGGCTCTTTACCCAGGGACATTGTGGGGAGAGCCAGCTGACCTCCTTTTCCACAATGCATGGCCATGTAAACCTTCTCTGGAGAATGATTTCTTGAAAGCAGGGACCACTGAATTCATGTTAGGTTTGCAGGGGCTCCGGCAACATGCGTCTGGCAGGTTCTCACTCAGCATGGATTGAACTGACGAACACAAAGACAGGCCTATGGGGCTGTGGAGACCCTGAGGAGTGACATTCACTCTGCCTCACCAGAGAGACAGGAGGGAACAGCCGCCCGAAGCTCTTGGAAGCTAACAGAGTTAATGGACTCTCCATCTCAAGGGACACGATTTTGAGAAAACTCTAGGAGACAGTGGAGGACAGAGTAGCCTGGCGTGTTGCAGTCCATGGAGTCGCGGAGTCAGGCACAACTGAGTGACTGAACAACAGAGTTATCCCAGGCCAAGATGGAGTGGACAGAAGAGGCCCAGAGTGGGAAAATGGCCTTTGCACTAAGGCCAGAGTTGCAACTTGTTTGGGGAAAACAAGTTGTTTTACGAGGCTGGAATACTGGAGGGGCAAGAGTTGAAGCTCAAGAGCTAAACTGAAGCCAAATTGTGAAAATCTGGGTGTCGTATGGATTTCATTTGGATTGAATTCCATAAGCAAGAGTAAGCGACAGAGAGATTTTAATTAAGAAGATGAGATATGCATTTTACAAAGATAAATGACTCACCGCATTAACAGAATAACGCAAAAAATATATATTTACTCACCAGATGCTGGAAACTAATTTGAAAGATTTTGAAAACTAAGGTTATAATAAATGTTTCTTAACTTGTAAAAAGGTATATGACAGTAAATGTCCTCCTTTATAGTTAAGTAAGAGGACTCACTTTGTAGCCAGGAATGAAAAAGTCACCTTTATCAATAGAATTGATCACTGTCCTCTAGGTCCCACAAGTATCATAAGAAAAGATTAATATTAGCTAAAACGACTGTACTCACAGGCAAAAATATTTGCCCAAATGGAAATACGTCTGTAGAAGAATGTTCATTATTTTACTGGGGCAAATTGGAAACTATCTACATGTCTAACAANGGCTCTTTACCCAGGGACATTGTGGGGAGAGCCAGCTGACCTCCTTTTCCACAATGCATGGCCATGTAAACCTTCTCTGGAGAATGATTTCTTGAAAGCAGGGACCACTGAATTCATGTTAGGTTTGCAGGGGCTCCGGCAACATGCGTCTGGCAGGTTCTCACTCAGCATGGATTGAACTGACGAACACAAAGACAGGCCTATGGGGCTGTGGAGACCCTGAGGAGTGACATTCACTCTGCCTCACCAGAGAGACAGGAGGGAACAGCCGCCCGAAGCTCTTGGAAGCTAACAGAGTTAATGGACTCTCCATCTCAAGGGACACGATTTTGAGAAAACTCTAGGAGACAGTGGAGGACAGAGTAGCCTGGCGTGTTGCAGTCCATGGAGTCGCGGAGTCAGGCACAACTGAGTGACTGAACAACAGAGTTATCCCAGGCCAAGATGGAGTGGACAGAAGAGGCCCAGAGTGGGAAAATGGCCTTTGCACTAAGGCCAGAGTTGCAACTTGTTTGGGGAAAACAAGTTGTTTTACGAGGCTGGAATACTGGAGGGGCAAGAGTTGAAGCTCAAGAGCTAAACTGAAGCCAAATTGTGAAAATCTGGGTGTCGTATGGATTTCATTTGGATTGAATTCCATAAGCAAGAGTAAGCGACAGAGAGATTTTAATTAAGAAGATGAGATATGCATTTTACAAAGATAAATGACTCACCGCATTAACAGAATAACGCAAAAAATATATATTTACTCACCAGATGCTGGAAACTAATTTGAAAGATTTTGAAAACTAAGGTTATAATAAATGTTTCTTAACTTGTAAAAAGGTATATGACAGTAAATGTCCTCCTTTATAGTTAAGTAAGAGGACTCACTTTGTAGCCAGGAATGAAAAAGTCACCTTTATCAATAGAATTGATCACTGTCCTCTAGGTCCCACAAGTATCATAAGAAAAGATTAATATTAGCTAAAACGACTGTACTCACAGGCAAAAATATTTGCCCAAATGGAAATACGTCTGTAGAAGAATGTTCATTATTTTACTGGGGCAAATTGGAAACTATCTACATGTCTAACAATAGCTGCTGCTGCTGCTGCTGCTAAGTCGCTTCAGTCGTGTCTGACTCTGTGCGACCCCATAGACGGCAGCCCACAAGGCTCCCCCGTCCCTGGGATTCTCCAGGCAAGAACATTGAAGTGGCCATTTCCTTCTCCAGTGCATGAAAGTGAAAAGTGAAAGTGAAGTCGCTCAGTGATGTCCGACTCTTCGCGACCCCCTGGACTGCAGCCTACCAGGCTTCTCCGTCCATAGGATTTTCCAGGCAAGAGTACTGAAGTGGGGTGCCATTGCCTTCTCCGGTCTAACAATAGAGAACTGACTAGATAAGTACTAGCACCTCCTTATACATGAATATTGGGCTTCCCAGGTGACTTAGTGGTGAAGAACTGCCTGCCAATGCATGAGACATAAGATACATGGATTCAACCCTTGGGTAGAGAAAATCCCCTGGAGGAGAATATGACAACCTACTCCAGTACTCTTGCCTGGATTATCCCATGGACAGAGAAGCCTGGTGGGCTACAGTCCATGGGGTTGCAAAGAGTCAGACACAACTAAAGCGACTTAGCACACATGCATGCACACATACATGCTTGCATGTATATCATGCATGAATATTAAGCAAATGCCAAAAAGAATGAAGCAGAATTATAAATACTAATACTGAAAGATTTCCAAGGCATATTAAATTTTTCAAAAAAGCAAGTCACAGAAAAATGTATGTAGCATATTTTGCTTTGTGAAACAGAAAGGGGAAAGAAAAGATACAAGAAAGGAAGGTAAAAAAGTGTGCATATGTGTGTCTGGAAATACAAATTGCAAACAGGTGATGGTGATTAATCTATGAAAGGAAGAAAATTTGAAGGGAAGGCAGTTGAGGGGACACTTTGAAACATCTAAATAAGACTATGTCTTTTTTATTTAATTCAAAAACGAAGAGTCCTTCCCAAAGCAATCATCGAAGACTGGCTAGTTCATTGTAATAATCACAGCAAGAAATTGTGAAGGTATGAATCAGGGCAAAAGGAAAAGAAAAAAAAAAAAAAAGATTTGAAACCCTGTGGAATAGAAATGATAGCTCAGTGATTGAACAGATACAATGAGTTTAGGAAAAGGAGGCATTCAAGGATGGCTTTGAGGTCTTGAATTTGAGAAGTAGGTGAGCAATGAAACCATTAACTAAGGTGGGAAAGGTCATGAATTCAGTTTGAGATTTGTTTCATTTAAGGAGCCCTGAAAGAGAGGATGGGCACGTTACATGGACAGTGAAAAGTACAGACCTGCTCCCAACATACACCTCTGGCCTTTGACCTATGACACGGGTCCAAGCCACCACCACTCCTCCTTAATACCTCTCAACTGTCTCTACTTTTATTCCTGCCTTTCCAATCTGTTCTCCACACAGAAGATAGAATAATCTTTCACAAAATCTCCAGTGGTTTCCCACTGTACTTGCCTAGTGCCAGCCAGCCCCTGGGGACCCTCCCCGACTCAATATACTAATTACACTGGCTACTGTCAGTTTCCATCTCCTCCTAGAATGGAACATTCACGCACACACACACTCACTCAGGCTTGAACACATCTGAATACCAATTCCATCCATCTTCCTGGATATCTAGGGCTCCACTTCCATATCACCTCCTCTGAGAAGCCATCCTTGATTTCCACATCCTCACCACCAATGTGATCTCCTGGTCTTTCTCTCCTCTGTCTCCACCACTGGCACCAAAAGAGCCGGAATTATTCGTTTCATAAATAATTATTAAATCACCTCTTATTATTTAATCACCTCTTTTGGAGAAGGCAATGGCACCCCACTCCAGTACTCTTGCCTGGAAAATCCCATGGACGGAGGAGCCTGGTGGGCTGCAGTCCATGGGGTCGCGAAGAGTCGGACACAACTGAGCGACTTCACTTTCACTTTTCACTTTTATGCATTGAAGACGGAAATGGCAACCCACTCCAGCGTTCTTGCCTGGAGAATCCCAGGGACAGGGGAGCCTGGTGGGCTGCCGTCCATGGGGTCGCGAAGAGTCGGACACGACTGGAGCGACTTAGCAGCAGCAGCAGCAATTACCTCTTTATCCCCAACACATTACCCCAGGATGGGAACTTAATAAACATTAGTTGAATAAAATAATTGGTTAGTAGATTGATGGAGGAGTTAATGAATCAGAAGAGGAACAGAGAGAGTAAGACTGTTCATAAATAATCCAGGAATCGAAATGAGGATAAAAAGCAAAGAAGAAGAATCTTCACGGCAGATGCCAGGAGTCTGGGAGAGAGGCTGTGAGGTGACAGCACCAGATAAAGTGGGGTTTTCGATTTTATAATTAGGGGGTCACCGAGGAATCTTTTCCAGACACTGTCCACAGGTCAGAAGAAGTCAGTTGTCTCATGTTGGCATGCATTAGGTGAAAGAAAGTGAAATGAGGAAGGTGGAGTAGCGAGGGAAGAAGGGACACTTGGAGGGGAATTTGTTTTAGGTGCAAGCAGCCTAAGGAGGGAGGAGGTCATGGTAACCCACTCCAATATTCTTGCCTGTAGAATCCCATGGACAGAGGAGCCCAGAGAGCTACAGTCCCTGAAGTCTCAAAGAGTCAGATACGACTGAGTGACTAACCATGGCACAGCCTAAGGAGGAGGTCCAAACAATCAGTTATATTTTATAAGTAATACTCAAAACTCAGCACTTCTAAGTATTGTGTGACATGTCAATATCATCCACACCCTTGAAGTTGCTGCTGCTGCTAAGTCGCTTCAGTAATGTCTGACTTTGTGCGACCCCATAGACAGCAGCCCACCAGGCTCCCCCGTCCCTGGGGTTCTCCAAGCAAGAACACTGGAGTGGGTTGCCATTTCCTTCCCCAATGCATGAAAGTGAAAAGTGAAAGGGAAGTCGCTCAGTCGTGTCCAACTCTTCACGACACCATGGACTGCAGCCTACCAGGCTCCTCCACCCTTGGGATTCTCCAGGCAAGCGTACTGGAGTGGGGTGCCATTGCCCTTGAAGTTAAGACTCTGCAAAGCTATTTACTACACATCTTTTCCCACCTCCCATCTCCCATAACTATCTACACCCCAAGAATTGGCAAACCCTGGGAAGATCCCCTGGAGCAGGAAATGGCAAGCCACTCCAGTACTCTTAAGTGAAAAATTCATGGACAGAGGAGCCTAGCTGGCTACAGTTCACGGGATCTCAAAAAGTTGGACACAACTGAACATGCACAAACACAGCACCTAAATCATGTTTTTGTCCAGAAAGCCAGGTGTTAACTTTTCTCAGCAAATCCCTGCCCTGGGAGTCTTAACCAACAGATAATGCAGGAGTGAGAGAGGGTGGGTGGAGGGCAGGGCGCAACAGCAGTGGGGATGCAATTAAAGGACAGGAGTTGGTGGATCACACTGGAACATCAGAACCCCCTCCTCTTAGCCACCATTTGATGATTTTTATTTTCTTTTCCCATGTTAGTGAATAAGTAACTCAGCCACTCTGCAAACAAGCTTATTTTCTATCACAGGAGTTGCTACTTCCAGTGAACAAATTCACAGCTCAGTCCTTTAGAGAGTGCAGCCACCACCACCTCACAAATAACCATCCTTAAAAAAAAAAAAAAAAGCAGTGCTTGGGGACTTCCCTGTGGTCCAGTGCCTAAGACTCGATGTTCTCAATGCAGGGGGTCCTGGTTCGATCCCTGGTCAGGGAACTAGATCCCACATGTTGCAAATAAGAGTTCTCATGCGGTATGAAGATTCAAGATGCTGAGTGCTGCAACTATGACTATGTGCAGCCAAATAAATAAAGAAGATAACTTTTTAAAAAGCAATGTTTGGACTCCCCTGGTGGTTAAGACTCTGGACTTCCAGTGCTGGGGACACCGGTTCAATCCCTGGTCAGGGAAGATCCTGCATGCCACATTGTGAAGCCCCCAAAATAATAATAATAATTTAAAAATTTAAAAGCCATGTCTCTAGCCCAGAGACCAGGAGGAGAGTCTGAAGGGGGACTCCTGAAGGAGTGAAGCCAGCAGAACCCGACAGGGACATCCAAGACTGACACATGCGAGAATCAGGATTTCTAGACTGTGCCCCAGGTTCCATCAGTTACAAGAACATGGACAAAAGACAGAAGCTTCTCAGAACGTGAGCTCAGGAAAGTCTCACGTGCCTAACAGTGCTTCCTCTGGCCCAGGACTCAGGCCAGCTTGCCCACGTGATGATCAGCCTTTCACACAAAGCCTAGTTTCTGAAAGAGACCAGCCCTAGCGACTTCCACTGTCTGGTAATATATACTCCTCATTCTTTAATTTGCTCAAGGCCACAAACAGAAGCTCACATGAAACCACTTTTTTAAAATCTATGAGAGCAACCCTTAAATTGAGAAAACTAGGCCTATACATTATTATTATTATTTGCAAATCAGAAAAAAAAAATGCAGTTTTTCCACTTTCGTAATGACTCAAAGTGAGGCTTCCCAAGTGGCTCACCAGTAAAGAATCCACCTGCCAAGGTGGGAGACGCAGGAGACATGGGTTTGATCCCTGAGTCAGAAAGATTCCCTGGAGAAGGAAATGGCAACCCACTCCAGTATTCTTGCCTGGAGAATCCAATGGACAGAGGAGCCTAGCAGACCGTGGGGTCACAAAAGGAACTAGACATGACTTAGTGACCACACAACAATAACACATGGATCTAAAAACATCTGTTTCCCTCCTAGAGCCTCTGTCCCTGGTTGAGAGCCTGTACACAGACACATAAGGGGGCTGCATTTCCACCAGTGAACTTGTTCTGGCCTCTGGTGATAATGTTAGGTGTGACACCTCATGTATCAGGCATCCACTGTGAGCAAGTGTCAAACCACACTCTTGCCACTGGTCCCAAACGTTCCACAGCTCTCCCGGTGTGCAGGGGTCATAGTTCATCTGTCTCATACTCTAGGACTTTGGTTTGAGGTCCTGCTTGAGGAATTTTTAAAGGTGTCTCCATCTGGTGCCCAGAGAAATGGTAAGAAAACCTGAGATTCTTCCAGGAGATTTACTTAGTTTCTTATCTTTCATCTCCATTCTTCCAGGGCACATGAATCTCCCTAACTGTTTGGGTGAACTAACGGCCATCCTAGATGAGACTCCGAATGTCTGTAGCTGTGCCTGTGATGGTAAACTTGTGTGTTAACTTGGCTAGGCCACCGGGTGCCCAGAAACGGACCAACAGTGATTCTGGGTGTTTCTGTGAAGGTGTTCACGGACGACTTTAACATTTAAATGGATAGCCTGAGTAAAGCAGACTGCCTTTCCTAACGTGGGCAGGTCTCATCCAGTCAATAGAACAAAAGACTGACACTCCCCTAGGATAAAAGGGAACTCCTCCTCCCGGAGGGCCTTCAGACTGGGATAATGGCTTTCTCCTGGCTTTGGACTCACAGGGAAATGTTGTCTGTTCCTGGGTCGTAAGCCTGCTGACTCACCCTGCAGACTTCTCAGTAATCACATACGCCAATGCCTTGTCACAAAACTCCTCCTCTACGTACATCCTACTGGTTCTTTATCTCTGGAGACACTGGACTAATACCCTGCTACAAAAACAGTTTGGGAGAAAACCCATTCCTCAAAGGGTCATCTGGCTGCTAGAGAGTCAGAGGTGGGGTGGTCCAGGGGAGCCCGAGCAGGGTGGGTGGCGAGGTACAGCTCCCACTCCATCCCCTGGGGATGCCCATCAGCGGTGCCTCTTGGAGCCCACCGTCATCACCTTTAAAGAACTGCCCTACTGTCTCCGCGCTGGGGACCACAGAGTCAAATGCAAGGGTGTCCCAGTGCCTGTGACCCTGAACATGCTCCGNAGCCCGAGCAGGGTGGGTGGCGAGGTACAGCTCCCACTCCATCCCCTGGGGATGCCCATCAGCGGTGCCTCTTGGAGCCCACCGTCATCACCTTTAAAGAACTGCCCTACTGTCTCCGCGCTGGGGACCACAGAGTCAAATGCAAGGGTGTCCCAGTGCCTGTGACCCTGAACATGCTCCGCCAGATGTGGAAGCACTATGAAACCCAGTCCTGCAACTTATTCATCAGAACCTCGAGTTCTGTCTGAGCACCCCAGCCCTGCACGATTCAGGAAGTGGGGGAGGCCGTGAGCTGGCAGCTGGAGAAGCTGACTCTTGGGTACCCAAGGGCTCATCAGACCATCCTCTCTTTTTTTTATGTTGATGTTTTGTATGCTCAGTGTGTGTTTGAAAATCTCAGCACAGCACATGTTTACATTTTATAAAGAAAGGTTGATGGAACTTCTAAGACTCTACCCTCCCAAAGCAGGGGGGCTAGGTCCAGTTCCTGGTCAGGAAATTAGAGTCCACATATGACAACTAAAAGTCCGAAAGCCACAGCTAAAGATCCTGAATGCTGCAAATAAGACCTGGGAGCAGACAAACAGTAATACCATACATTTAGAAAAAACAGAAAGATGTACAAAAGAAGCAGGTGAGAGACATCACAAGGCTGCAGGACTACCAGCAACAGGAGCTGGCCCGTCGGTGTCTGGGCTTAGAGTCCATGACCATGTTTCTCTGCGGGCCCTGGGACCCAGCAGATAATGGGTCCCAGGCCCCAGAGGCTGCCTTTCTCATCATTGCTGCCTTACAGAAACCATTCAGCATTAGGGGACAACCATCTGTTCCCCCATACGTCCTCCTCCCCGGGGTTGGGGGAGGGCAAAGGTCCTCTCTGCTGAGCAGGCTGTGGGGACTTCTGCTCAGTAACATCAGTGTCCAAACCGAGGCCCAGAGGGAAAGGAAGAAGTATGTGCCAAGTCCTAGGAGGGAAAGGGGTCTTCAAGGTCTTCAGGTGCAGCACAGTGGTCCCAGCAGAACCGAACTGAGCACACACACTGAGTCCGCCTCCAGGAGGGCCAACGAAAGGGCTGGTTCTTCACCATGAAGAACACTCAAAAAACAGTCACCTTTCCATGGTTTCATCACCAGAGATAAAAACGTTGTTTCTCCTTCTTTGGGGGAAAGCATAAGAGACCCTGATTTTAGAGTGTTTCTGCTGAAAACTAGGTTAGGGGCTAATTTTCCCTCAACAGAGCTAGAGCTGTACTGTGGTTTTTCAAAAAATTTTTAAACAGATTTTTATATGGGCAAGTGGTATTAGAAACGCTGAACATTTGCAAAAGCAATAGGATTGAACCTGGTCTGTGAGGCCCTTTGGACTGCCAAACAATTATGTTTAATGGAATTTGATAAAATAAAGTTTGTCAGAAGGGTCTCAGCAGAGAAGCTGGGTGAAGGCCAAGTCCCACTGAGTCTGTGGAGTTGGTACAAATTTAAATTTCTTAAAATTTGGAATCAAATCTTTGCTGCTTTTTCTGCCCATTCAATAGACAGAAGTGAGGAAAGGCTCTTCTGAGGGGCCTTTACTTTAGCAAAACAACATGTTTCAGAAAAACTAGGATGGCTTCAAGTCAGCTTGAAAGTAAGCAGCTGGGACCTCCCTGATTAAGATCATACACTTCCACTGCAGGGGACGATGGTTCAATCCCTGGTCAGGGAAGTAAGATCCCTCATGCCAGGTGGTGTGGCCAATAAATAAATCAGAAAGCAAGGAGCATCATAACAACAAGCTCTTTGAACACTCTTCCTCAGAAAGTCTTGGCTTGGAGGGTTGCAGGTATTTTGAAGCTGCTCAGTGTCGGAAACACCAGTGATAAGTTGAGGCTCCTGCCCCTCGACTCTTCCGTTTCTGCAGCTTCTCCTCCAGCACCTAGGTTTCCCTACAGCTCCTGCGGGAGATGAGACCATGGCTAGAAATGGAGATCTCAGCTGGAAGGTGGTGGAACTTGCCAGACCTCCCTTGTCGAGAGGCAAGACAAGTCTGAGCCCAGAATCTGAGGGCCAAAGACCAAGGATGCCCTGAACTGCTATCATCTACCAGAGCAAGGGCAGAGGCTGATCCCAGCCTGAGGCACTGCAGAGTCAAGAAGATGCTAGAGGAAACCAGGTCCCCAAGGAGAGCAGCAACTGGTCCTCTCCTCCCAGGTGCATCACAGGTATGCACGTCACCTTCTCCTACCAAGGTAAAGAGACCGGCACTGCATGAACCATGGAAACTTAGCCTTTGACCCGGCATCTTGGAATTCAGTGGTTCTCGCGGAGATTCCTGGCCCTGGCCCTCCGAGTTTAACTAGTGTCTTTCTGTTTATTTTAGGAAAGCAGTGCCAATTCTAGTGCTGGGAGGCACAGACTGATGCCTCTGTGTGTGTGTGTGAGTGTGTGTGTGTGTGTGTGTGTGTGTGTGTGTGTGTGTGATTAGTTGCTCAGTCATGTCTGACTCTTTGCAACTTCATGGTCTAGAGCCCACCAGACTGCTCTGTCCATGGGATTTTCCCGGCTAGAATACTGGATTGGGTTGCCATTTCCTCCTTCAGGGGATCTTCTCGATCCAGGGGTTGAACCCGTGTCTCCTATGTCTCCTGCATTGGCAGGCAGATTCTTCATTGCTGAGCCTTTACCACTGAGCCATGTGGGAAGCCCAGTATGATACATATCAACGGGTTAGTGTCTCCATGCTGGTGGTGGGGAGGGAAGAGGCTAAACCACATGGGAACAGAATGATTTGTTGTTTTTGGTGGTGTTTTTTTTTTAACCTCAACTGAAAATCAATGCTTATGAATTTGCAGGACCAAAAGCAACTTGTAAGATTATTGTGCAGTTGCATGTGCACACACACACACACACACACACACACACACACACAGCCAACATCCACCCACTCAGCAGGACATTCTTACACTTAATTCCTCCCACCATAAAGACATTCTTCATCCACTACACATTGAAAATTTTTTTTGCTAAAATTCAATTTTTTTCTTGTCNCACACACACACACACACACACACACACACACACAGCCAACATCCACCCACTCAGCAGGACATTCTTACACTTAATTCCTCCCACCATAAAGACATTCTTCATCCACTACACATTGAAAATTTTTTTTGCTAAAATTCAATTTTTTTCTTGTCCTTTACTCAGGAAATATGCCCAATTGATCATTTTTTGCATTTCATCTGAAACTATCTTTTTCTGAATTAATTCCACGTAACTTTATTTGTCCTTGGGTATTTTTGTTTGAAGTGTTGAATCTTCCTTGTGCTTTCCCCTGAACCCTATGCAACTTTCTGGGCAGTAGCACCATGGGGTCTGGTCTTGGCTGCAGCCACCCAGAAGGCACGTGACCCAGTGAAGCACACCCTGACACCATGGTGCAAGCCGGAGGCCCCTTTCTTCCAGATGCATGAGGATCAGGAGCAAAGACCTGCCCCAGTCATGACAGGTTGACCTCTTGAGCCCCACTGAGGTGGCCAAATGGATCTGGGGTCCTGGTGTCCAGGCAACCTGCAGATTCTCCACAGGCAGGCCATGTTCCTGCTCAGAGACACCACAACCGAGGGGTGGCAGGCTTCACACACCCTTCAGAACAAGCCAGTTGGCTGGAAAGCCAGCCTCTTACACGCCTTACATGTCTGTTGCCCAAGTGTCCCATTATCACAACTTTGCTTAAATGATACTTATCATATATGACAAATATGACATATAGTCAAAGATAAAACCGAGTGGGAACGTAAAGGAGCAAGAAGTCCACTCTTTGTAAGATTTAAGTTTCATCAAAAGCTTATCTTTCAGAATTATTTTCTCTTAAATGTGAATGTAAAAGTAACGAATGCAATAATCAGGCATTTCTGGAAATATAACACTTACTATTCTCTAACGACCCTGTCTGAAGTCATTACAATTGTCTACTCGATGTGTGTGTATGAGTGTGTGTGTGGTGTGGGATATGTGTGTATGTGTTTGTGTGTGATGTGGTGTGTATGTACATATACACATTTCACACATCTGCTATACTTGTGTCACATAAAAAAATGAGGCATCATGCTTTCCAGATCAAATAAATAATTTTGTCTACTAATCTCACAAAAATGTCTTAAACTGTCTTTCAAATCATTTTGACAGGTTCCATATAAGCCGTACATTTATGAGACTTTTCAACAATTTTAAGAAAAAAGTCAACTTTTAACATTGTGTTCTATATCAAGGAACAACTTACTAATCTAGAATTAAAACAAAATTTAATCGATCTCACCACAATAATATATCATGACTGTACATGAAATAACTTTGTTGGTGACTGTTTAATATGACCTTACTTAGCTCATAGCTATCAAAAGAATACAGTGCTAAGAAAAGAAAAAAGATTTTAGATACTTTTTCTAAGAATAAACTTAAAATACGTTTAAAGACAGTGAGGCAAGTGAAAAAAAAATACCAACTAATAAATTTTAGAGTAAGAGCAGTTAATAAAGACCACCTATAAAAAGCAATAGAACATTTATAAATAAAATGAATAATTCATACACCCTAAACATCATCAGAGTCACAAATGGGAGAAACAAAATAATTTTTAAAGAGCTCTTGTAAAAACAAGGCTTCCTCCCAAAAGAAAAACAATCCAGCACTTCAGGAAATAATTCAGTAGTTCTCTGATTATTAAAATCTCCTATAAACAGCTCATAATGTGAAGCTATTATCCATAAAGACATAGCACCACTCTTTGCAGACCAAAACCTTGGCTGTCTGAGGGGGCTGTCACAGGATTTAAGGATAAATAACCTACTTTCTCTGGTGGCTTTCCTATTGGTTCAGTCGGTAAAGAATCTGTTTGCAATACAGGAGACTTGGGTTCCATCCCTGGGTTGGGAAGATCCCTTGGCGGAGGGCATGGCAATCCACTCCAGTATTCTTGCCTGCAGAATCCCATGGGCAAAGGAGTCTGGTGGGCTACAGTCCACGGGGTTGCAAAGAATTGGACATGACTGAGCAACGAAGTACAACCTATATTCTCACTGGGTTGCTGGTGATGAGCAAGCATCTTGACCTCCTGATTTTTGCTGTGGGCACTCAGGTCAGCCCTGAATGTGGCCACTTTTTATCCTGATCTTGTTTTGAGCCTGTGGTGTCATGTGCTGTAAAGCGAACTCTTCTTCTAGAGAACCCTCCCACTGAGGGCCAACAGCTAACTCAAGTGTAGCCCACACAGTATTGCCTTCCATCAGGGGTGGTCAAGGCTGAACCTCAAGACAAGCTTGCTTCAAATGACTCTTCCACAACAGCCAGTGGCTATTTTAAAGAACTAACCCCCAACTGTTCTTGGCTCTCTTTCCTTCCTAAACTGTTTGCCCTGCGGATCTGTGGGTAGAGCATCCCAATATTGCCTTTGGGACCTGCTAAAAATCAGTAGCAGCCCCCACGGGCACTCAGGCTCCTTGCCAGCTTGGATTTCTAGGCAATAGAATTTGAAAGTGGGCAGCAGTGTCCTCAATACTTGTCTGTATGTCTCTAGGCCTTTCAAGTCCAAATGTAAAATAGTTTTAAAATAGAATTATAATGAAAATATCCATTGCTCTTTGCTGTTGTGATTTTCCTTTATCTCAAGGACATACATTCTTGTTCTTTTCCTTTTGTGTCACCAAAAAAGAAAATACACACACACACACAAAAAAAAAAAAAAAACAGTGTCAGGCATACTTAGGCAGTACCTGTCTCTTATACACATCTAGATGTGTATAAGAGACAGGTGTNTGTTATGATTTTCCTTTATCTCAAGGACATACATTCTTGTTCTTTTCCTTTTGTGTCACCAAAAAAGAAAATACACACACCCACACAAAAAAAAAAAAAAAACAGTGTCAGGCATACTTAGGCAGTACAAAGGTGCCACCAATGGGTGTCCTGAAGTAAACAAACATAAATCTGAACCCTTGCTCATTTGCATAATCTCATGCTGTTATTAACATCAGATTCAAGGGAAGGCACGAAGGACAAATTAAACATGCTCTGAGCTTGGAATTCTACTTCTGTTCAGGTATTACTATTTTAAAATTTCAAATCTTTCATCAATTAATATTACAACCTGCTATTCAAACAATTTGGTGTTTCCTAATTGATACACCAGACGTCTATATTTTACAATGTCCATTTTTATGTAAGAAGATTACATTGAAATATTTTTAAAGAATAAATCTGTATCCAATATCCTAATATTGTCCGTAGGTAGATATGTCTGTGAGGCAGGAAATCTATAATTATACAACAGATGAGTCTTCCAGGAAACTAGAAAACATTTGAGGTTTTCCTTAATTTAGACATACATTTAAATCAAAGAGAATAATAACAAGTTCTCTCCCAAACTCTAAGCCTTTAGATTTTGCTGTTGATGCACAAGCAAGTTATAGACTGCCTCTTTTCTATCTACCAGAGATCTTTCAAAGTAAGGACACCAATAAAACTATTTGCAAATCAGCCAATAATACCAGGTTTCTTTCTTTCTTTTTTTAAGTTTTGTGATCTTTCAAGAAAATAAACTCATGGTTCTAAACTCAACAAGGGCAGTTCAGAAATGTGCACTGACAGAAGGCCATGTGATACTGTGAATCAAATGTGCGCAGAAGAAATTGTCCTTTAGTGTCTGGACTCCTTTGCTGTGTGATTTCAAACTTCTCCAGGGAAACCTGAGCATATATTCTTGTGACGCCACCATTCACCACTGAAGATGGACCAGGCAACAGCATGGAACACCAGCAGAGCATGCTGTGTGCCCCCAGGTCACTACAATCCTTTGGCACAGCAAAATTACCCCAAATCCAGAAGGCTCTAGGCAGACCCAGCCTTCCACTTATTTGACTGTCGCTCTTGCTTCGGGGTTGAGGGAACCAGACGTCACTACCTGATAGCCCAGCACAGTAGACTAGCTTTCTTCAGCCACAATTGACATTTAGAACTGGATATCAGCCTTCATCCTTCAAAAAGCAAGACTAAAGCCCTAAGCAACACAAGTTACTCTTTTAAAGGAAACTTTAGAGACATGAGTTTGAAAATTCTCCCTCCATTTGGAAACTACCCTCTATGTTCAACATGACAGGTATAAAAACCTTTGTCAACCTCTGTCTGACATGGTTCTTTTTTTTTCTTCAGATAGCAATTATACTATATTACACATGCCACAAGTAATATACTCTGGCATCACTTTTTAACCTCAGCGCTGTCAGGGGTTTTGCTGTTTGGTTTTGTTTCTTCTTTTTTCCTTTTGTTTTCGGCTCCTGGTTATATAACTTAAAGAAAGCATACAAGAGGAATATTCTTTTTCTTTCACAATAAACTCAACCAGCTGTGCATACTTTATGTTGATCTTCATCCCTTTTGCAAAATATATGATTAATTCACTCTCAAAAGCTAAGAATGAAGATTAAATTAAAAAGGAGACTCAAAAGGAGAACAGGTCCATTTTTTAATACTGATGATTACATTCCTTTGTTAGTACTTTGGGGATAGTTAAAGATAATCCACAAAGTCAACTGTTTCCTTTAATATTGGGTTCAAAATTATCAAGATATATTTTGCCAGGGGATGTGGTCTGTAGAATTTTGAAACTGGATCTGTAGCCAGTAAGTATTAATATCCACTAAAAGCCTGCAGGTTTCTCAGAGTGATTGACAACACTGTGGGGACAGTGTGCATCTCATTTCTCTTAAAATGAAAAGTCATGTCTTGGAGTGACCAGCCTGAAATAATGTCATTTTGGCCCCTTTCCACTGTCTGGAGGTTGTCTGCCCAGCTGGAAGAGTGCTGTGGTGATTCTCTGCTGCCCAACGACCAGAAGGATGTGATAAGCATGTGGCAGGCCAGTGGAATGCTGCTAAGTATTTGTTCTTTAAATATCATAGAATACTTGCATAAGAGAAGAATTTTGTGGACTACATCAGGCATGATTGTATAATTCTGTGTTGGAGGAAAAAAAAAATCTACTTTCCAGCCTGTGGCTCAGCTTCTTTTAGCCTATTTAAAGGGAAGGCCAGAGTCCCCAGGGAAAAACAGTCCCAAATTTCCTTCTGCTGCTGTAAACCAAAGCAGGTATGGAAGGAAAGGCAGAAACCAAAGAAACCTTGCTGGCTAAGAAATTGCTACCTATCTGGTATAAAGGACAGTAGTTGGGCTGCACTGCAAGGAGCTGAAAATTCTTGCTGAGGGAAGAAATGAAACCACCTACCCTGCCGCCTGGGGCAAACACAGAAGTAGAGACACCACCTGCCTTTCTCATCGCAGGGGCTGCCCAGTTCTTCCAAGTGTGTACCCTAGGCAGACCTGATGCACAGTTCCCAGGGAGAGTGGTCCATGCCAAGAGGGGTACTGGCCGGACACATGGCAAAGCTTGGTGGCAAAGGCATGCCAAAGGAGCGGAGCCAGGGGAAACCAGGACAGTGAGGTCACCGATTTCAAACCTTCTCCCACTGGATGCGCAATGGGTGCGTTTGCTGAGCTGGGTCCCCGCTGCCAAACGAGCTGCCTGCGAAAAAGTGCGCACCCCCTGGCCTCCAAAGCGACCCACTGTGCCGGACGCCTCTGCGTCCGGGCTTTCCCACCCGGCGGCCCGCGCCCGCACCCACCTTGACGACGTAGGTGACTCCTGCCCCCAGCACCTGGTCGCTGGCGTGCGGGGCGCGGGGCGGCGGCTCGTCGCCGGGTCGGCCCTTCCTGGCGGCGCGCATGGCCGGGGCGCGGGGGCCGGGGGGCGCGCTGCCGTCCGGGGCGGCCAGGCTGGGCGCGCTGCAGCTGCCCGAGAGCCGCGCGCCCGCCCGCTCCCTGGCCGCCGACAGGCCGCGAAGGCCCGAGCTGGAGAGTTTCAGGTGGGACACCTTGTGGAGCAGGTGGCCCAGGCTGCCCGGCCCATCGTCGGGCGCCCTGCGCAGCGCTTCTCCGGACACCAGGTAGGGGGCCGCCGCCGGGGCCGCGCGCGCCGCCGAGACCTTGCCACCGCCGCTCACCGACAGGTTGTGCAGAAGGTCATCGACCGATGTCACCGAGTCATTCCTGAAGCGGTTGTACTTGGTGCGTGGAAGCATGCCCCTCCGTGGGCTCGCCGCATCCGCCCGGGCGCTGCAGGTGCCGACCCCGGCGCAGGCTGCCGCGCATAGCAGGCGAGCCGCGGTCCCCGGGGCGGGACGGAGCGGCCGGGACAGCAGGCTGGGGGGGCGCGAGCAGCGGCGCCGGCCTCCCACTGCTAACACCCCGCACGGCCGCGGCCGCGCAGCCCCGGCCCCGGACTCGGCTGCTGAGGGCGGTACGTTCGCTTTGCAAAAGTCATAGTTTCCTCTGCTGCGCGCCCAGCTGCTTGGGGCTGCTCACAGCAAAAGCATGACTCACTCCGAGAGGAGACCCTTCTCAACAAAGGCTCGGTGAGCACTGCAAATCACTTCCTGTAGCAAAAAAAAAAAAAGAAGAAGAAAAAAAAACCACATACACCCACTGACAGCACACTAGAGCCAATCAATTCTCAAATTTCCTTTCTCTACCTTCCCAGACATTTCCTTCCAACCTTTGGTTTTTCACCTCCCCTTCCCCTGCCCCCTCTCAGCATCTATGCCAGAGGTAAATCCTGTTCTTTCAAATGAACTTTCTGAAACCCATTATTCTATGCTAGGGTTTTTTCTTCCCTGTTAAGCCCATCTGTGAGCCTGGAAAAGTGTCTGACGGTGCAGCGTTAAAATGTGACGAAGGATTTTTAAGAATAAGATCTTCAGCGGATCCTCATGAATTTTGATTTGGAAAGCAGCAAGAATTCTTAAATAGCCAAAAAGAAAATATTCATTCCCAGGTGAACATAAAATATCAATCTCCAAGGTTTTTTTCAAGTCAACAGAGCAGCCATGACAAGTCTTTGTGGCGATGCAGTTCCTCCCCCTCCCAGAAGAAAAAAAATCTGCGTATGAACTTCTGCCCAGAGCCACTGAGGGTCTCTTCCCTGATAATTTACAGCAGTCTATCTCAGCCAGGGTTAAGCTGAAAACCTACTTCTGAAAAAGAGGAGTGTTTCTTTTGATGAATGGCAACAAGCTCCAGAAATCCATTCCAAAAGAGGGGCTGTGCTTGAAGCTTTATTCCAACTGAATGTGCTCAAGCTCTGGAGAAATGCCTAAGAAACGCTACAAATACATTTCAATACCCCTTTGGTTGCTGCTTGCAACTCTGCAGAAAGAAAGGGAAAAAATGCAGCTGCTGTCAGAACACATCAAGTCCGCCGAAAGATGCCTTGTTTTCAGGAGTCAGACACTGGCTGCAAGTGAAAGGCACAGGCCTCCTTGCTGTCCGCGGAACAGAGCATTGAGCCCCTCCACCCCTACCCCAGAAGGTCTGCGGAGACACGAACCCACTGACCCCTGTCACCATGGGCTCTGCCGGTCTTCATCGGTCTTCATCGGTCTATTGAAAGGAGCTGCCCTTCACAGTGAAACGCTTTCGCTCCCTGTCCAAGTTTCCCGTCTACTTCTATGCAAAAAATGAATTTACCTCTAGCACGTTATCAGATTACCCTTAGTCTTCTCACCCCCACGGCTAGACATGTGACACTTGAGGCACCCAGCCTTGAAAAGCTTTATGGAACCGGGTGTGCCTAGTGCCAGTCAAGGTGGGCCAGGTGAGGCCCGCTGCGGGGACGCAGGAGCGTGGAGGAGCGGCAGCTCCCCTCCCAGGGCCGCAGGCCTAGCCGAGCAGCCGCATGGCATTCATTTTTTTTCTTCCCCTTGCTGGCATGGCAACAGCAAATGCACACTCCAGAGATGGTGGTGGTGGTTATCCAAGTCCCCCCAAATCTAAAGCAAAACTTCCCTATCATTCCCAAACCGTGATCTTCATTAGAAGCAGACAAAAACAGCAAAATGTGAATGAAATGCTGTTTGTGTGAATGAAAGGGCTAGCGAGCGAGCCAGCGTTTCTGTGAATGAAGCCGGGCCTTGCAGCCGGCGCCAGGCAATCCCCTAGTTCCAGCGGCCTCAGCCAATGAGCAGCCGCCCCGATGACTCATTCAACAAAAGCTTGCTCAATAGTGGAAGATTCCATTTCAATCAAAGGCGGGATCTTTCATCCAACGGCAGTGTGGGAAAAAAAAAAAAAAAAGCCAACCTGATTACAAAGATGTAGGGAGGAGGGAGAAGGCTGTTATGATGAGAGGAAAAACTAGTTTTTCCAAGGAAATTCAAGATCCACTGGACAGGTATGAATGCGAATAGGACTGCCCTCTTGGAGGTGAGCTATGCCCTAAAACTTTCATTCAGCCATTCATTTACATCAAGAGCAATCATGAATGTGCCATTCTGTTCAGCATTTATTATGAATGTACAGTGAATGCACATTCAATACCCAGGCTCCTCGCCCTTGATCCTTTTTGTGAAAGGAATATAGAACAGGCATGCACGTTCTGAGTCCCCAAGGAGAGGGAAAAAACCCGAAGCTACTACGTTAACCCTTTAGCCAACAGGAGACATTTGTTCCTTTTGTTATGATGAGGCAAGTAAAGGGAAATTGACCACTTTAAAATGTACCACAATATAAATGTACCATACGTAAAGAAGATATAATCTAAGAGAGAGATTAATATTTTAGGAATACAATAGGACAGTAAAACCTCACTTATCAGGGAGATGGTATCAACATTTTGGGAGAAAGGCAAAAAGAGGGTCCCTAAGATTTCTCAGCACTAAAATAGGAGCTGCAACCCAGCCAAGAAGCGCCCCACCCCCTCCTTCCCTCCCAGGACAGTCCTGTGGACCCTCCCTGAGGGCTGTTATTGCTTATTTTAAACATTATCCCAGAAGCCCAAGTATCATGTTTATCAACCTGTGACAATATAAAGATGGATGATGGATGAAATTTTCAGTCTGGTGACACAGACAACAACAACAAACAGAAAAAAAACGAAACCATTATTAAGTCAGCCTCAAGAAAACCAGGCAGCCTAGGGCCTTTCCAGAATATTTGCTTTTCTTTTAAAACCTGTTCATTTAAAAGTGTATTGATTTTCTATTGCTGCCATAACCACAAAATCAGTGGTTTAAAGCAATGCAAATTTATCTCCCAGTGCTGGAGATCAGAAGTCCAAAATGGCTCACAAGCGGATAAAGTGAAGATGTGGGCAGGGCTCATTCCTCTGGGGTTTCTAGAGAAGAACTGCCTTCTCCGTGCCTTCTCCTGTTTCCAGAGGCTGTCCGAACCTGTGCTCCTGAGAATGGGCCATAAGCTGGACCCTGGGGAGTGTGGCTTTGCCCATAGATTTCATTCCAACTAGAGAGGCAGAAAACTGAAAATTGATATTACTGTGCAGTATGCTATGTGAATGTTGTTATATGTGGGATATACAAACCCTATCCATAGGGTACCATAGTGAGCATGACCTAAGGATGTCAGGGTTGACTTCAGCAGGAAGATGACCCCCCAAGAAAATATCTGAGGCACTACTGGGATCCTCCAGATAGGCTGAGGAAAAACGGTACCTCGAGAGGAGATGCTGGGTAGCGAACAGCTCAAGTCTTGAGCAAGCTCGTGATTTCCAGAATCCTGTGTAGATTGGTTGGGCTTATGCATAGTATTGGGAAGCCAGGCCACTAAGATGGCCTAACCTGGAAGACCTAGGAATAACCAATGACTTTGAGATGCTTGAGCAGGTTTGCAGTGGCTTGAGAGAGGTGACACAGTCAGGTCTACATTTTATATGGGCACCTTGACAGTGAGGTGGGGTGGCCTTGCCGAGCTGTTTACAGAACAAATGAAAAATGATGGAGACTTGCAGGAAGACCAAAGCAGTGGGCTGAACAAGAGACAATAAAATGACCTGGATGACAAAGATGGGTGAGAAAAAGTGGGCCAGGTTGGCTTGTCTGGAGGCAAAGCTGAGATGGAGCTTGGGGTGCAAGATGCTTGTTAAGGACCAAACTCCATGGGAGGCAGGAGGAGGCTAGAGGAATGGGCAGAGGGAGAAGTGGGGCTTTGTGAAGCCACACCTACCCCAGCCTGGTGGGCTCCCCACTGAGGGTCCCCCTGGGACCTGGTGGGCTTTCCTTTCTCCTTCACTCCTCACTCCCTCAGCTGCCCCAGCAGTAATGGCCTCCAGCCAAACAGCAGAGGCTCCATTCTGCACAGAAGGAAACAGGATCAGAAGGGTTATGAGATCTGCCCAGGACACACAGGGTTAGGAACTGGCCATTCTGTCTGACTCCAAATCCATGTTTATGACCACGGCCTCAGCAAGCTTGAGTAAGGACCTGCTGAGAATCGACTATAGAGGTGGTGGTTCCCCAAGACAACACCTTTGCAGTGTAACAGAGGGGCTGCCACTTAGGTCACGGGGTGCTGCCGGCTGAATGAGAGATGATGAATGGATGAAAGCAGTCATACTTTCCAGAAGACTAATTGCCATGAAAGGGAGGATATAGGGCAATGGCTGGAGGTACAGCAGGGAGTATAGAACAGATGGTAGAAGAGTTGGAGGTATGTTTAGAAGAAAGGTGAGGGCAGGACTTCCCTGATGGTCCAGTGGTTAAGACTCTGCCTTCCAGTGCATGGGGCTGGGGTTTCAATCCCTGGTCAAGGATCTAAGATCCTACATCCACCTTATGCAAAAACAAAAAAGAATACAGGTGAGGGCTTTAGATTAGAATAGAATGGAAGAAATGGAGATCCAGGAAAGAGGTGGGGGTCAAGAGGATAGGTGGAGCTATCACCCTAGAAAGGACAATGGGAGAGATGGAGGAAGTGGGGAACAGATCATTTGGGGTCGAGCAGGAAATAGGTGGTTCCAAGGAGGATACCCATTTTCAGAGAAGAGGTTAAGAAATTCCAAAGGATAGTGACTATAAACAAGGAATATGACCGTTCTATTAGCATCAAGCCATTAGCCACTGTAACTGCCCAACAATGCACCCTGAAGGGAATTCAGGATGGAGGAAAACAGAAAATATTCTGTGCTTTGGATATCGGCCCTAAATAGGTAAGACATACATATGCTTAGTCGCTCAGTCATGTCCCACTCTTTATGACCCCATGGACTGTAGCCCACCATGCTCCTCTGTCCATTCTGATTCTCCACTCAAGAACTGGAATGGATTGCCACACCCTCCTCTAGGGGATCTTCTCCACCCGGGGATCGAACAAGGTCTCTTGTATTCCAGGTGGATTCTTTACCATCTGAGCCACCCAGGAGGCTCAAGAATACTGGAGTGGGTAGCCTGTCCCTTCTCCAGGGGCACTTTACCGACCCAGGAATCAAACCAGAGTCTCCTGCATTGCAGG
The DNA here is from genome assembly GCA_006410615.1 of Neotragus moschatus. Lineage (NCBI taxonomy): Eukaryota > Metazoa > Chordata > Mammalia > Artiodactyla > Bovidae > Neotragus > Neotragus moschatus. Next base: position 419,577 of record SJYA01001386.1, on the reverse strand, counting down.
CAGATTCTTCACTAGCTGAGCTACCAGGGAAGACTGTAAGACACATATATCAAGGAATAACTTCAATGGACTCAGACTCTTGCATCTTCTTATACATAGAAAAGCACTGAAATCATTGAGATGTCTGGATTTTTGTGATTAGCAATAATCTTATGATATTCAACTACATCTTTCCCCCCAGCAAAAGAAACTTGTATATATCCTGTCTCTTCCCTTACTGCAGAACAGTTCATTCAGAGCAACCTGAGAGGCTGTCCTCTTGATTACAGTCCTCAGTGCATGCATACTAAGTTGCTTCAGTCGTGTCCAACTCTGTGTGCCCTGTGGACTGTAGCCCGCCAGGCTCCTCTGTCCACAGGGATTCTCCAGGCAAGAATACTGGGGTGGGTTGCCATACCCTTCTCCAGGGGATCTTCCCAACTCAGAGATCAAACTCGTGTGTCTTACATCTCCTGCATTGACAGGTGGGTTCTTTACCACTAGCACCTCCTCCTAAGCCCAATATAGTCCTCAAAAAGATTCCCAAATAAATCTTAACTTGCAAATCTAGGTTGTACACTTTTCTTCAGTCAATGTGACACACCAGGGATTCCTAAGAGCCAAAAGTCATTCCCACCTTTAGGGCTGAAGGAATGGGAAGACAACTGAATTTCTAGAACCAGTGGAATTTCAGAGGGAATTTTAGAGGTAGGGCCACTGGGAGGCGCTGTAGTTTTAAAGGAATACAGTTACCGATGGAGAAACAGTCCAACGATGGAAGGAATCAGAATAAATACCCCAGCTTCTCTCTTCCCAGTTCTCTGACTCCTATTAGCGCCTTCCGTTGGCCAAACTCACAAGAAGCCAGGAGTCCAGGGAACTTGGTGGTGCGGAGTAAGGGACCGGCCTCCCAGAAACGTAGCAGGCAAGGCAGAGTAAAGGGAGGTGGACCACAGCTGTCACCGTGTCTGCAGATAAATCTATCTGCGCTCATGGTAGGAAGCCAAAAGACTTGATGCCTAATGTGGAGTTATACCTGATCTCTGTAACGCAAAAAGCAAGACTGTACTTAAAAAGTTAAGGTAGTCCATTTAAGTAAGAAAACTGAGGTGAGGATGAGCGCTTACAGAACCTGCTGAGGCAAAGAGATGCTGCTGCGGACAAAGGAGGAAAAGCAAAGGCGTCCCTGCTCTGCGTTATGAGTCCGCCATGACTATAGGAGCGCAGAGGTGTGACTTTCTAAAGGTTCATCTGCTGACAGACGAGCTGGAAGACAGCATGTCATTCGGTAGAAGGTTCATTCGAGGATGCAGGTAGAGGCGGGGAGGAGAGAAGGCAGACTAGCAGTGGGGAGAAGACGCACAGAGATGGAAGTGGCTGTGGACGCGGCAGCGCGCGCAGCACAGTGGTACTGAGGAGAAGCACTGGGGAGAGGGCTGCTTGGACCCTTTGGGATGCACGTCCAAGGGAGGCGGGAGGGAGCAGAAAGTCCCTAATTGTGTCCCTGAAACATAGGAGCTGCCTCACAGGAGGGCAAAGCAGGGGTCAGGGGTGACAGGTTCACTAAAACCAGAGGTTCGAGTCATCCTGGGAGCAGGCTGGGGAACGAAAGAAAACTCATTTCCCACAACAAGGTGGGAAGGGATGCTCACTAGGGAAGAGAAGACAGAATGAGAATACAGGGTGTTTAGACAGGAAGAAATGTGAGTCAAACCTAGATCTGACCATGGAGAAAGGTTCCCAGACTGAGGTGAGCAGATGTCTTCTCTGTAGGGGCCCTAAGGTGCCTAGAGGTAGGACTGTCTGTGGTATAGGAATCCTCTGTAACAAGTCACCTGAGGGAGAGAAACCTGGATGCTGAAAACTGGGTGTGCCCAACGGTTCAGCATCAAGGACATCCTTTTTATTTTTTCTATTTTTTTAAAAAAAGATTTACTTATTTTTAGCTACTCTGGGTCTTCATTGCCACACAAGGACTTTCCCTAGTCATAGTGAGCCCGCACTGCTCTCCGTCGAGGTGTGGGGATTTCTCGATGTGGGGGCTTCTCTTGTTGCGAAGCACAGGCTCTAAGTGCAAGCTCAGTAGTTGCAGTGCATGGGCTTAGTTGCCCTGTGGATGTGTAATCTTCCCAGACCAGGGATGGAACCTCTGTCCTCTGCACTGGCAGGCAGATTCTTAAGCACTAGAGCACCAGGAAAGCCCCAACAGGTTTTTGTTTGTTTGTTTTTAGTTTTTTTGAATTGCGGTATAGAGATCCAAATAGTCCATTCTAAAGGAGATCAGCCCTGGGTGTTCTTTGGAAGGAATGATGCTAAAGCTGAAACTCCGATACTTTAGCCACCTCATGCAAAGAGTTGACTCACTGGAAAAGATTCTGATGCTGGGAGGGATTGGGGGAAGTAGGAGAAGGGGACGACAGAGGATGAGATGGCTGGATGGCATCACCAACTCGATGGATATGAGTTTGGGTGAAGTCCGGGAGTTGGTGATGGACAGGAAGGCCTGGCGTGCTGCAATTCATGGGGTCACAAAGAGTCGGACACAACTGTGCAACTAAACTGGACTGATAGCTGATTAACAATATTATAAAAGTTTCAGGTGCACAACTGAGTGACTCATAATTTCTAGGATCACACTTCATTTATAGTTATTATAAAATCTTGGCTTATGTTCCCTGTGCTGTACGATATATCTTTGTATCTTATTTATTTTGTACATAGTAGTTTGATTCTCTTAATCCCCTATTCTTCTCTTACTCCACCACTCCCTTTCCTCTCCCAGCTTGTAACCACAAATTTGTTCTTCATATCTGTGAGTCTGTTTCATTTTTGTTATGTTTGCTGGTTTGTTTTACTTTTTAGATTCCACATTTAAGTGATAACGTACAATATTTGTCGTTCTCTCTGTCTTATTTCACTTAACATAATACCCTCCAGATCTATCCATGTTGTTGCAAATGGCAAAATTTTATTTGTTTTCATGGTTGAGTAATATTCCTATACACACACACATCTACACAAACACACTCAGATATATATGTATTGATTGTTCATCTATATGTGGGTTAATTTCTGGGCCTTCTATTCCATGTCATTAATCTATGTGTCCGTTTTTGTGCCATACCATATTATTTTGATCACTATAGCTTTGCAATATAGTTTGAAATCAGGTAGCCTCATACCTCCAGCTTTCTGCTTTCTCAAAATCGTTTGGCTATTTGGGGCCTTTTGTATTAATATTTCTATACAAATTTTAGAATTATTTTTTCTAGTTCTGTGAAAAATGCCATTGGTATTTTGATAGGGATTGCACTGAGTCTCTTGTGTAGTATGGTCATTTTAACAATATAAATTCTGCCAATCTGTGAAGATTGTGTATCTTTCCATCTGTTGTGTCATCTTCAATTTCTTTCATCAGTGTCATAATTTTCCTTATATTCCTTTGTAAAATAAATTATAGCTTTTACTGAAGAATTAATTTATTTAGGAAAAAATTTAGTGAAGTCTATATTCCCATCATTCCTTGAGCATATGCATGTTTAGTTTTATGTGGAAACAATTTCATGTTCCTCATTGTCTTCTAAAGAATCTATTTTTCAGGGATGTTTTAGTTTATAATATAATCTCCACAAATACATTTCATGTTTCATGGAACTGAGAAAACATAATTCCTTTAGGCTTTCCCCATCACTGGACACTGGTTGTTTCTAATTTATCAATGCCGTAAACATTGACATAATGAGAGACTTTGCACACCCAGCTTCCTTTGTATCACTGGATGATCTCTCAGTATAAATCACAGGGAAAAGCAAACTTCCATACCTCTTGATTACCACTGCTAAGTGCCTTTCCTAAAATTCTTTATGTTTTCACTTCTGACAGCAATCAGTAGACCTGTGTTTCTGCAACCTCACCAGTTTGGGGTTTTTGTTGTTTTTGTGGTTTTCATAGTAACAAATGATTTTTCTTATTTAATAGTTTTCAAGATGGTTATTCAAGAGTCTGGGCTCTAGACTGGTGGAGGAGATGCCAAAACTCTGCCTTCATAGAGATTGGTTGGCTCCAAACCAAAAGTGCCAAGATTTTCCCCAATTTGGATAGGGAAGTGGGATGGGGAGAACCAGTCTACCTGTGGACTTGAACTTGTACAGACCCTCACCTACATCTTTCCATCAAACAGAGGGCTTGTTTTGAATCTCACACTCATCTTTCTGGACTTACAGCATTGTTTTGGCTATTTCTAATTTAGATTATTTCTTCTAGACTCTGTGTGGGTTCTCACTATAGTCAAATGTTTATCACTTTTAGCTTTCTCAAAAAATATTTTATTATATATATAATTATGTATAATATAGTTACATTGTTATATAATTGTTTACATATTATATATTATGCATTATTATTTATACATAATTTTGCATACTAATATACCTATATAAGCTATATTGGTATAATATTGATATATATTAATATTAAAGTACTATTTCTCTTTCATATGAATATGTGCTATGATTTATATAATACACAGCCATATATATTAATGTGCTTATACAGCCTATATTTATACATGTTTATGTATATTAATTATATGTGTTATTGCTCTTTCATATGGAATGTCTTATGATTTACACATAATTATACACACTAACATAGGAACTTCCCAGATAGCTCAGTGATAAAGAAGCTACCTGCCAATAGAGAAGATACAGGTTCAATTCCTGGGTCAAGAAGATCCCCTGGAGAAGGAAATGAAAACCCACTCCAATATTCTTGCCTGGAAAATCCCATGGACAGAGGTACCTATAGCAAGCTGCAATCCATGGGTTCACAAAGAGTTGGACACAACTGAGTGACTAAGCATGTATGCATACACACTAACCTACTTATACAATCTTTGTCAACATAATATTTATATATATTAATTATACATATTATTTATTCTTCATGTGTGGAGTCAGAAGCAACAATGCTGGGGCATCAATATGCTGACACTGGTACCCTAGAAAGGACTTCACTGTCTTTGATGCACTTGGTAAGACAGAGAATAAAAATTCTGTATGTTTTTCCCCTGCAGCCACCAGCAGCCCCTCTGTGTTGTCATGGTTCTCAGACAGGGATTCCCTGGTGGATGTGTCACCATGAAGATGGCTGGCATCACCTGGCATTCCTGGATTTAGTAGATGATGATGGTTTCCAGTTATGCTACCCAATTACTTCCCACATGAACAATGTCCATTGACCACACAGTAAATGTGCAAATCAGGTCTGTGATCCCAAACTGAAAGCACACTCCCTGGATATGTTCCAGCCACATCTGTTGGATATGTACCCAACAGACTGAAATGGCTCCACCTGCCACCATCTCAGGACATCAAGGTGGTCAACCTTGAGAAGCCTGATGAAACAAAATCTTGGCAAATTCGTCACACAGCATCTTCAAGGAGTTCAGTAGAACTCTTGGAGAACTTCTGCAACAGAGTTCCCAATGTTGGCTGCACACTGGAAATCTTGAGAACTTCCTTATCAAAGAAGCCAGAAATTTAAACCAAGAGCCTCCAAAATAATAATAGTGAAAAAGATGTGCCAGATACTTTTCTAAGTACTTTAAATGGTCTTTCATTTTTGCAAATTCCAAAATTACATATACACCATCACTGTCTTTGTTTTATAGATGGAGAAACTGAGGCACAGAGAGCTTAAGTAACAGTTCACGGTCACAGGCTAGAGCCAGGCCTTGGTGTTGGTGGCTCTGGTCAACCAGGCTGTTGACTGACCTATAGCCTTAGGAGTTAGCAACACTAGGTACCTGGGGACTAGCATGTAAAGAGTATGAGCTGAAGTAAGCAGGCTTATTTGAAAGTCTGTTTAGAGGTAGTTTCCAAGGTCTTTCCCCAACCATCCACATCCAGGCTATAGCTTCCTGCCCACCCTGCTGAAGATAAGTTGTTTTTGCTTTGGAGAAAGTGAGATGGAGGCAGCTGTCCTGACATACCCCATGCAGACAAGAGTAAGCACAGCCAGGGAGAGGCTGGGCTGGCAAATGTTGCCACAGTAAGTCCACCACAAAGGGCCCCTGCTCTTCCTTTCTGATAATTAAAACCCAACAGAAATTTTTGAGGATATCTAGAAAGCTGAACAAAATTACAAAAAGGTGGAAAGAAGAAAAGATACGAAATTATAGCAGCATATCAGAAGATTCATCAAGCAAATTGTAGGAGTCGCAGGAAGAAAAAAGAAAGAGGTAGAGACAGAGGGGGGAGGGGAGGGAGAAAGGAAAGGAGATAAGGAAGGGAGGGAAAATGAGAAGAGGAAATAATAAAATAATAGCAAAATTTCCTTGAACTGAAGCACATGAATACTGAGATTGACCAAGACTGGGGTACAATGAGACCTTTCTGTGTTGAAAAGCCTCACTGGGAGACACACGGAGAGAGACAGAAAGAAAAGCAGGTCACATATAAAGAATCAGGATCAGAAACACTGGAAAGTAGACGTCCCAAGAGCCATGCCCTCAAAATAGTGAGGGGTAGTTATTTCTGATTAGACTTTTATACCCAGCCAAATAGTCAACAAAGGTGAAGGCAGAACAAAGACAGTTTTAGATATTCAAAGTCTCAAAAAAGCCTTTCCATGAAGACAGCACTGAAGGCAAAGAAGGAAGCCCCTACCCCTCCTAAAGCCAAAGCCAAAGCAAAGGCTTTGAAGGCCAAGAAAGCAGTGTTGAAAGGCACCCACACCCACCAAAAAACAAAAAGATCTGGACGTCACCCACTTCCCAGCGGCCCAAAACACTGTGGCTCAGGAGGCAGCCCAAATATCCTCGGAAGAGCGCCCCTAGGAGAAATAAACTTGACCACTATGCCATCATCAAATTCCCCCTCACCACCGAGTCAGCCATGAAGAAAACAGAAGACAACAACACATTGGTATCCACTGTGGATGTCAAGGCCAACAAGCACCAAATTAAACAGGCTGTGAAGAAGCTCTATCCCATTGACATGGCTAAGGTCAATACCCTGATCAGGCCTGATGAAGAGAAGAAGGCATACGTTTGACTGGCTCCTGACTATGATGTTTTGGATGTTGCCAACAAAATTGGGATCATTACTTTGGCCACTTCATGCAAAGAGTTGACTCATTGGAAAAGACATTGATGCTGGGAGGTATTGGGAGCAGGAGGAGAAGGGGACGACAGAGGGTGAGATGGCTGGTTGGCATCACTGACTCGATGGATGCGACTCTGAGTGAACTCCGGGAGTTGGTGATGGACAGGGAGGCCTGGTGTGCTGCGATTCATGGGGTCGCAAAGAGTCCGACACGACTGAGTGACTGAACTGAATTGAACTGAACTGAAACTGAGTCCAGCTGGCTAATTCCAAATATAAAAGTTTCCACTATGTATTAAAAAAAAAAAAAAGTATCTCAAAAAAAATTCAGCATTTTTCCTCAGGCAGCTACTATGAGATGTACTTCCCCTCACCCCTCAGGGCACATATTTNTGAATTGAACTGAACTGAAACTGAGTCCAGCTGGCTAATTCCAAATATAAAAGTTTCCACTATGTATTAAAAAAAAAAAAAAGTATCTCAAAAAAAATTCAGCATTTTTCCTCAGGCAGCTACTATGAGATGTACTTCCCCTCACCCCTCAGGGCACATATTTAAGAGAGGAAGCCATAAGATGCAGGAAATGGGACCCAATCCCAGACAGATGGGAAGGAAAATTCTGGGGTGATAAGAGGGGACTTCCAAGATGGCCTTGCAAGAGCAGGCAGAGGGTGACAGGAAAGCATGGTTCAGGAATGCAAAACTGGACCCAGACTCCGGATGGGACTTGGGATACTACTTATGATAAGTACAAAGAATCTGAAACAAAAAGACAACCTTTCAACTGCAAGGAATGTAAGAAATTGGTGCAGAAAAGGAAAAATAATTGCCATGTAATACATGGCTCAGTTCTCAGTAATATTTGCATGATCAAAATAATGTAAACACTGAATGTTAATCTAGTCAAAATACACTGTATTTGTACAGGGAGAATTGGGGTCTGGGAAGTGCATTTATGGTGTGACTGTTTTATAAATTTTGAAGGACCAATTGATTCCAAGAAATAATGGAAACTCATTACTGCTGGGAAAAGTGGATGAGGGCTGCCATTTCTCCCGACATGTCTTATACAGCAGATGGACCATGCAGATGACGTGCATACATAACTTTAGACCGGAGGTTTGTAGATCAAGTACTATGATCCGATACCCAACCAGGAAAAAAAGTGTTCTCCCTTAAGCCTCTGATTTTGACAGTTTTGTGTCTTAGTGGTCGTGCCAGGAGGAACTGGCTGTAAAATATATTTCCACAAGTCTAAGTGAATTGATGCATTGGGTGAAGGTTCTTATGGTTGTCAGGCTGCATGGTGAGAGACTGCCAAGACTGATGGCTTATTTTATAGAAATTCATACTAAGTGGTTCTGCCAGTCACGTGACCTACATAGTTTGACTGATCTTTGACTGATCCTGCTGGCAGCCTCAAAGGTTCATCTATCCTCAGGGCAGTGTGTCATCACCATTTGCTAATAGGGCATAAAAATCTAATCTAGTGGGAATGCAAAACAGTACCACCACTTTGGAAAACAGTTTGGGAGATTCTTAAAAGTTTTAGACATAGGAGGAATCAACCTGCCTGACCTCAGGCTCTACTACAAAGCCACAGTCATCAAAACAGTTTGGTACTGNTGGAAAAGATTGGGGGCAGGAGGAGAAAGGGATGACAGAGGGTGAGATGGTTGGATGGCATCACTGACTTGATGGACGTGGGTTTGGGTGAACTCTGGGAGTTGGTGATGGACAGGGAGGCCTGGCGTGCTGCAGTCCATGGGGTCACAAAGAATCAGACACGACTGAGCAGCTGAACAACCACCACCAAACAGAGCGGCTCACAGGTGAACCCCATTATGCCTCTGTAACCGCCTTCTCAAGAGCTTCCAGTCCTTCCAGCAACAGTCACCTTGTTCACCAGTCAAGTGGTATCAGTATTTTGCAATAGCTGCATGTGTGTAAATGCCTCTGGGGAAGCAGATACCCAATTGCATAAAAGTAAAGAGGAGGCAACCCGGTTACAGCAAATATCACCTGACGACCTGCGGTCTTTTCAGTTACAAGGAGCTCCCTATGCACAAACTTCCACGTTGCAAACATTCAAAGGTGTGAACATATACCTGATTCCAGCAAGGAGCTGGAACCTGTGCCAACAACCCCAGGCATTGCAGCCTGCCCGCCCCCGTCCCCTACTGCAGACGACCCTTCCGCTCCACCATCCTCCACCTCCTGTCCCTCCCCCAGGCGGTAACTCTGCTTGCCTGTTCACCTGAGGCCAGCCCCCTGTCCAGTGGCTGGGCTGTACTGCTGGCCTTTTCAGGGCCCGGTCCTGAGATTGAAAATGCCGTTCTTTCTTGTGTCTGCTACGTGTGACTTGTGTGAAAAGTATTATAAACCTGTCACAGGGCAGTACTATATAGCTGATTGGGTTACGGGGCACCTAGGGCAGCCCCTCCCAACTCCCCCACCTTTTCCCTCTAAAAGTAAGTTCCCTTCCTTATTCTCTGGATTTGCCTGCAGTTCACCCTGGTTCACACATCCTGAATAGTAATCTCTCTGCTCTTCCCAGATAAACTTGCTTCTGCTGGTGAAATAGCTGCCTATTGTATTGTTAAAGCTGACAAGTTACATCAGCTACATTAAAATCGGCTGAATCAGCTTTCTTAAATTTCTCTTTACATTCTTTTAGTTTTAACCTCCCTATATTTGTATTTATATTTAAAGAGTGTTTCGTTAACAAAGAGTTGAGTCTTTGTTTCCTATCAATGTAACAATCTCTCAATCTCTGCCCTTTTTAGGGGGGGGGGGGGGGGGGTTTTTTNCGTGTGGGAAACGAAGCATCGGTCTATATTCGGTTCAGGATACAGGATGCTTGGGACTGGTGCACGGGGATGATCCAGAGAGTTGATGTGGAGTGGGAGGTGGGGGGGGGTTCAAGATTGGGAACTCATGTACACCTGAGATGAAAAAAAATAAATAAAAATAAAAATTAAAAATTAAAAGAAAAAAAGTTTTAGACATAGACTTATTTATCCATTCAGCAAATCTACTGCTTAGAATCTACCCAAGAGAAAGGAAAACAGACGTCCGCAAAAGACTTGTACACAAATGTCCATAACATCATTATTCATCATAGCCAGAGAGTGGAAACAACAGAGATGTCCATCAACTGGTGAATGAAAGACTACTCTGAAGGAACAAACTATTGATACACACTACAACATAGATGAACTCAAAATTGTTATGCTGTGAGAAAGAAGCCAGACACAGCCGACCACCAGTATGATTCTATTTGGGTTCTTCTCTGGTGGCATGGTCCTATTTATATGAAATGTTCAGACAAAGCAAATTTATTGAGAGAGAAAGCAGATCAGTTGATGCCTGTGGGGAAGATGAGGTGGAAAGCAGCAAGGACTGGAGATTAACTCCAGTGGGCACAAGGAATATTTTTATTTATTTTTTAATGATTTTTTAAAACATTTATCTATTTGTTGAACTGTGATGGTTCTTAGTTGTGGCACGTGGGATCTCCAACCTTCATTATGGCATGCAAGATCTTTAGTTGCAGCATGCAAAATATTAGTTGCAACATGTGGGATCCAGTTCCCTGACCAGGCATCAAACCTGGACCCCCTACTTTGGGAGCTCGGAGTCTTAGCCACTGGATCACCAGGGAAATTTCACAAGGAAGTTTTAAGTTTTTGAAGGTGCTAGAAACATTTTAGAACTACATTGTAGTGATGCTTATAAAATCCTGTAAATTTACTAAAAATTACTAAATCATAAAGATAATTTACTAAAAATTAATTTTTGAATGGATAGATTTTATGGTATGCAAAAAAAATTGTTTTAAGAAAAATATTTGGAAATACTTCTTTATTTAAAAAAATGGAAACTAAGACAGTATTTTGTGTAAAACCATTTCCATCCTGATTCTCCCAGTGATATTACAGGTTAAGCATTCCTTCAGATCCTGTATTTCTCATACAAGATGTTACGTGAAGTCAACTGCTCTGCACCTCATCATCAGCAAAGACGCTTAGGGCAGGATGGGATGAGATGAAGAGAGACATATCTAGCAAAATAAAGGCTCTTCAGTTATAATGAAAGTGAGAGAATTTTTTTCAGCTTTTAAAATGTGGGTGTACTATATTTGAATTTTCTCTGAGGAGTTGTATGCCTATGACATTACATTTTGAAGTAGAAGATCTCTTAGGGCACTTTTCAACATTAAATGCTAATCAAAGGTGCTTCCTTGGTGGCTCAGTTGGTAAAGAATCTGCCTGCAATGCAGAAGACCCAGTCTTAACCCCTGGGTCAGGAAGATCCTCTGGAGAAGGAAATAGCAACCCACTCCAGTATTCTTGCCTGGGAAATCCCATGGACAAAGGATCCTGGTGGGCTACAGTATACAGGGAGTCTCAAGATAGTCAGATACTAGGCGACACGACTGAGTAACTAAACCACCACCACCACAAGGGTGATGATACTGGGTCCCATCCAGAGTGAGTGTTGATGTAAATCTGAAATGATACTCACAAATGTATACAGTAAAATAATCCTATCAGCAGCTAGTGAAAGCTGGTGCCCAATATTAGTCTACTATGATCTACTACTGAGTCACTTTTTAAAATTTTGTTTTAAAAGTTGGATTATTTTTGTGTGAACCTTTCAAAACTGCAAGTTTTATTGCTTCCACTTGGCTTTCTTTGCAGTTTTTATCAAACCATCAAAGCATACTAGGTTTAAAGAGTTAGCATGGACTTGGAGTATGACTACCTCTAGCTTGGCCTAATACCTCCCTTTCAAGGATAGGGAATAATGGAGGACTGACTGATAATAATCTTTAGCGTTATATAATCTATACTACTGTAAATGAATAATAACGTGTGAATAATGTATAATAATTTACAATACTATATGTGAATATTTCCTTACCCTGAGTCTACCAGCAGCCATTCAGTACTATTTAGTTGTGATTATAGGTTAGCTTTTCCCTGTATTTCCCTATTGAATTACTTACTCAGAGGTGTGGTCAAGGGGAAATAGCTTTTCAAATTTAGATTTTCCAAATGAGAGTTTAGAGTAACCATTATTTGATGCTAAGCATTCAGACTTCCTGTAACAGTAATATTAACTGACTGGAGCATAGAACATATAAAATTCAAAACACTATGTTTTGAATTAGACATCTGAGTGATAGTTACACCTTAATAAAAGGAGTTTGTGTATTTAGGCATATCAGGCCAGTTCCATCAGAAAGTCAGGTCAAGAACAAGAAAAATAAATGATATTTTTGGTTCCAGAAGACAGAGATTTTGCCTCTGTTACTATGTAGATCTCCATGCTTGGTGCAGGACTGTCAGGATAGATTCGACTATACTATGGCAGCAAAAGACCCAGCACCTTGTGGCACATTTATCACTTTATCTCCACATCAACCCTGGGTCAGCTGTTCTTTGCTCCCTGTTGTCTTCTCCTGGGGACTCAGCTAGCAGAGCAGCCTCTTGTGCCCACGGTCCTGTGCAGGACAGTGCGGGCAATGATCGCATTTCAAGCTTCTCTCAGGAAGTGACCCCATAACTCTGCTTACACTTCACTGGCCAGGGCAAGTCACGTGGCCATGCCTGAGCTGTACATGATGATGCGATTCAGTCTTCCTGGAGAGAGTGGAGAAATGAGTAGTGAACAACTTTCCCATCCAGGCTGCCACATAACAGCGAGCGGAGTTCCATGTGCTATATAGTAGGTCCTTGTTAGTTATCCAATTAAAATATAGCAGTGTGTACATATCCATTGCAAACTCCCTAATTCTTCCTTCCCCCGTGTACTAAAACAGCATGGATCTTGAGCAGCATGGATTCTGCTAAGTGAAATAAACCAATCACAAGAGGATAAGCACTGTGTGATTTTGCTCATGTGAAGTTGCTAGAGTAGTTAGATTTGTAGGAATGTACTTTTTAGTATAAGAGACTTTCCAAACTGCCAGGGTTATCTCTGACTCATGGAAACGTGGCCTGTTTATCTCTGATTACATTTCTCAGCCCCATACAACCTGCAGGTGGCAAAACGAGGGGGCAGCCAAACTTACCCTCTCGGCTGTAACTGGAAAAGGACTATGCATAGGCACCCCATCCCAAGTTCACGCATATCTCTGTAACCTATGAAACTTCCTCGGGACTTTTCCAGAAGAGCTGTTGTTCTGAGAAACTGCCCGCCACAGGGGCGCCACCTGGTCAACAGTTGTAACCTGTTATCAATGGACCAATCCTCGAAAAGGTCAACACCTATAACCAATCAAACTGTTTCCGCTTGCTTGTGCTTAAAAGCTGCCATGTAACAACACTCAGGGTTCTCGCTCCTTGCTTAAGGAGACGGAACCCCAGCGCGCCGGTACAATAAAATCCTCTTGCTGTTTGCATCGAAACCTGGTCTTGGTGGTCTTTGGGGCGACAGATTCACGGTGAGGAACCATTGGGTTCAACAGATTCATAGAGACCGAAAAGAGATTGGAGGTTGCTAGGGGCCAGGGGAGGGAGAAATGGGACACTTTGTTTAATGGGTATTAAGTTCTGGCCTTATAAGATGAAAGAAACTCTGGAGAGTGAGTGTCCAACCATTTGAATGTAATTAACATTACCGAAATGTACACTAAAAAATGACTGAAAGGGTAAATTTCATGTTATGTGTATTTTATCACAGTGTTTAACAAATACATATTATTTTTTTAAAAAAACTATATGACCTCAGTTGTTACAAATGCACAACTTTGAGGGGGCATATTGATAATAGGAGAGGTTATGTGTATATGAGGGCAAGGGGCATATGGAAAATCTCTGTACTTTTCTTTCAGTTTTTTGCTGTAAACCTAAACCTGCTCCAAAATAAACTTTAAAAAAAAAATTTTTTTTTCACTATATGCCCACTAAAACAAGGAGCCTTTATAGAAGAACAGAAAACGGAGTTAGGTGTAAAGTGGCCCAGGTGGCTCAGTGGTAAAGAATCCTCCCGCCAAGGCAGAAAATGCCAGTTCGATCTCCGAGTGGGGAAGATCTCCTGGAGAAGGAAATGGCTACCCATTTCCGGTATTCTTGCCTGGGAAATACCGTGGATAGAGGAGCTGGTAGGCTATCGTTCATGGGGTCCCAAAGAGCCAGACATGACTTAGCAACGAAACAACAACAAAGTAGCGGGACCATATTCAGGAGAAAAAGAAAAAAAATTAGGACACCCACTTAAGTCTGAACCTTGTATAAGTCATGTTTTATTTTTTAGCATAAGTATATCCCATGTAATATTTGAGTCATAATTACACCCCCAAATCATTTGTTGTCTATCTCAGATTCAAGTTTACCTTGGTGTCCTGCATTTTATCTGGAAACCCTAGACCCAGGACCCTGAGCTAGCTTCCTGGATATGTCTGTTCCCAGAGCCTCTGCCATGGGCCACGTGGCTCCCCTCACTGCCCAGTTCACCCATCATGTTCTTCTCACCATGTGGATAGCTGTGCTGTTTTCCTACAGGAAGAGGAGTTGTTGAGCCAGGCAACTCCACCCTGGAGGACATGCAAGTTGAAGTTCTCTCTGTCAGCTACACAGTCCTCTCTCACCCCCAGATTTAAGCAGTTTTTGTAGTCCTAGGCGTGGCAGCAGCTGGTGGTGTTCCTTTTCATGCCGCTTGTGTTTCCTGGAGCAAGGTCCCTTCGCTCCTGCCTTTGTCTGTTTCAGACTGAACAGAGGCTTTTCAGTGCTGCTGCTAGCAACCCAGCCTCCCCTCCTCCTTATTGCTTCGTCTGTGCTTCTGCGACATCCCTAAAGTGCCATCACTAGAAGGGCACTCAGTATTCCAGGTGCAGGGGCAGAGCGATGGTCTTACAGATATTTCTGAGACTTACTTTAAAATGCCCCAGGAAAAGAAAAAAACACAAACTGAGGGATACAGAAAACAAGACTGGCAAAATGCCGATAAGCAGGAATGTGCCATGAGAAGGCAAGGGGGTCATTATATGGTTCTTCCTGCGTTTTTGTGGTTTGAAATTTTCCATACTAAAAAGTTAATAAGTAAAGATTTAAGCGATGTACAGAACATCAAAAACACCACCACAGAATCCAACTTCTTGGACTTTCTGTTACCGTTTTAGCATAAATGCACTTTGTCCAAGCTCTTGATGTTTCCTAATAATTTAAAGTGTTTAGGTATCAGTGGTTTCCCAAAGATAAAGATACAATATCCTTATCCACTAATACCATAGAGGAGTTCAGCACCCCAAGCAGAAGAGAAAACCTTTTGATAATTTGTTTCCATGGGTTGTGGGTCAATCAGAGGGGCATGGACCCCACATTCCTGGAATGTCAAGGACAGTGAGCCATTTCTTCAGATTCACTTTCCTATGTCTACTTCCAGGCCATTCCAGCCATAGAGGCAGGGGATTTCCCTGGTAGTCCAGTGGTTAAGACTCCGCCTTCCAATGCATGGGTTCGATCCCTGGTTCAGGAGGTAAGATCCCCCATGCCACAGGGCAATTAAGCCCACATACCACAACTACTAAGTCCATAACAAGCAACTGAGACCCATTGCAGTCAAATAAATACCTTTTTAAAAAATAAAAAAGAAATGCAGACATAGAGGGCATATTTCATCCTCTGATAGCTCCTTCATTCATTCACTCATTTATTCATTCAGCGAGTATCCATTGGGTGTTCATGTGTACCTGTGACTCACTGACACACAGTGATCAGGAAGCCAGAAACAGACCCCGCACACAGCTCGGGAAACAAGCAATTACATCATCCATGTCTCAGGGATCTAGGGGTCTGAGGAGCCCCTGCTTTAGCCTGGATGGGGCAGGGAAAGACTCCCGCACAAAGTGACATTTTAGCAAGGTCCAGAAGGTGGCAAAGGGGCTGCAGGAGGTTTTCCCCAAGTAGAGGGTAGGCATGTATGACATCTGGGAGCTGAGGTGAGGCCTGTCCACAGAAGGAGCGACAAAGAGGTGGGGGGACTTCCTTTGTGGTCCAGCAGCTAAGACTCCATGATTTCAATGCAGGGGGTCCGGGTTCAATCCCTGGTCGGAGAACTGGATCCCATATGTTGCAATTAAAAGATTTTGCATGTTGTAATGAAGAGGAAGATCCTTTGTGCAGCAGCTAAGACTCAGCGCAGCCAAATAAAAAAAAAATATTTTTTTTAATATATAAGCTATATGTACTTAATATTTCGATAAACATTTTTTAAAAGGAGGGAAGCGGGGCCCACCTTCTGATAGAGACCAAATCTGTGGTCCACCGTCACCATCTCAAAATTCTTAATACTGTGATTTTATCTTTGATTTGCGTTTTGTAAGCAGAGGTGGTGGAACGGTGGAGCATGTCCCAGGAGGCTGGCTCATGCGGTCCCAATGCATTCTCTCATCCTTCTCCCAGGATGAGTTATCAGCTGCTTGCTCTGACTTCCCTTTGCCAGGGTCTGGCTCATGTCCCCCTGTCCCCATGCTGTGACCTCTGCTGTCCTCCTCCCCCATCAGAAGCCCAGGCTCAGGTGGGCATGCCTGAAGCATCTAAGGTGGGATGACCTGGACCCATAAAGCTTCCCCAGCTCCACACTGCACACCTGGAGATAGCCAGTGGAAGATCACCTCTTAGCTGGGGGCGAGCCTCTGGCCCATTCCTGATCTAGGTAAGGGGGTGTCACCCCAAACAGAATGGTCCCATGAGAATGTGGGAGGCTCTGCTTCCCTGAATCTTCCCTAACCTGGAGCACAGCGCATCTGTTCTGACACTGGCAAGGGGGAATCCTGGCAATGGTCGAGCCAATCCCAGGATATCCCAGGTCACAGTCAGGGACCCCAGGTATTTGTGAACAGCCTTCAGCTAGGAGCACTCCCTAAGCCAGTTTTGTGCCTGGGGTCCTTGTCCCCTTCGTTCCCTTCTTGAG
Organism: Neotragus moschatus; assembly: GCA_006410615.1. NCBI lineage: Eukaryota > Metazoa > Chordata > Mammalia > Artiodactyla > Bovidae > Neotragus > Neotragus moschatus. The sequence goes on along the minus strand of SJYA01001386.1, from coordinate 402,571 downwards.
CAAGTCTCCTAGCCTGACTCTGCCCGCCAACTTGAAGAAGCCTCTCAGGACCAGCTGGAAAACATGAACTGTGTCATTTCAGTGACTGCATGCAAGTCAAATCCTCTACTGTTTGCACTTAAAATTGACATTGCACAGTATAAAGATGAACAATAGACTTCATGATAACTTAATTCTTTTTCTTTAGATCATTAAATATATTTTAAAAAACGCCATTAGAAGTGAAGAAGGAACATGCATGAGGAAAATAAAGGCTTTCAAAATACCTTTAAGGCATATTTTTCCCTGCTTCTTTAATAAGGGATCCCATATTTTCACTGTGATCTGGGCTCACACATTTTGTAGCCAACTCTAGAGGGAGAATGTGTGTGATGAAGCCAGTGAGTGGGGAGTGAACAAGCCAGTGGGTGGGGAGTGAACAGGTCTAGAAAGACCCTGCAAAGCAGGTGAAGGAGCTTGACCTCATCTCAAGGGCAACCAGAGCAGCTGAGGTATCTTCAGTGAGCGGTTCTGAGAGGACAGAGCGATACCAGCAAGATGTTCATTCCTCATTCCCCACGGTACCACCCCACCTGGCAACAGATGACTAGACCAGAAGGAACCAATCCACAGGCAACCCAATGCCCTATGGCCAATCAGATGCTCCGTCAAAAAATCTGAACCAAGGAGAGTATGGCTGAGTCCCTAGGAAATCAGCCAGTTAAATGAAGAGCGCAGAATGAAGGTTCACAAAAACCTGCTGTGACACCCTCGAACCTGCGCTGAGTTCTGTGCTTTCCCATAGGGATGCTCAGCTTGTCTTTGGGCCCCTCTCTAGGGCCTGATCTCGGGTGGCTTCAGCCTTCAGTGGTTTGAAGCAGGGCTTCAGTTCCCTGGCCAGACTGAGGCCAGGTCACAGCAGTGAGCACGAAATCCTAGCCACTAGACCGGTGGTCAGTGACAAGGCCTTGGCCTTTTGGTTTTGCAGAAAAAGAACTGCAACAAAGATGGAAAGTTGTGAAACAAGCATTTATTAGGAGGAAAAACAAGTACAGTACATGTGGATAGATACACAACCAAACTCAGGAAAGGAACTGCTGAGTTGCAACTTGGGGTAGTTTGAATTACTTTCATGGGACATTTCTTCTGGCTTTCTTTTGACCAATCATTTTGATCTGCCTGGTTCAGAGTCCACACTTAGTATACCTCAGGATCCTCCCAAGTGTGTGACCTCCCAAGAGATCCTCTTCAGTCAGGATCTCTTAGCCTAGATGAATTCTACTGCAAAGGCTTGTGGGTAGTTAGTGTCACTTAGCATCACTCCCCTTTGATCTCCATGGAGCCTTTGTGCACATGTGTGGTCGGTCTCCTGACTTCAAGAAGGAGAACATGTGGTCTCTTATCTTCTTTTGGGGCAGGGCCCAGCCTCCTCTTTCAATTGTCCTGCTATGGATATTTTGAAGTTTCTGTCCACAGGAAATGAATCTGCTTTACCCTAGTAGATGGGAGGAACCCAGCTACCTCCTGCCTCAGGCCCACTTTTGTGAGCATATAAAGAACAAAAGCATGCCTCCCTACTCCCATGCAGCTGGAGGTCTCCACACCCCACTCAGTGTGCCAGCATGAACTGACCCTTCTCTGCGTCCCAGGCCAAGAACAGAGACACACTTGAAACTTGTTTTATACCTCTAATAATTGATGATTATTTGGGCAAACATGCAGGATATACTGCCAAGTAGAGCAAATTTTGTCCTAGAAATACTATCTCTTCCAAGTGACAGTCTTCTTGGTGATCTGGAATACTAGCTTGCCATGTGAGTTTATCAAAACAGTGCCACTGCACTGGGGACTGGTCCTTAAAACATTGTCTTCCAAACTCAATCCGAAGGCCAACGAGAGGTTCTTCATGTCCCAGGGATGGGCCCCTCATGTATCTGTTCCTCAGATGACCGTGTGGTTGTGCATTAGTAATTGCTCTGATATGGTTAGTCTATGTCTTGTCCAGAGTAACATCGTTCTCCAAGTTGCACTGACAATGCATCTGCGTAGTGTGACATGCCTCTACGTTTTTCCAACGAGGCTTCAAAAATTGTCAGATTCTCAAATGAAGTCAATTGAAATAACTTGAGTTTTTTTTTAATTTTTGAGATGTGATTGACATATAGCACATTAGTTTCAGGTGTACAATATAGTGATTTGACATATGCCTACATTGTGAAATAATCATCACAATAAGTCTTGTTAACATTCGTCACCACATACAGTCACAATTTTTTCTTGGATGAGAACTTTGAAGATCTACTGTCTTAGCAGCTTTGAAATACACAGTACAGTTTTGTTAACTCTAATCACTATGATGAACATTGCATTCCACAATTTATTTATTTTATAACTGGAAGTTTTCATTTCAGTTTTTTAAAATGCATCATCGTGTAGACAAACAATGGATTTTAATCAATTGAAGTGGCACAGAAAGATTGGGCTGGGATCCCTGGGGTAGAGAGGCAGGAGAGAGAGACATATGTGGGATGGATCAATTCGACAAAAGACGAGGACGAGTGTGTAGGGATTGTATCTTTAACAGCAAATCCACACAAGCTGACAGCTACTGGCAATTTGGTTGGGAGGCTGTACCAGCATTTACACAATGCTTCCAGAAGACAGGAACCATGAGAAATATTTTCTTTGGAGTAATTCGTTAATTTTTACACCAAAGTCCTACAAGATTAGAAGTATTGTCTATACTTTTCTCTTTTTATGCCCTTCTCTAGGGGATCTTCGCAACCCAGGGATCGGACCCATGTCTCTTAAGTCTCCTGAATTGGCATACAGGTTCTTTACCACTAGCGCCACCTGGGAAGATGCAGAAATGAAAAGAGAGAAAGTAGGCATCCTGGAAGCAACAATGGAATGGGGAGGTTGAGGGGGTGGCGGGGAAACTCAGGACCACTGCGTTCCTGCAGCACTGACTCTGGGATGGGACTCCGTCCTCTTCTGTGGTATCAGAGAGAAAGCCTGAGACAACGCTTTCTTTTTTCTAAAGAAACCCTGCAGATGTGTAACGAGTCAGGAAGCCAACCTCTGCATCCAGGTTAACTGGAAACATCAGTGATGCACAGCAATGAAGCCACTGTATGTTCTTCCTAAAATGGAAGAGATGGGGGACTTCCCTAACGATCCAGCTGGAAAGACTCCAGGCTCCCACTGCAGGGGCCTCAGGTTCCATCTCTGATCAGGGAACTAAGATCCCCACAAGCCAGGTGCAATAGCCAAAAATAAAATAGAAATGGCAGAGGCAGGGTTGAGAATGGCTTTAAAATAAGTGATGAAGGCCAAATCCTGAGAGATGCCACACAGTATTTCGCACACTGGTGCCCTGACAGAGCACTCAGGGCAAGGCTTATGTCATCAGTGCAGCAGGGTTGACAAACCATGGCAGTCACTCATCCATCAGGTGGCCTGGTAGCTCCCACTGCAACACCGTGGGCAGAAGACCCTCTAGTCACAGGAACGGCAACCAGCTCCAGCTCCAAGACTCTGCAAAAGGCCTCCCACTGCCTCCCCTCAGGTTGGCCCTGTCTCCCTAGTAACATGCTCCCACGCAGCCCACAGACCTCAAACAGGGACAGAGAGCAGCTCAGCTCAGTGCCCGAGGGCTTCTCTAAGAGATCCAGCCATTTTCCTTCACCTCCCAGGACTGCAGAGGGACTTACAGAAATTGGAGACAGATAGCTAGACTGCCAGTGTCTACCACAAAAGCCAGTAGAAGTATTATTGGCAGGAAAAATACAACTCAAGGAAATGACCTTTTTAGGATGTCAGTAGGAAGTAGGATCTAGTGTGTGTAGCCTCAAGACATACTCATCCATGCAGTATTATATTTAATGCAAAATTTCCTGTCCTATTGCTTCCTGCAGAGGTAAATTATTATTCCTAAATATCCTCTGGCAGCAAGGAAGTACTCAGCATCAGTAAAAAGATGGACGTGCACTCATTTTCTTTACCAGGCAGCTAGAGCCAGCTGGTACCAGCTCAATAGAGCTTGTTAAAAAGAAAGAGTCACTCAGTCCTGTCTAATTCTTTGTGACCCCAGGGACTGTAGCCTCCCAGGCTCCTCTGTCCCTGGGATTTTCTAGGCAAGAATACGGGAGTGAGTTGCCAGTTCCACCTCCAGGGGATCTTTCCAACCCAGGGATCGAACCCAGGTCTCCTGCACTGCAGGCAGATTCTTTACCATCTGACCACCAGAGCCTGAAATTTTAAGCCTGATTTTGTGAGCCTGATATGAAGTCTTTAGTGACTTAAAATTGACCATGATGGAGCACTGACTCCATAGAAATCGGCAAACACTGATCAAGGTTTATTTGTTTGTTGTGTTCCAGAAAGCTGATTGCTAAAGATTTAGCCCCATCCTGATGCCCATCTGCTACTTCCCAGGTGGATTTGTCAGTTTCTTCACCATTCCAAATACTATTTGTCCTCTATTCACAAAATAGGAATCATAATTCATACCCCAAAAATCATTTTTTCTAAGTGATAACAATGAATGTGAAAGTGGCTTCCCTGTTGGCTCAAATGGTAAAAAAAAAAAAAATCCATCTGTCATGCAGGAGACCTGGGTTCAATCCCTGGGTCAGGAAGACCCCTTGGAGAAGGGAATGGCAACCCATTCCAATATTCTTGCTTGAGGAATCCCATGGATAGAGGAGCCTGGTGGGCTACAGTCCATGGGGTTGCGAAAGAGTCAGACATGACTAAGCAGGCATGCAAGAAATTACATAACAATGGACAAATATCTGCATTCTTTATACCCTCACACCCTAGTCCTTAATATAAGCAAGAATATCCCTGCCTTCCTATGTCTTGTAGTACCAGAAATTTCATTTCAACTTCCTTCCTTTCTTTATTTCTCTCTTTTCAGTGTTCATACCCTTGGTTTTAAATTTAAATTGAAGATTGTCAAATTTGTCCCCACTCCTTCACAAGGAAAGTCAGGGCAAGCTATGTTCTTCCAGGCCCAGGGATTGAAGCCGAGGCACTTGCACTACAGGCAGATTCTTTACAGTCTGACCCACCAGGGAAGACCCATTAAAAAAGCACAGCAGAGTCTAAAGCCCTCTTTCCATTTCCTGGGTTCTTTGCAGACATGAGCTGAGCACCCACTAAGAGTCACTACGTAGAACTAGATCCTCGGGCCTTAAGGCCAGAGCAGTGGGGCAAGCGTGAATCCACCCTGTGAAGTGGGATCCACAGCCGCTAGGCTACCAAATTTGCCCCATGTGACCACCCCCATGTTGCTCTAGAGAGGTAAGGTCTCCACTTGTTCACAAGCACACAGTTGCTCCCAATCAGATTATTTCCACCAAAGGGAGCGGCCCCTCAAAAACGTTCAGTTCTTGTTCTCATTTCTGAACCATGAACTACCCTCTTGTTTTCCAGAACAGACACGTTGCATCCCTGGGGAGCACGGCAAGGCAGATGACCCCATCCTCAGGAATCTCTGAGAATGCTGGCAGCTGCAACATCACTCTCTCTCTCATCACAGTGATGTTGTGCAAATCCCAACAGCCTTCAACCCAGAATCAGAAGCCTCCATGAAAGTTCTGTTATCTCATGACCTTCACGGGCTGAAACAACTCCCTGAATTTCTCTTGAGTTGGCCTGAGGCAACTGGACTGAGGCAGCACCCAGAGTAGTGATGTGGGGCCACCTGGGGCTCCTCCAGCTCTTGTGTGTCTGGGTAGGGACTAGGTGCTCACCTGTAGTGCTTTGCTCAGATCTTGATTCAGAATCTTTCCCACTCTCAGGGAGACGCTGAGCAGTGCTGAGGATGCGTGCGCTCTAAGTCATGTCAGTCCAGCTCTTCGCAACCTTAGGGACTGTAGCCCCTCAGGCTCCTCTGTCCATGGGATTCTCCAGGCCAGAGTACTGGAGTGGGTTGCCATGCCCTCCTCCAGGGGATCTTCCCAACCCGAGGATCGAACCCACGTCTCTCACGTCTCCTGTATTGGCAGGTGGGTTCTCTACCTCTAGCGCGTCTAACGTAACTGCAATGTTTCTTGAACTCTTACCATTTAACTTTTGTATATTTCCATTTCTATTTTTTAAATGACACATTTCTCTATTCCTCTTAACCTCCGACTGAGCTCATGGCTACTTGAGCCAGTAGGAAAAGGTACTCACCTGTGAGTACCAGGCAACTGGTGATGGGGTGAAGTGGGCCTTTGGCTTTGGCACTCCTAATCTGCATCCTGAGTCATGCTCCTGGCTGCCCTGGGTGGCTGCAGGCTTGGCTCCAGGCAGACCTAGAGCAGCCCCTTGGAGATTGCTGTTGTCTTCTCCGACTCTTGATGCCCTGAGCAGTGCCACCCGTCCCTAGAGGGGTCCTTTCATTAGCAGTCCACACTGAGCCCCCAAGGGGCAGAGGGCCTGTCTGTGTCTACACACACCCAGACACATTCACGATCTTCTCCAACACTCTCACTCCCACACACCACACACATGCCACACACACACACACTCACTCACTCTCACAAAACCCCAAAGCCTATGCCTCCTCTTACTCTTGGAGAAGGAAATGGCAACCCACTCCAGTATTCTTGCCTGGACAATCCCATGGACAGAGGAGCCTGGCGGGCTGCAGTCTATGGGGCCACAAGGGTCAGGCATGACTTAGCAACTAAACTACTACTACTACCTCTTACTCTGGGGTCTCTCTTCCCTCGACACCAACCCCACCAAGCGTCAAGATGTCTAGCTCCTCGTCCTCTGGGGTCTGCCAGCTCAACCCTCCTCTACAAAACTTTAATGCACTTTCTGAGGAAAGAACTCCCTTTGAAAAAACCATGCAGGCAGCTCTTGTTCCAGGTGCTTCAGGTGGTGGATGTAGAAGACGATAGTAAAAGCATCATTTAGTATTTTCTTAAATATCCAACTGCTGGCAATCCAGATTAGCAAAGGCTAACACAGTAGAACGAATCAATAATGATTTCTGTTTGAGGCAGGTAAAGTTGATAGCTGTTTGCTCTGAGTAAATTCATTCAAATACGAATTAGTAGCTTATCAGGTTGAGCTAAAGGTTTACAAAGTTCTCCTTGAATTCTCAGAGCCGTGCTGTAGGAACTGTTACCCCATTTTACAGATGAAGAAATAAACTCAGAAAAGGTTGAAAATGTACCTAAGGCCACANTGCAGTCTATGGGGCCACAAGGGTCAGGCATGACTTAGCAACTAAACTACTACTACTACCTCTTACTCTGGGGTCTCTCTTCCCTCGACACCAACCCCACCAAGCGTCAAGATGTCTAGCTCCTCGTCCTCTGGGGTCTGCCAGCTCAACCCTCCTCTACAAAACTTTAATGCACTTTCTGAGGAAAGAACTCCCTTTGAAAAAACCATGCAGGCAGCTCTTGTTCCAGGTGCTTCAGGTGGTGGATGTAGAAGACGATAGTAAAAGCATCATTTAGTATTTTCTTAAATATCCAACTGCTGGCAATCCAGATTAGCAAAGGCTAACACAGTAGAACGAATCAATAATGATTTCTGTTTGAGGCAGGTAAAGTTGATAGCTGTTTGCTCTGAGTAAATTCATTCAAATACGAATTAGTAGCTTATCAGGTTGAGCTAAAGGTTTACAAAGTTCTCCTTGAATTCTCAGAGCCGTGCTGTAGGAACTGTTACCCCATTTTACAGATGAAGAAATAAACTCAGAAAAGGTTGAAAATGTACCTAAGGCCACACAGCTCTAGTGGGTGACTGAATTGATTCTAATGCATATGTGTCCAACTCCAAACCTAATACTTTTAACCTTTAATCCATCCTGTCTCATTAACAATCTCAGGAAAAAGGTAAATCTTCCCAGTTGGCTTAAGGAATATGACCGGATGACCAACAGATACATGAAAAGCATTGTACTTCTAACACAAACCATCAGGGAAATGCAAATCGTATTCATGAGGAGATATCACCTCAAACTTTTTAGGATGGCTGCTGTCAGAAAAAAGAAAGGCAGCGAGTGTTGGTGAGGAAGTGGAGAAAAGGAACAGCTATTCACTGTTGGTTGGAATGTAAATTGGTTCAGCCCCTATAAAATATACTATAGGGGTCCCTCAGACTATTAAAATCTGCCTGCCAATGCAGGGAACATGGGTTCGATCTCTGGTCTGGGAAGATTCCACAGGCCATGGAGCAACTACGCCCATGCACCGCAACTACTGAGCCCACGTGCTGCAACTCCCAAAGCCCACACACATACAGCCAGTGTTCTGCAACAAGAGAAGCCACACCAATGAGAAGCCTGTGCACAGCAACCAAGTATAGTCCCCACTTGCTACAAGAGACAGCCCATGTGCAGCCCATGTGCTCAGCGCAACCAAAAATAAATAAATAATGTTTTTTAAAAAGAATTTTTAAAAATTGGAGGACCATATAACCCAGAAATTCTACTTCTCAATATATACTCAAAGGAAATTAAATCAGGATCTCAAAGAGATATCTCTATTCTCATAGTCACTGCAGTATGATCCCAATAGCCAAGATACAGAAACAATCTTGGTGTCCACTGACAGAAGAACGGATAAAGAAGAAAACCATGCCATCTGTGACAACATAGCTGGACCAGTAGGACATTATGCTAAGTGAAATCAGCCAAAGGCAAAAAGACAATTACTGTGAGATCTCACTTATACCTGAAATCTACATAATTAAACTCAAAAACAGAGTAAATTGCTGGTTTCCAGAGGCTTGGGGGTAGGAGAAATGTGGAGATGTTGGTCAAAGGGTACAAAGTCTGTTATGCAGGATTAATAATTTCTGAAACCAAATCAAATAATAATTCTGCGAACCCCAGGATAGCACTTTTAGTCAGAGCTTTCCCCTCTCAGCCCGGACCAGCAAAGACCTGGATGTTCCATAATGACTCCCACAGTGGTCAATTTCCATTCTCTAAAGCAGAACAGTTGATTTGCAGCCCAGAACTTGCAGAAAGTCATGGAGGTTGTGACAGATCCAGTGGGTGGCATCTGAACTGGACTAGAAATAGCTTTATGGAAAGATTCCAAGGGATTCTTTTCTTTAAACGATTATGATATTAGAAATGAAATGGCCTACACTGACCGAGGTCCTGGCAAAAGACTCAGGAATTGCGTCACCACTGTTGTTAGTCCCTAAGCATTAGTCCTGGGTCTTTGGGGTTAATAGGAGCAGATAGCAGCAGTGGGGGAATCTTGGCAGGAGCTGGGATGGTGGAAGTTTCTACCTAGGTATACTCCAGAGGGTTCAGTTCAGTTCAGTCAGTCTGTCGTGTTTGACTCTTTGCAACCCCATGAACAGCAGCACGCCAGACCTCCCTGTCCATCACCAACTCCCTGAGTTCACCCAAACTCATGTCCATTGAGTCGATGATGCCATCCAACCATCTCATCCTCTGTCATCCCCTTCTCCTCCTGCCCTCAATCTTTCCCAGCATCAGGGTCTTTTCAAGTGAGTCAGTTCTTTGCATCAGGTGATCAAGTATTGGAGTTTCAGCTTCAACATCANAAGAATACAGGAATGAGTTGCCATTCCCTTCTCCAGGGGATCTTCTCCATCTAGGAATCAAACCCGGATCTCCCACATTGCAGGCAGATTCTTTACCATCTGAGCCACCAGGGAAGCCCATTGAAATTGATAATCCAGGTATTTAAAAGTCAATTGCAGACCTCTGGTTTTGGAACAAGATAACAAGACTCATTTCTCCCTGTTCCTCCTCTCTAAATACAACTGAGAATTCTGGAAATAATTTAACAGTTAGTGATAAAAGGACTCTGAAAGCTGGAATAAAGAGGGCCACTGACTAGGGACTGCAGAACATGAGGGCTGTGGACACAGGAGTTCTGAGGGTTTCCCCACATATCCCAGACTGGGTGTTTAAGAAGCTGCAGGCTGGACTAACTGGAGAAGGAAATGGCAACCCACTCCAGTGTTCTTGCCTGGAGAATCCCAGGGACGGAGGAGTCTGGTGGGCTGCCATCTATGGGGTCGTATAGAATCAGACACAACTGAAGCGACCTAGCAGCAGCAGCAGCAGCAGGCTGGACCAACAGTCCTGGACCAAGACCAAACAAAGAAAGCCCACTCCCTCTGGCCAAAGGACCAGGAAAGGAAAAGCCCAATAGAGACCTAATGCAGGCCTCCAACAGGGCCTCTTATGGCATCTGCTGGCTGACCTATATAAGTGGCAGCCCCGAAGCCCCAGTGGGTGACCCAGACCCTGTTCCACAGCCAGGCCCAGGCACCTGGGCCATTCTGCCTGCAGAGCCAACACCTGAGCCATTCTACCTGCAGGGCCAATAGCAGGGGAGCCATAGTCTCCTGGGCCTCCACCCAGTGGCACAAGGGGAACCAGGCCAAGCAGAGTTTGCCCTGACCCCAGAAAATGGCCTGGCAACACCAGAAGACCATGGAAGAGCCTCTTTCCCTTGCAGATATCAACTGCAGAAGGCTGTGTGAGCTCCAGTAGCACTACAAAATGAGGCAGACCAGAAATAACATGGCAAGGGCCCTGAAAATGAAACTGCTATTGCAACCATGGCCACAGTAGGCCACAGTAGGCAAGAATCTATTCCCTGAACCTAAACAGGGAAACTGCCTGCTAGAATAGAACTCTTAGAAAGGATCAAGACTTTCCTAACATAATACCAAACGTTCTCTTAGAGCTGAAAATCATTCAGCACCCCAAGAGCTGGGAATTTCAATTTCAGTATATCTGGAACAAATTTTTAAAGTAGAAAATCTCAGCAGAGAAATAAAAGTTATTTTTAAAAGAATCAAATGGGAATTATACAACTGAAAAATAGAATAACTGAAATTTTAAAAACTCTCTGGGTAGGCTCAACAGTGGAGTGGAGATGACAAGATAGAATCAATGAACATGAAGACAAATCAATAGGATTTATTCAAGACAAACAAAATATTTTATCTTAAACAAGATAAAATAGAAGAAAAAAGAAGTCTCTGGGATCTGTGGAACAGCAACAAAAGATCTAGTGTTCATAGTATTAGAGTCTCAGAAGCAGAGGAAAAAGGCATGAGAATGAGAAAGTAGTCAAAGGAATAATAGCTGAAAATGTCCCAAATTTTGCCAAAGACATACACAAGTGTCCCTCACTTTTCTGAAGGTTTGATTTATGTCACTTCACTTTTATGAAAAAGCTACATTAGTACTTGTTTTTGCCTACCAAAAGAAATCTGAAGAGGATTTTTGCTTTTACAAAAAAAAAAGGTGAAAGATGAAATTGCTTTGCAACAGGCATTACAAAGGCACCAAGGACCCCAAGCAAAGAGAGTGGTACCACCAGATAAGAGTACTGGAGTAGCCATTCCCTTCTCCGGGGGATCTTCCCAACCCAGGGATTAAACCCAGGTCTCCCACATTGCAGGAGGATTCTTTACTATCTGAGCCACCAGGGAAGCCCGAGAATACTAGAGTGGGTAGCCTATCCCTTCTCCAGGGGATCTTCCCAACCCAGGAATTGAACCAGGGTCTCCTGCATTGCAGGCAGATTCTTAACCAACTGAGCTACCAGAACTGTCAATTATGAATCCACTATCTGGCAAAATTATCCTTCTGGAAAAAGTGCAAAATAAAGACATTTTTCAGATTAAGAAAAAAATAAGATAATCAGTTGTTAGCAGAGTAATCCTTTTAAAATAGGTGAGAAAACTCTCCAAATAGAAAATGGCAATAGGAGTAGGCTGAGACCATCAGAGATTTTTTTTTTTTTTAAGCAACAGAATAGCTAAAAATAGAAGTATGCATAACAGATCATCGTATGCCTCATGAGTTTCTATAATTATATTTTGTGGCTGAAGCAAAACTTACAACACCATCTGATATGGTACTCAATGCATGTGGAGGAAATACTGCAGACACTTATACTTAGAATTTGGGGACGGTACGTGATGCTCGTCTGTGGCTATGGTACCATCCTGCCAAACTCAGCCTGGGGCTATAGGCTCTTCATCCTTCAATTCTCAGTTTGCACAATTCTGCTGCATCCTTTAGATGGGGGTGGGGATGTGAAGGAATAAGGAATGAGGGGTAAGTGGCCGGCCATGGGCAAAGCGGTGGACAGGAGGCTGGCTCCTGCAGCTGGCTGCAGATGGACATCTGTGGTAGGAGGTTTGGCCATTACCACCCTCTCCACTACCAGACAGACGGAGGGCCAGGACCCCTCCGGGAGTGCCGCTGTGTTGTCTTCTTTGTATCGGAGTCCCACTACTCTCCCAAGTCCTAAGTCTGCCCATTTTCACGTTTAGCACCCTAGGTTGATTCCTCACTCCAAGTGACTGTGATTAGGGAGGGAGGTACTAGTACCCAGGCCAGGGCCACTTCTAAAACATGGCTTTTCAGGTGCCCAGAGTCCAAGTCCTGACAAAGAGGATGCTGGAATTTCAGTACCTACTTCTTCATCCAAGTACCAGTGAAGTGAACAACCTATCCAATATCACATGATGGTTCTGTCCTACAGAAGGTCTCAGCCCCTGTTTACTTGTCACTTTAAATCCAGAGAAACCTAAAGATTACATCCTGAGGACAGGACTACCTCTATTAATCTGCCTTCTTGCCTTTCTTCTCCAGAAGACAGCCTTTGCGAGTCCTGTGCGTTCTACCAGCCAGCCATGTTCAATTCCTTTGCTCAGCAGCTCCTTAAAGCCCCTTCAGTTAGTATATTGGTAACTGCTGCTCTCTATAAAATTTCAATAAAAAAACAAAAAAGTCTTTTGCCTGTGTGAGTCCTCAGTATGGAATCTGTCTTCTCCTCATCGTTTCTAGACAAATATTGAATTCTTTGTTGTGCTTTTAAGATTGGTAAGCACCTGAAATGTATTTGTTAGCTTCCCTAGTGGCTCAGACAGTAAAGCGGTCTGTCTGCAATGCAGGAGACCTGGGTTCGATCCCTGGGTTGGGAAGATCCCCTGGAGAAAGAAATGGNCTCATCGTTTCTAGACAAATATTGAATTCTTTGTTGTGCTTTTAAGATTGGTAAGCACCTGAAATGTATTTGTTAGCTTCCCTAGTGGCTCAGACAGTAAAGCGGTCTGTCTGCAATGCAGGAGACCTGGGTTCGATCCCTGGGTTGGGAAGATCCCCTGGAGAAAGAAATGGCAGCCCACTCCAGTATTCTTGCCTGGAAAATCCCATGAACTGCGGAGCCTGGTAGGTTACCATCCACGGAGTCACAAAGAGTCGGATACGACTGAGCGACTTCACTTTCACGATGTGAATATTTTCCTAAATTACTTTTTAATATTAGTCTACCATATTGTTAAAGGGCACAGAGCACAGATATCCCTGCATGAAATGTTACTGGAAGAAGAACAGGTGAGTCCACGAGGCAGCTGGCATCTCCAGAAACTTGTAGACAAGACTCTTACATATCTTCACTTACACTGTGTTTTTGCAGTCTTATTTTCTTAGTCATCCTAATAATCTTTAAAATATTTCTCCTGACCTGCCTTACCTCTCACTAAAGCATTCTCTTCGTGAGCAGGAACAAATGATTTGTTCTATGCAGATGACAGGACACCTAAGCCACTGGGTCCTGCAGAACTAGAAACACCACTACATTTTCATAATGCAGTACACTTTTTAAAAAGAGCTCCAATTAAAATTGAAGGCAGTCCCAGAAAGGCAAGTATTGGATCTTAAGAAATCTTATGCTTATCTGTCCCATGGAATTCTCCAGGCAAGAATACTAGAGTGGGTAGCCATTCCCTTCTCCAGGAGATCTTCCCAACTCAAGGATTGAACACAGGACACCTGCATTCCAGGCAGATTCTTTTTATCTAAGCCACCAAGGAAGCCCACTTATTTCCTAATACTTAAAAAACAAACAAACAAACAAAACTGTGTTCTGCCTGTTTTTAAGGATACCCTGAGTATCAGTGAGAAAGGTCCCTACATGTACAAGGGGGATTGCGGAGAAGCACAACAATTTGAGGGAGACTAACCTGGTGACTTAGTAAAGNCCACTTATTTCCTAATACTTAAAAAACAAACAAACAAACAAAACTGTGTTCTGCCTGTTTTTAAGGATACCCTGAGTATCAGTGAGAAAGGTCCCTACATGTACAAGGGGGATTGCGGAGAAGCACAACAATTTGAGGGAGACTAACCTGGTGACTTAGTAAAGAATACATCTGCAATGTGGGAGACCTAGGTTTGATCCCTGGGTTGGGAAGATCCCCTGGAGGAGGGCATGACAATCCACTCCAGTATTCTTTGCTGGAGAATCCCAATGGACAGAGGAGCCTGGTGGGCTACAGCCCAGGGGGTCGCAAAGAGTCGGACACGACTGAGCAACAAAGCACACAGACCAAGGTAGGGTTTCCTAGGTGGCTCAGTGGGTAAAGGACCTGCCTGCAATGCAGGAGACGCTGGAGATATGGGTTCGATTCCTGGGTCAGCAAGATCTCCTGGAGGAGGGCATGGCAACCCACTCCAGTATTCTTGCCTGGAGAATCCCATGGACAGAGGAGCCTGGCGGGCTAGTCCGTAGGTTGCAAAGAGTCAGACATGACTGAAGCAGCTGAGCACAGCACAGAGGCCAAGGTAGTATCAGAAAATTAGCTATACTTTAAAATTTTTTCAATATTATACTTAAAGACATTAAAAATGTTTTTATCCACATAGAAAATGATCTATTATCTTATGTGAAATGTTTTTGTGATATGAAGAATTTTTAAATCCTCTCGTGTCTGAATGAGAAAAAAAAAAGTTTTAAAAGTTAAGGGGAAAGAATAGAAATTCCATTCAGTAGAAATTGATCCTAAACATAGATTAAGGGACCAGGCAAATCATGGTTTTCAGATTTACCTATACAGACTGAATTTTTTATGAATTATATGAATTTATGTTACTCTCATAGATCATTTATCTCCTTCCAAACCAACAAACTAACCTGCAAATTAAAATGAAATGCTTTTCAAAATGAAAAATGACTCAAAAAGTTATTTGCCGCAATATATTTTAACACAGTCACATTGCGTATACTTAAAAAAAAATTCACAAAACAATAGTTTGTCTTTTATGTTTAAATCATTGTTGAATATGGTTTCACTAACCTTCTCATTTGAAAAAAGAAAAAATCCAAGCCTGCAAAATAGCTAAATTACTTACATGAAATTTAAACTGTTTCATCCTGCTGATTTTAGTATACTAATTACATTTTGGAAGAAGGCAGGAATGAAAAAAAAAAAAGCCAATTTTTATGTTACGCTGCTTTTTCTAATGGTTGCTCATACACACCACCCCGGCAGTCAATTAAGGCCATATTTCACTGGGGAGATTTGACTGCTTTTTTTTTTTTTCTTTTTAATTATTACAAAACCATTATCTTCTTGAAATGTCACTGCTCAAGTCATCATGCAAAGCAGGCTATGAGATGTTTCAACATTTATCGTTTCCAAGTTCACGGTTAGTACAGGATTAAATCAATTTTAATTTCGTCGAGAGAGGCTCATTCTATTTTTAAACAAATACCATTCGGCCTCAGGTCATTGTCATTTTAATGGCGAAAGTGTGTCACTCGCACGCACATTCCCTCTCCAGGCGATCTTCCATTCGGGTTGTTATGGAAATGAAGCCGCTGGAGGGTAGGTTTTACCTGCAGAAGGGTGAGGACTACCTGTCAAAAACTCCCCAGGGCAGATCTGGGTGCACAGGGCTACTGCACCCAGGACGTGCTAGGAGGGGACCAGGTGCCCCTGAGCCCACAACTCCCTTAAAATACAGAAACCCTTGAAATACAAAGACTATCAGTTTTATCATTCCCACCCTGGAAAGAAATGTGATGGATGCAAGTGAACAAGAACGGAGACACAGAGGAATCTGTCCCGTTATCTCCTTGGTGTGTCTCCAAAGAGAGCAAAGTCATTTAGCAAGGCCCATTGGGCCTTCAAGGAGCCAAGCAAGGGACCTCAAAGCAAGAATCAAAACCTGCCCTTTTTTTTTTTGGAAATATGGTAACTGGCATCAATATGGCCATTGCCCTTACTGTCAGGTCTTCTAGTTCTCGTGGCCTAATAGGTGACCACATTTGCTTGTGTGAACCCCATTCATCTCAGGGTGCTTTATTTTGTGTGGTTTTGTTTTCTTTTTTTTTTCACTGAAGTATAGTTGCTGTCCAATAGTCAGTAACTTACAGGTGCACAATATAATGACTCACAATTTTTAAAGGCTATCCTCCATTTATATTCATTATGAAATATTGGCTCTCCTCCCCACGTTATACAATATATTCCTGTACTTTATACTTAATAGTTTGCACCTCTTACTCCCCCACCCCTATCTTGTCCCGTCCGCCTTCTCTCTCCCCACTGGTAACCACTAGTGTGCTCTCGATATCTATGAATCTGCTCCTTTTTTTGTTACATTCACTAGACTGTTGCATTTTTTTAGATTTTGTATGTAAGTGATATCACATGATATTTGTCTTTGACTTATTTCACTTAGCCTGATGTCCTCCAAATCCATCCATGTTGCTGCAAACAATAAAAGTTCATTCTTTTCGACTGAGTGGTATTTATATGTATCAACAGGGGCTTCCCAGGCGGTGTTAGTGGTAAAGAACCTGCCTGCCAATGCAGGAGGCGTAAGAGACTCAGGTTCAATCCCTGGGTCAGGAAGATCCCCTGGAAGAGGGCATGGCAACCCACTCCAATATTCTTGCTTGGAGAATCCCATGGACAGAGGAGCCTGGTGGGATACAGTCTGTGGGGTCCCAAAGATTCGGACATGACTGAGCAACTAACACTTTCGTTTTCATCACTTACCTGACCTTGGTTCACTTGTCACCACTGAAGACCACAGTTTACTCCATTCCACCAGCTTTCCCACTAACGTTCTCTTTGTGGCCCAGGATCCAATCCATGACATCACACTGCATTTAGTAGTCATGTTTCTCCAGCCTGCTTTGGTCAGTGATGAGTTTCAGAGTATATCCTCATTTTTGAGGAAGTATATAAATATAAATACATATATACACATACATACCACATCTTTATCCATTCATCTGTTGACAGACACTTGGGTTGCTTGCCTTCTCTTTTCTGAAAGACAAAAGGGTAGAAAAATCCTGGAGATGCTGGCAGGGAATGCACTTCTCCAGTTGTAAATGGGCTTCGATTCTTTGGTGTTCCTGCCAGAAAAGATAGCACCATATTTCATACTGGTTTTCCCACTTCATGTCCCCTTGATTCATTCATTCAAATGTTGTATTGCAAATATGGCAAATCTAAAATATAGGCCTTCAAGTCTTAGTAGTTCCTTTATACCTAGAGACCTCTACCTACAGACCCAGGTAGAGAGGGCTCTGTCCTGTGGTAATGTGGAGTCCTCAGTGAAGAGTGACTGCCAGATAGGAAGCTGTTTCCTGCCAAGTTTGGGGGAATCCAGCTCATGTCTTTATCATCATCCTTGGCTTCTTCTGGCATATTACCCACAAGGCAAGAGACTGAAAATGCAAATTCCTCCATTGGAGTTTCTTGTCCATGGAAACATGGGCACATGGAGTTTCGCCTGCTCCTTTGTCAATAATGTTATTTGAAACACTCCACTGTTGTTACGACAACCATAGGAATCCCTGGTACCATAAGTTACATTAATTTTAAACGCTGGTTTTGATATGCAAACATTCAATGCTTGAGAAAATGGCAATACATAGCAATATCGTGTCACAAAATTGAGTGAATACTAAGAAAACTCATTTCTCCCTTTGGGATTTTGAATCCCAAATGTGGGAAGTGGGGACGGTAGGAGAGAAAGACAAACAAGGACGCCACACCTCGAAGGAAGGAAGGAGAGGGCTTCACTGACAACACCACACCATTGTCTTCCTCTCCTGGATTTTTCTTTCTTGGATTTCTGGTCCCTACCATTGCCTGTCTGGGCCTCATTCATCTTGATTCTCACAACAGAGAACTGGGCTTTCTCAGAAGGAATGCCTTAGAAAACATCAGGTTAGTTTGTCGACTGCAGCTCTGAAAATTTGGCTGACCAGCCTTGAATGCTATTCCTTGCTCTGGGCCCTTGGAACCTCCTTGCCTAACTCTATTAACATGGCTTGAGTGTTGCCACTAAAGACCACTTGGATCCACTGCCTTGGGGTCCAGGTTAGATGCTGTCTTCCTTGGAGCTCAACTGAGTCACTTCTCCCTATCTTGTCTCCTACCGGCTTATCCCTAAGGGAATTTTCCCCAGGTTCCCTCTAAGGACCTGGTCCTCTCTCCTACTCCTCAGGAGAAAGGAAAATGGCATCCACCCTCCCATCACTACAATGTGCACTATCACATGAAAATAAAAATACTCTGAAAATAAACAGTACTCACAGAGAATTGGCAAAGGAAAATTATTTCTAACCAGTCAGTGCTATGACTGCATTACTTAGCTCTAGATAGGAAATGCCTTTCAACATTCCTTTCTGTGTGAGATACCAGAGACTCTTTAAAAATGTAAGTTGTTCATGTTTATAAAATACACTCAACCAGCACGAGTGGTATGATGTATCAATAACACAAATGCAACTTATTTTGCTTTCCTGTTGTCTCTTTAAAAATGTGCTCAGTGAGGGATGTTCATCACCATCAGACCCTGCTCAGGTAGGCCTCAGCTTTGCCCAAGTTAAAGAAACGTTTTTTAAATCTACGTAACCAGTGCAGATTTTCAAATCTGCGTAACCAGTGCAGGTTTTCAAATCTGGGTAACCAACGCGGTCTCATTTGTTAGGTGAGTCCTCTCTCCCTGAGCTGGGTCTGAGGTCAGTTACAGGGAGAACCAGTTCCGCCATCCTTTCTGACTCATCCCTTCCCCCTACACTGAAGAGATGCCAGTGTGGTGTCTGGGCTCAGCAGCAGAAAGGAAATGGGGGCACCAAGTTCCCTACTTGACAGAACAATTGCGGATTGCTTTGCCTTCTCTGGTACTGCAGCGACAAATGCTTTTCTCTCATCAGCACTTTCACTGCAGAGAAGTGTACACACATACACACACACACACCCTCCCACCCTCAGCCAGGTCCCAATGACTGCAACACCACCTCGTCCACACCCATCCCCACCCACACATTCTCTGGGCATAGGCAATGCCTCCCATCCCTAGGCTGCTGCTCCATGCTCTGTCCCTGCTTCCTGGTGGTCCTCCCCTCTAGACTCACCCAGGGGAAGGCCCAGCGCCCTCCCAGTGGTCCAGTGCTCCTGACTCCCAAACTTGTCACAGTAAATCAGGTCGCACTACTCACCGCTAACAAAATCAATTACATAGTCCAAATGGTAGAGGAGAAAGGTGCCTTCAGTCAGAATGTCAGCAGTATGGGGAGATGGCGAATTCAGTATTCTCCCAAAACCACCTCTGAAGATTCTGCTTGGCCACGAAACTTCATCAAGAGAGACAGGTGAGTGATCTCAGCTGATCACTGAGACAGAGGGTCAGAGTCGTCACCATCTCCCACTGTGTGCAGGCTTGTGTGCAGACTTGTCGACTCCTTGTGATCTTATTGTGGCTGTTATCTTGGTCACACAGTTTGTTCCCAAGATTACTGAAGGGGAAGCTAAGGAAGAGATCTGGTCATCTGTAAATTACTTTTTCCAAATTCCTACTTCTTTGATCTATGGAAAGAACCAACAGGTTAGGCAAGGTATCGTGTGATTAAAAGATTTGAGATATGTGCTTGGTCTGAGGTGAGTAGGGCATGAGGGTGCCTGATTTGAAAGTTAGTTACACTATAACTTTGTTAAGGTGACAGGAAAAGGGGCTTCCTGCTGAGGGCAGTTTCCTACAAAGAGCTGCTTACAAATTCTTGCTCACAGGGACCTAACATATTTTCCTGCACCATGTAATTGGAGAAGCTGTTCTGGTTATGATTGCTGTATAATAAGATACCCCAAAACTTAGTGGTATAAAACAACAAACCATTTTGTTGTGATCATGTGATATCCCAGTTAGAAATGAGAAATGGAGTATCAATTCTTGCCATATCAACAAACAAGAATGTCACAACCATTAGCGACTCCTATCCAGCCCTCCAAATGTGAATTTCTGAGCCCAGAGCAAGTGCAGGCGAAACACCACCTGCTATTCAGCAACTATCAGGCTGCCCCCTACAGTGAGCAAGGAACTAAGAATGTGAAAAATCTAATAGGGAGATGCTGGCGCCAGATAGCTGAGATGCATAGGAAAGGAATGAGTATAGTAAGCCCAGATTCTTGCATCTTCCCATACGGAAGTGAAGTGAAGTCTCTCAGTCCTGTCCGACTCTTTGCGACCTCATGGCCTGTAGCCTACCAGGCGGAAAGTGCTAAATTACTTAACTTGGGATATCTGGTTTTTCTTAATTAACAATAATCTTTTGATTTTCAAACTAGCTGCCCCTTGTGGCAAATTTCTATGTAAACTGACTTCTCCCCCCATTCACCCCACCTCCTCAGAACAGTTCTTTAAGGGCTGCTTAAGGTGCTATCTCCTGGGCCTGAACTCCTAAAAATTCTCACCAAATAAAACATAACTCTCAACTTCTAGGCTGTGATTATTTTTTAAGTCAACAAAAACAAACATTCCAATACAAAAGAGGTAAAAGATTAGAAAAAATATTTCACCAAAGACAATGTAAAAGTGGTGAATAAGCAAATAGATGTTCAACATTATCAATCAGGAGGGAAACGAAACTGCAGTTCCCATGAGATGTCACCATGCTGCTGTTGTTCAGTCGTGTCTGTTTGCGACCCCGTGGACTGCAGCTTGCCAGACTCCTCTATCCTCCACTGTTTCTTACAGTTTGCTCAAATTCATATACATTGAGCTGGTGATGCTATCTAACCATCTCACCATCTGCCACCACCCCCTTCTCCTTTTGCCTGTAATCTTTCCAACATCAGGGTCTTTTTCAATGAATTGGCTCTTTGCATCAGGTGGCCAAAGTATTGAAGCTTCAGCTTCAGCATCAGTCCTTCCAATGAATATTCAGGGGTAATTAATTTCCTCTAGGATTGACTGGTTTGATCTCCTTGCAGTCCAAGGGATTCTCAAGAGACTTCACCAGCACCACAAAATTCAAAACCATCAATACTTTGGCACTCAGCCTTCTTTAAGAAGAGGTGCCAGGGAATACACAGAAGAACTATACCAAAAAAAAAGTCTTAATGACCAGGATAACCATGATGGTGTGATCACTCACCTAAAGCCAGACATTCTGGAGTGTGAAGTCAAGTAGGCCTTAGGAAGTATTACTACAAACAAAGCTAGTAGAGGTGATGGAATTCCAGCTGGGCTATTTCAAATACTAAAAAATTATGCTGTTAGGGGAAGCACACTGAAATTGCCCACCCTGACCAGGCACCATAGTAACCATTTGCACGAGTTGTTTCACAACAGGAGGTCCTGGTAAGGAACACAGGAACACGGAACTAATAAGCCATCACCAACTGGAAGAGTGAGGGAAAGGTCAAAAGGAGACACCACATGTCCGACCACCTCCCAGAATCCTTCTCTCTGGCATCCATCTTGGCTGAACAAGGCATGCACCATAGGAGGGACTCTGAGTCAGAATGACTGGCTAAAGACAACCCGGAAACTAATCCATCACCATAAAAGCCGAGACTGTGAGCCATATGGTAGAGCTGTTCTCCTGGGTTCCCTTACCCTACTGCTCTCCACCCGGGTGCCCTTTCCCAATAAAATCTCTTGCTTTGTCAGCACATGTGTCTCCTTGGACAATTCATTTCCAAGTGTTAGACAAGGGCCCAGTTTTGGGCCCTGGAAGGGGTCCCCCTTCCTGCAGCAGTGCTATTAAAGTGCTTCGCTCTATATGCCAGCAAATTCGGAACACTCAGCAGTGGCCACAGACTGGAAAAGGTCACTTTTTATTCCAATCTCAAAGAAGAGCAATGCCAAAGAATGATCAAACGACCACACAATTGTACTCATTTCACATGCTAGTAAGGTAATGCTCAAAATCCTTCAAGCTAGGCTTCAACAGTATATGAACCAAGAAATTCTAGATGTACAAGCTGAGTTTAGAAAAGGCAGATGAACCAGAGATCAAATTGCCAACATGCTTTGGGTCATAGAAAAAGCAAGGTAATTCCAGAAAAGCCTCTACTTCTGCTTCACAGTCTTTGACTGTGTGGATCACAACAAACTATGGAAAATTCCTAAAGAGATGGGAATATTAGACTACCTTACCTGTGTCCTCAGAGACCTGTATGCAGGTCAAGAAGCAACAGTTCAAACTGGGCATGGAATAACAGACTGGTTTCAAATTGGGAAAGGAGTATGTCAAGGCTATATATTGTCATCTTGCTTATTTAACTTATATGCAGAGTACATCATGCAAAATGCTGGGCTGGATAAAGCTCAGGCTGAAATATAAGATTGCTGAGACATATCAATAACCTCAAATATGCAGATGACACCATATTAATGTCAGAAAGCAAGGAAGAACTAAAGAGCCACTTGATGAAGGTGAAAGAGGAGAGTGAAAAAGCTGGCTTAAAACTCGATGTTCAAAAAACTCAATGTTCAGGGCATCTAATCCCATCATTTCATAGCAAATAGATGGGAAAACAATGGAAAAAGTGACAGACTTTATTTTCTTGGGCTCCAAAATCACTGCAGATGAAGACTACAGCCATGAAATTAAAAGATGCTTGCTCTTTGGAAGAAAAGCTATGACAAACCTAGACAGCCTATTAAAAGAAAGAGACATCACTTTGCTGACAAAGGGCTGTATAGTCAAAGCTATGGTTTTTCACATCCAGTAGTCATGTATGGATATGAGAGTTGAACCATAAAGCAGGCTTTATACCATAGAGTGCCAAAAAATTAATGCTTTAGAACTGTGGTTCTGGAAAAGATTCTTGAGTGTCCCTTGGACAGCAAGGAGATCAAACCAATCAATCCTAAAGGAAATCAACCCTGAATATTCATAGGAAGGACTGATGCTGCAGCTGAAGCTCCAATAATTTGGCCACCTGATGCAAACAGCCAACTCATTGGAAAAAGACCCTGATGCTGGGAAAGATTGAAGGCAGGAGGAGAAGGGGATGACAGAGGATGAAATGGTTGGATGGCATCACTGATTCAATGGATATGAGCTTGAACAAACTCCAGGAGATAGTGAAGGACAAGGAAGCTTGGCATGCTGCAGTCCTTGGGGGTCTCAGAGCCAGCATAACTGACCAACTGAGCAACAACAAGAGCCTTCTTTATGGTCCAACTCTCACATCCATACATGATGACTGGAAAAACTATGGCTTTGCCTAGGCAGACCTTTGTTGACAAAGGGATGTCTCTGCTTTTTAATATGCTGTTTAGGTTTGTCATAGCTTTCCTTCCAAGAGCAAGCATCTTTTAATTTCGTGGCTGCAGTCATCATCTGCAGTGACAATATACAGTCTTGTTGTACTCCTTTCCCAATTTGGAATCAGTCAGTTGTTCCATGTCCAGTTCTAACTGTTGCTTGCTTCTTGACCTGCATACAGGTCTCTCAGGAGGAAGGTAAAGTGGCCTGGTATTCCCAAATAATTTTCTACAGTTTGTTGTGATCCATACAGTCAGAGACTTTAGCAGAGTCAAGGAAACAGACGTAGACATTTTCTGGAAATCCTTTGCTTTCTCCATGATCCAACAAATATTGGCAATTTGATTTCTGGTTCTTCTTCCTTTTCTAAACCCAGGTTGTACAGATGGAAGTCCTCTGTTCACGTACTGCTGAAGCCTGGTTTGAAGGATATTGTGCATTACCTTGCTAGCATGTGAAATGGGTGCAATTGTGTGATAGTTTGATCATTCTCTGGCACTGTCCTTCTTTGGACTTGGAATGATAAGTGACCTTTTCCAGTCCTGTGGCCACTGCTGAGTTTTCCAAATTTGCTGACATATTGAGTGCAGCACTTTAACAGCATCATCTCTTAGGTTTTGAAATAGCTCAGCTGGAATTCCATCACCTCCACTAGCTTTGTTTGTAGTAATATTTCTTAAGCTCTACCTGACCTCCAACTCCAGGATACTCAGCTCTAGATAACCACACCATCGTGGTTATCTGGGTCATTAAGACCTTTCTTGTAATGGTTCTTCTGTGTATTCTTACCATCTTTTCTTAATCTGTTCTGCTTCTGTTAGGTTCTTTTAGCTTCTGTCCTTTTTCATGCCCGTCCTTGTATGAAAATTTCCCTTGATATCTCCGATTTTCTTGAAGAAAGATCCTCGTCTTTCCCATTCTGTTGTTCTCCTCTGTTTCCTTGTATTGTTCATTTAAGAAGGACTTTTTTCTGTCTTGCTATTCTCTGGAACTCAGCATTCAGTTTGATGTATCTTTCCCTTTCTCCCTTGCTTTTTTGCTTCTCCTTTCCTGTTTTTTGTAAAGATTCCTCAGACAACCACTTTACCCCTTGTATTTCTTTTTCTTTGGGATGGTTTTGGTCACTACCTCCTGTACAACGTCATGATCCTCCATCCCTCTTCAGGCACTCTGTCTACCAGATCGAATCCCTTGAATCTATTTGTCACTTCTACTGTATACAGTTATAAGGTATTTTATTTAGCTTATACCTGAAAAATCTAATGATTTCCCCTGCTTTCTTCAACTTAACCCTGAAATTTACAATAAGGAGCCCATGATCTGAGCCACAGTCAGCCCCAGGTCTTGTTTTTTCTGACTGTATAGAGCTTCTCCATCTTCAGCTGCAAAGAATATAATCAATCAGAGTTCAGTATTGACCATCTGGTGATGTCTATGTGAAAAGTCATCTCTTGGGTTGTTGGGAAAGTGTGTTTTCTGTGACTAGCAGGTTTTTTTTTTTTTTTGACAAAACTCTGTTAACCTTTGCCCTCTTCATTTTGTACTCTAAGGTCATACTTGCCTGTTATTTTGGGTATCTCTTGGCTTCCTACTTTTCATTCCAGTCTCCTGTGATCAAAAGGACATCTCTTTTTGGTGTTAGTTCTAAAAGGTCTTATAGGTCTTCATAGAACTGTTCAACTTCAGCTTCTTCAGCATCAGCAGTGGTTGGGGCACAAATTTGGATTACTGTGATGTTGAATGGTTTGCCTTGGAAATGACCCAAGATCATTCTGTCATTTTTGAGATTGCACCCAAATACTGCATTTCAGACTCTTTTGTTGACTATGAGGGTTATTCCATTTCTTCTAAGGGATTCTTGCCCAAAGTAGTAGATAAATGGTCATCCGAATTATATTCACCCGTTCTCATCCATTTTAGTTCACTAGTTTCTAAGATTTAGTTTTAGTGGAAGTCACTCTGTTGTGTCTGACTCTGTGATCCCATGAACTATACAGTCCAAGGAATTCTTCAGGCCAGAATAGTGGAATGGGTAGCCTTTCCCTTCTCCAGGGGATCTTCCCAAACCAGGGATAGAACCCAGGTCTCCCACATTGCAGGCAGATTCTTTACCAGCTGAGCCACAAAGGAAGCCCAAGAATAATGGAGTGGGTAGCCTATCCCTTCTTCAGCAGATCTTCCCAACACAGGAATTGAACCAGGCCCTCCTGCCTTGCAGGTGGATTCTTTACCAACTGAGCTACCAGAGAATTCATTTTATCTTAGTTTATTTTTCCCAAAAGGAAAGGATGGTGCCTACATCTCAGAGGTGGTAGCTCGGGGAGATGAGGAACATGAAGGCACACAGCAGAGGCCAGCTCCCTCACTCTTCCAGGGTCTCCTGCATTGCAGGTGGATTCTTTACCAACTGAGGTATCAAGGAAGCCCTTGTTCAGTTTTGCCATCTCCTGCTTGGCCACCTCTAATTTACCTTGATTCATGGACCCAACATTCCAGGTTCCTATGCAATGTTGTTTTTTACAGCATCAGACTTTACTTTCACCATCAGACACAGCCAAGTGTTACTTCTGCTTTGATCCAGCCACTTCATTCTTTCTAGAACTATTTGTAATTGCCCTCTGCTCTTTCCCAGTAGCATATTGGACACCTTCCAACCCGGGGGGGTCATCTTCCACTGCCATGTCTTTTTGTCTTTTTGTACTGTCTGTGGGGTTCTCCAGGCAAGAAATACTGAGTGAGTTGCAATTTCCTCCTCCCATGGATCACTGAGACCCATCCATCTTGCGTAGCCCTGCGCAGCATGGCTCATAGCATCACTGAGTTACACAAGCCCTTTCACCATGACAAGGCTGTGATCCAGGAAGGAAGATGTCACCACACACCTATTCAAATGTCTAAAGTTAGAAGACTGACCATACCAAGTGCAGTTATTGGAGCTCTGACACACTGCTGCTGGTGAGATGTGAAATGGGATAGCCACTTGTGAAAACAGCTTGGCATTTGATTAAGAAGTGCAACATGCATCTGCCATGTGACCCAGCAATTTCACCTCTAGGTATTCACGCAAGAGAAATGAAAGCAGATCCACACAGGTTTATACGGGAATTCACACATAGCACAATGTTAGGTTGTGGTCTGGGAATGTGGTGATGTTTGTCCTTCCCTGTGGCCCCACATGCTCCCAGTTTTCATAACACTTCTACATAAGCCCAAAACAGTGCAAACACAATAGAGTTTAATACAGTAGTTGGTGGACTACAGCCAATAGCCTAAGTATAGTCACTTGCCTGGATCTTGTAAATAAAGGTCTACTGCAATATAATCCTGTACCTTATTCACAAATTGTCTCTTTTCCACTATGGCTGAACAGTTGAGTAGTTATGATACAGACTCTGTGGCCAGGAGAACCCAAATATTGACTATCCTTTTGTAGTAAAGGATATTGACNTCACTTGCCTGGATCTTGTAAATAAAGGTCTACTGCAATATAATCCTGTACCTTATTCACAAATTGTCTCTTTTCCACTATGGCTGAACAGTTGAGTAGTTATGATACAGACTCTGTGGCCAGGAGAACCCAAATATTGACTATCCTTTTGTAGTAAAGGATATTGACTGGCCTTTTGTAGTAAAAGTTTTCCAACCTCTTGTCAAGTAGAGAAGAGCTTGGGATCCGGCTTCAGGTAAGCTCGGATCCAGCTGTGTCTCTTAATGGCTGAGTAATCCTTGGTCAGTTACTCAGTTCCTCTCTGCCTCAGTTTCCTCATGTCCTAAATTAGCAAGAGTTAGTCATTTAAAGCACTCAGATCACTGCTGGGCACATGGTAAACACTTCACAAATGTTAGCAGTTATTATTATTCATTTGGCACAGTGTCCTGAGAATGTGCTTTATTTCCAGCTTTGTTTTTATTTTTGTTCTTCAAACATTTCATATCTTTACTAAATATTTGCCTGACTGATCTGTTCATTTCTGGAAGAGATGTATTAAAATCAGCTCCTATCCTTGGAGATTTTTGCTTTATAATATGTCGAAGAGAAGTCGTTATGTATAAAAATTAATAAAGAGAAACCTCAATTGAAACAAGAGTCAGGAAACCAGCAGGGGGAGCGCTCACACCCCACAGTGATAGGAGAGCCCGAGAGGAAGACTTTGCCTTCTAGCCTGGCAAGACCTCAGCCAACGAGACACTGTCAATTCACCAGAAGGAAAAGCACCACACTCTCAATTTCTCCAATGGACTCTTGTTTTACTATGGCCCTCTTAACTTCCTTTCCCCCTCTTTAAAAGTCTTCTTGCTGCTTGAAGACTTCCACATTGCTTCCCATGGTTGCAGACCCCCAAGTGCAATTCTTTGCTGATTCCAAATAAACCAGTTTGGTTTTTTTTTTTTTTTTTTTTTTTTCTGGAGAAAAAACCTGAGAGTCTCTTGGTTTTAGGTCAACATAGATCTCGTTCTTTCAAAATTGCTATATCTTCCTGATACTTATTCTTTTACCATCAATAAGAACACTTTTTAATACTTAAATATTTTGTTTTCAGAGTTTAATTTATCTTATATTCATACTGCTATACCATAATCTCTTTTGGCTACTATTTCACAGTTACATATCACTGTCAGCATTTCTTGATTATGTCTTAGGTGTCTGTCTTATAAGTCTTAGAGATCAGTTGTTTTGTGCTATTCCAAAGGAACTATTTCTTTGTATTGGATATGTTTAATCCATTTTCATTTATTGGATTATAGGTGTATTTATTTCATCTGATTTAGTTTTATGTTTACTTTCCATTAAGTTAACATTTTCTCAATATTCCATTTCCTCTGAATTGTTGAAAAGAAAACCTTGTCTCAAAATCACTTATACTAAAACTCATCACTTATACTCATGATACCAAACCTAGATTTAATACCTGACCTAATTGCAGTTTTAGCCTCTTCCAGAAATGTAATTGTAATCAAGCAGTTTGGAATTTTCTAATCAGCACCAATAAGGAAATCTGTCAAGAAAATGTCCTGGCCTAAAAATAATCCTTTCTTTTCATTTGCTAATAGCTCCCTTGCCCAAACCATCTTCATATAAAAAATCTTTCTTTTTCCAAAAAAAAATTTGCTTTTAACTTCTCTTTGGCTGTGCTGGGTCTTCATTGTCTCAGGAGGGCTTTCTCCGGTTGCAGTGCCCAGGCTTCTCATTGCAGTGACTTCTCCTGTTGCAGAGCCCAGGCCCTAAGGCATGCAGGCTGCAGTAGTTGCCACACTCAGGCTCTACAGTGCAGGCTCAATAGTTGTGGCATACGGGCTTAGTTGCCCCATGGCATGTGGAATCTTCCAGGACCAGGGATTGAACTCATGGCCCTTGCATTGGCAAGTGAATTCTTAACCACTGGACCACCAGGGAAGTCCAAGCTTCCATATTTTTACAACCTTTCCAAGTNAATAGTTGTGGCATACGGGCTTAGTTGCCCCATGGCATGTGGAATCTTCCAGGACCAGGGATTGAACTCATGGCCCTTGCATTGGCAAGTGAATTCTTAACCACTGGACCACCAGGGAAGTCCAAGCTTCCATATTTTTACAACCTTTCCAAGTGAAACACAGTAGGACCCTATGGACCTTGCCCCTCTACCCTACATCCTCTGTCTGCCTTTTGTCTCATGGAAAAACTTTAGTCAAAAAATACTTCAGTCAGAGAAGTGAGGACAAGCAAAAACAAAGGGAAACAGTCAAAGAAAATCAAATAAGCAAGTCAAGGGCTTCCTGGGTGGCGCTAGTGGTAAAGAATCCAACTGCCAATGCAGGAGACATGAGACAAGGGTTCGACCCCTGGGTCAGGAAGATGCCCTGGAGGAGGGCATGGCAACCCATTCCAGTATTCTTTCCTGGAGAATCTCATGAACAGAGGAGCCTGGAGGGCTATAGTCCGTGGGGTTGCAAATAGTCAGACACGACTGAAGCTACTTAGCACGCACACATGCACGCATAGTCAAGGATGCTTAGTTCCTTCTCAAGGGCTGTAGATAATTTTCTGAGCCATATCCTGTGGGCTGTCTATTGTAGATACTGAAACCCTCACCAGCTGGAAGAAGTTAACTACATGATGACCAGACTGTAGCCATGATGTAAGCTGCCACAATGCCAAGAGGCCTCAAGAAATGGAAACAAATTAACCTTGGAACTGAAGGCTGGCTGTACCTAAAACAATCAAGATGATGCTGGTCAGACTACCATATGACCAAGTTCAAGATGACTATAAGAACTGACTGTGCTGTTTCTGCATGTAGCCCTCTCTGTCTATAAAAGCTTTTACCCCCTGNCTGCCACAATGCCAAGAGGCCTCAAGAAATGGAAACAAATTAACCTTGGAACTGAAGGCTGGCTGTACCTAAAACAATCAAGATGATGCTGGTCAGACTACCATATGACCAAGTTCAAGATGACTATAAGAACTGACTGTGCTGTTTCTGCATGTAGCCCTCTCTGTCTATAAAAGCTTTTACCCCCTGCTTGCCAGCAGGGCAGGGAGGTGGGGTACAGCGAGTCAGATTGTGGGTAGATAGCTGTCCTTCCTCCAGTTGCCAGCATCCAAATTAAAGCAAACTTTCGTTTCTACCAACCTGTCCTCTTTATTGGCTTTTGAGGACAAGCAGCCGTACTCCACTTTTGGTAATACAAGCACCCTTCTAGTTGCTATTAATAGATGAGATGCTGCCCAATTCATGAATTGCCTAACAAAGATATTCAAATTAACTCGACTGAATTTTGTTTTTTTAACAATGTTAGTTTAGATGTTATAGTCTTCTTTTGCTGAGGCACAGACAGAAGAGAGATTTTTTAATTAGCACTCTGATCTGGGAGGGATTGGGGGCAGGAGGAGAAGGGGACGACAGAGGATGAGATGGCTGGATGGCATCACCGACTCGATGGACGTGAGTCTGAGTGAACTCCGGGAGTTGGTGATGGACAGGGAGGCCTGGTGTGCTGCGATTCATGGGGTCGCAAAGAGTTGGACCCAACTGAGTGACTGAACTGAACTGAACTGGATGCAACACAAGGATTTGAAAAATTAATCATGAATTACACATCGCATCCCTCAGCATCCCACTCCAGAGGCACCAACCCTTACCTGGTTTCTTCCAGGAATATTTCAGGCTTCAGATACTGAGTTGAATTCTCCCCCATGTTAAGTTTCAAGTCTACCATCTGTTTTTCTCCCCTTTATTTTAGTCCTCCTTTTCCCCTACTCCATGCATCCTTCCACCAACCTTAGCAGGAAGAAACAAGCAAACAGAGACAGAAAGTGGAGAACAGAATTTGGAAGTGAGGGAAGAAGAAAAGAATCATCAAAGAAACATAAAGTTCAAAAAGAACTTTTAAAGGATTCGTCCAACCAGAGCGCCCTATGTACTTGGTCTTTGTCCCTAGCTCCTGGCAGAGCTCTTAAAATCCTTAGTGATTTCCTTAGTGATAGGACTGTCCATTATTATTCATGAACAGCCCCAGTGGGTTTGTTTTAATGGGATGACTCAGAGTGGGGTCTCTGGAAGGGGCTCAACACCAGAAAGGCCAAACCCGAGATTAAAGGGTGGGGGTTTTTCCAGACTTCCAGATAGGCAGGGGGAGCTGGAAACTGGGCTATAAAAATCCTTGAACAATAATTCGATCCCTTGCAGGTTGGTGGACACATCGGACGTGGCAGTTCTGCACCTCTCCCTCCTTATCTTGCCCTAAGCCTCTCTTCCCTCTGGCTGTTCTGGGTTATATTCTTTATAGCAAATCAGAGAATGTAAGTAAAATAAGATGTGTGGGTCTTTCCAGTGAATTATCGAACCAAAGCAAGGGGACAGAGGAACTTTCTATTTATAGCTGGTGGTTCAGAAACTCAGGTGACAACCTGAGATGACAGTTGGTGTCAGAACCGAATGGATTGCAGGACTGGTGTCAGAATTGGAAAACTGGTCAGGAAGCATCCCATATCTGGTGTCAGAAAAAAAGACATCACATTTCTGGAAGAGAAGAACAGTGAGGGACACTGAACTATCTATCTGTATTGCTTCACACATTTATTGCTTTTTGGAAGTAAAAAAAAAAAAACCCTCCCGGAAGAACCAGTCTAGGATGAGAGGGGCAGAGAGAGCTTCAGGGAAGAAACTCACGTCCCCAGATGTGTCGATCAAATGTTATCCCACTTCATTACACGCATCCTTCTCATCTCAGATGAAGGAAATGAGTCAATGCTGTACACAGATCTCTGCACAGGAAAGACATTGGTAATGGACAGGTGTCTCGTTTTTGTTGATAAGAATTTTCATTCTGAAAAAGACCTTTTACTAGGATTTTGTTGACTTGATTATAACAAGATTCCCTAGGGAATAGTCTTAAAGTATTCGAATTTATGGGCTTCCCTTGTGGCTCAGCCGGTAAAGAATCCGCCTGCAATGCCAAGAAACCTGGGCTCAATCTCTGGATTGGGAAGATCCCCTGGAGAAAGGAAAGGCCACTCACTCCAGTATTCTGGCCTGAAGAATTCCACGGACAGTATAGTCCATGGGGGTCACAAAAGGTCAGACACAACTGAGCAAGTTTCACTTTCACTTTTAATGCAAATTTATTTGCTAAACAGGGTAAACATTCCATAGCTTTTTAAGCTTTAAAATATTATATTTTCCTTTCCCTAATAAATTAAAGTAATAAAAATAGAGCAAGGATACATTCATAGGCATATGTATGTTTACATTAGTCAGAAATTCTGTTCCAGGGCCTGAAGCAGGAATCAAAACTAGCTTGAAAAACAAAGAAGACCTTAATAAGTGGGAGGGCACGCCATGTTCAGACACGACTTAGCAGCTGCACACACATGCACACGTACCATGTTCATAGACTGACAGACTCAAAATGGTAAAAACGCCAATTATCCCTAAATCAGCCTTCCTTGGTGGCTCAGATGGTTTTAAAAAAAGCCTGCAATGCAGGAGGCCTGGGTTCAATCCCTGG
Source organism: Neotragus moschatus (assembly GCA_006410615.1). Classification (NCBI taxonomy): domain Eukaryota; kingdom Metazoa; phylum Chordata; class Mammalia; order Artiodactyla; family Bovidae; genus Neotragus; species Neotragus moschatus. Next base: position 370,271 of record SJYA01001386.1, on the reverse strand, counting down.
GTTGGGAAGATCTCCTGGAGAAGATAATGGCTCCAGTATTCTTGCCTGAAGTTTTCCATGGACAGGGAAGATTGGCAGGCTACAGTCCATTGGGCTGCAAAGTCAGACAGCACTTGGCGAATGAACAACAATAGCAAACCATGATTAAGTTAAATGGGTCAAATGGATCATGAACTTAAATTTAAAACATAAAAATGTAAAACTTTTATGAAAAACACAGAAGAGATAATTCCCTGACAGCTTAGTGGTTGAGTCACAGTGCTTCCGCTCCAGGGGTTCTACCCCTGGTCAGGGGACCAAAATAGCACCAGGCCATGTGGCATGGCCAAAATGAAAGAACACAAAATGAAAAACCAACAGAGGAGAACACTTTGGGATCCAGGACCAGATAAAGAGTTTTTAGACTTAACACCAAATGTGAAATTCTCAAAAGAGTACATTGACGCACCATTACATTGATCTTTATCTAAAAAAAATTTGACCTATTAAGGACTCTGTTAAAAGGGTGAAAAAGTAAGCTACAGACTAGGAGAAAATATTTTCCAACCACATATCTGACCAAAGACTAGTATCTAGAATATATAACTCACAGTTATAATATACAACTCAACTCACAAGTCAACAACTAAAAAAAAATTTTCAATCAGAAAATGGACAGACGACAGACATTTCACAGAAAAGGATATACAGATGGCCGATAAGTATATAAAAAGATGTTCAATTTTGTTATTCAGTAGGAAAATACAAAATAAAGCTTCAATGAGATCTCATTACACGTTTATCAAAATAAAAATTAATGACCACACTATTTGCTGGCAAAGATGCAGAGAAACTGAGTCACCCATACATTGCTGGTGGGAACACCAAATGGAATAGCCACACTGGTAAACGGTTTGGCAATTTCTTATCAAATTAAACTTACAGTTACCATATGACCCATAGTCTTATACTCTTGGACATTAATCATAGAGAAATGAAAACTTGTGTTCACATTAAAGCCTGCATACTAGGACTTTTCTGGTGGTCCAGTGATTAGGACGCTAGGCTTCCAATACAGGGGACACCGGTTTGATCCCTCGTCCAGGAAGATTCCACATGTCTCACAACAACTAAGCCCCCTGTCCCAACTACTGAGCCCGCGATCTAGAACCTGAGAGTCACGGCTACCAAGCCTGTGCTTTAACTGCTGAAGTCCACACATTAGACCCTGTGCTCCACAGCAAGAGGAGGCACTGCGATGAGAAACCTGCGCACCACTATGAAGAGTATCTCGCCACAAGCAGGGAAAGCCCACACAAAGCAAAGCGGACCCAGTGAAGCCAAAACAAATGAATGACAAATAAATTAAAAAAAAAACTTAAACCCTGTATCTGGTGGCTTAGATGGTAAAGAATCCACCTGCAATGCGGGAGACCTGGGTGGATCCCTGGGTCAGGAAGACCCCTGAAGGAAGGTATGGCAACCCACTCCAGTATTCTTCCCTGGAGAAACCCCATGGACAGAGGAGCCTGGTGGGCTACAGTCCATGGGCTCACAAAGAGTCAAACACAACTGAGCAACTAAGCACAGCACATCTAATATTTATATCAGTGTCATCAGTAAGAGCCCAAATTGGAAAGTGTCCAGGTGTTCTTAAACTGTGGTGTGTGTGATCTACTCAATAACTTTTATAAAATGAGATACTGATGTAAGCAACAACTTGGATGAATCGCTAGAGAATTGTGTTAAATAAAAAAAAGCCAGTCCTAAAAGCTTATATAGCCACATGATTCCATTCTCATAACATTCTTGAAGTGGCAAAATTACAGAAGTGAAGAACAGGTTAGTAGCCACCAAGTATTAAGAATGGTGAGAAGAGGGAGGTAGACAGGGAACAGCCGTGACATAACAACACTAGGGATCCTGGTGGAACTGGTTGGTACCTTTGTTGCCAAACAAGGGCTGGCTACCCGAGGCACATAGAAGGTGGTACTACAGCACTAGCTTTTGAGAAAAGAGCTTTATCATGAGGTCAAACAGCAAGGAGAGAGGAGGCTGGGCTCTCAAGGCTGTCTCTTCCATACAGGATTCAGGGTAAAATTTAAGGGGATAGGGAAATTTCAAACTTGGAATCTGATTGGCTAGTCTCAAATCAATCCAGATCAGCCACTCTTGCTGCCGGAAGCCAGATTTTTCTTATGGAAGGAATTCTAGCTTCATAAAGGGCTCCAGTGACAATGTTTCTATTGTTTATGTTCCTAATTCTTGGTGCCAGGGTCATTTGGGAGACAGGGATTCCTGTCTTGCACAGACACAGTGCTGTCTCTGTAAAATAACTTGAGGTTTGATTAGTAAAACCACCTGCTTTAAGGAGGCAAAACCAGTTTAAGGTGATCAATGTTCTACGTGCTATTTTATGTTGACTGTGGTACAGATACACAAACCTGCAAGTGTGATAAACCTGCATAGAATGGCGCACACACACACACACAAATGAGCACGTGTAAAACAGGAAATCTGAATAAAGATTTGTGGATTAGATCAGCGTCAATATTCTCTCTGTGATATTGTACTATAGTTTTGAAAGATGTCACCTTTGGGGAAACTGGGTACACAGGATCTCTCTGTATTATTTTTTACAACTGTAGGTAAATCTACAATTTCTTAAAACTAAAAAGGTTAAATACACTTATTGTCTTAGCGCATTGTTCACAATAACCAAAACAGGGAAGCAACCCAAGTATTCATCAATGGATGCATGAATAAAGAAAGTGTGATTTATCCACGCCTGGGTGCACGCTCAGTCTCTAAGTGGCGTCCAACTCTTTAAGACTCCATGGACTGCTGCCTGCCAGGTTCCTCAGCCCATAGGATTTTCCACACAAGAATACTAGAGTGGCTTGCCATTTCCTACTCCAGGGAATCTTCCCAATTCAGGGATCGAATCCATGTCTCCTGCATCTCCTGCTTTGGCAGGCGGATTCTTTCACTGAGCCACCTGGGAAGCCTCTATCTATACAATGGTACATTATTCAGCCTTAAAATGAAATGAAATCTGACACATAGGTAAACCTTAAGGACGTTATGCTAAATGAAATAAGCCCATCACGAAAGGGCAAACACTGTGTGATTCCCCTTATATGAGGTTTCTAGAATAGTCAAATTTGTAAAGACAGAAGGTATACTGGTATACTGCTAGGGGGAGCAGAGATGGGAATTAATGTTTAATGAGGACAGAGTTTCAGTTTGGAAAAATGAGAAGGTTCTGGAGATGGATGGTAATGATGGTTGCACAATAATGTGAATGGACTTAATATCACTGAACTGTACACTTAAAAATTATTAAGATTGTAAGTTTTAGGTTATGTGTATCTTACCACAATTTTTAAAAAAAACTTTTTTTTTTTTTTTATGTATATGGGGAATTCCCTGGCAGTCCAGTGATTAGGATTCTCTGCTTTCACTGCCAAGGGCCCAGGTTCAATCTCTGGTTGGAGAACTAAGAATTTAATTTTTTAATTAAAAAATTATTATGCTTTAAAAAAAGACAAGTAACTTAAGCAAAGGAAAATTGGAAATGACTCACTGGCTTCTCGCATAGCTGAGAACCAAAGCCACGGGTCTGGGTCCAGGCATGGCTGGCCCTAGGGCTTCACGTGGAGTCCTAAGGGCCTGTCCCCTCCATATTTGCGTGCACCTTTTTCTCTGTTACATCCATCTCAGGCAAGCTCTCTCTACTTGATAGCAAAATGGCCAGTGGCAAGTCCAGGCTGATATTGTTTACAAGTAATGACATCCAAAAAGAAAAGCTAAACTCTGTCTCTCCAAATAGCCATGTCAATTCCTAAAGAGAACTCAACTAAGCCAGCCCAGGCCTAAGGCCACACCGGATGTGGGGAAAATGCGGCACGTGATTGACACCCCCTGCCCACGTTTACCTGGAATGGACTGGGTTCCATTTCCACCAGGAAAATGTGTGGGCATGTCCACCACAGTCAGGACACAAACTTTGTGACATTACAACTGTACTTCAATACAATCCAAAGTCTCTTAGCTTCAAGAGACTTTTCCCGGAATAAATAAATCCTGGAGCATCTAGACACAAAACCAGGTGAAACTGTACAAATTTATAGAAATAATTCTCTGGTGATAACTAAATCACTAGGTCTATGTAGTATTACAATTTTATATTTTAAAGAAAATGAGAACTTATAATCAGTGGAGATAATGAAAGTGGTTTGGAATTAGGAACAAAAGTTTTCCGTGCTTTAGTGGCACATATTCCTGCTGTACTTGGCAGGAAGCTTCGTTTCTATTAAGATTCTCCTTGTAGTTTTTCTAGAATTCCTCCTGGAAACAGTCTGTAGGAGATACAGGTTGAGCACACTGGGTACGCACATGTGAAACAGTATTAATCTACTTTGCAAGTGTGATGTAAGGTGCCTCTTTTGCTAAGAAAGGACTTGTGTTGAGCAGGTATTTGTAGCACTTACATGTAGCATGCTAGTCNAGGAGGTCAGGTCTGGCCTCTAAGACACGCACATTAACCAACACACTCCCTTTCCCCAAAATTCCTGCATCTACACCAGGCAAATATCAAAGCTGAAAAGCCACACATTTTCGGCAGGCTGAGACAGATGGTGGAACAAGAAATCCATCATAGAAAACCACACTTGCTCACCGTGTATTTCTGATAGTTCACCCCTAGCTTTAGGCATTTCATTTCTTCACACTTGAACACACAATCAAGTGGCTTAAGTCTGCGGTGAGTAACAGGTCCTGTTTGCCCAAGACTGTCCCAGTTTAAGCCTGAAAGTCCTGGGTCCCTGTTACCCCTTCAGCCCCAGGTAACAGGGACAGTTGGTCACTCTACTTTAGTCCACTGGACATCACACTGAAGCCAGATGTGAGGCCCTCAAAAGGCACACACCAGACTCATGACAGGCAAAAGCAATCAATACTGTTAGAAGGTGGGAGAATGCCGATTTGAAGAAAGGACTAACAACTGAAAAAGGCACTAAGGGTGTCCCAGGGGACTGACCAGATTTTAATTCTTTGTCTGGTATGGGTGGCCTGGAGGTTCCTTTTGCAAAGATGCTGTGAACTGCTCCATGTGACACGTATATTTCTCTGTACAGATAACCCACTTCAATACAGAGAAAGTCAGAGAGAGGAGACAGGTTTGCAGCACAGAGTCCTGAAGGATTTCTTATAAAGTTTTCATTCTACTCCAACCCTGAGACAGTTATGAACTAAATTTTGTCCCCTCAAATTCATAGGTTGAAGCATTAACTCCCAATGTCACTGTATTAGGAGATAAAGTTTTAAAAGAGGGTTAGAGTTAAATGAGGTCATAAGGGTGAGGCCCCAATTCGATCAGAACTGATCCTTACCTGAAGACTAACAGACAGCAGGGCTCTCTCCCTGCCTTTGCACTGAGGAAAGGCCGTGTGAGGACACGGTATGAAAGTAGCTGTCTCACCAATGCCGAAGCCGCACCTTAATCTAGGACTTCAGCCTCCAGAACCGTGAGAAAGCAAGGTCTGCAGTCTAACCCACCCAACCTGAGGTCCTTCGTCTTGGCAGCCAAGCAGACTATGAGGAGACCTATCTTAAATATACCATAGAAAGTCTCCCTCCCTCCCGGTCCCCTCACTGAGGTCACTGTCACGGCCAGTCACCCCAAGCATCCCTTTAGAGATACTCTGTGCAAGTACAAAGGGTGACATAGTGCACCTGCTGTTCTGTCCCAGCCACCACAATTTTCACTCTCCTTGGTGAAATAACTCCATATTATCAACAATGAGGGGGAAAAAAATCCTCCTTAATCTTCTCACTAGAGACAGAATATATTATTTAATGGATGAATCATCATTTATTAAGCCAGTCCCATATTAATGGACATTCTGTTTATTTCCAAATATTCCCATTCCATGTTTCAGTGGAGAACTTTTTAAAAGAACATTTATTTGTTTTTTTTTTGGCTCCACCAGATCCCAGCTGCAGCACGTCACATCCTTGATCCACCTTGTGGCACACAGGACCATTTTTAGTTGCAGCTTTTGAACTCCCATTTTTGGCACGTGGGACCTAGTTCCCTGACCAGGGATTGAACCCAGGCCCCCTGCATTGGGACTGCAGAGTTTTAGCCACTGGACCACGAGGAAAGTCCCTGAAGAACTTTTATTTATGTCGGTTTATATGCACATGAGTACACCTGAGAAATCTCTAGGAGTAAGCTTACTAGGCCCCTGGTCAGACGTATTAGCAAGTTCAGTAGATGTCCCACAGGGGCCCTCCACGGACATTGGATGGCAGTGCGGTCTCATGTCCTCACCCCACAGAGTGCTGTGTCATACAGACTAATTTTACAACATGAGAGATGGAAAGTGGCATCTCAAGACGGTGAGCAAGCTCATCTTCTAGTTTTTCACTCATTTCAACAAGATAAAGCAAAGCCCCAAAGACTGGTCAAGGAGTGACAACTGAGGTTCCAAGTGATTGTGCAGAACCTTCATTAGTCAGCAGAATTTTGCAGCTCAAAGGCCATCGAGGTGTGACAATATAAATCAGGCAAAAATGTGTGTCCTCGGTAAACGCCACATGGCACATGGAGATACGTGAGTTATTTTCTAATACCTTTTGATATTCATTGCCAACATAATTCCACAGTGATAAGAGAACAGACTCTATGATTTCAATACCTTTTGACCATGAATTTTTTGCATCTTGTTGTTTTCCCCTGGATATGTTCTAGTGTTTCCTAGCTTATTGTCTATGGGACTGTGAATAGAGTTTGTATACTGCTGCTGTGTGAAAATTGTATAAATCTTAAGGATGTTGAATTGGTTCATGGTGCTTTTCACGTCTACCATAGCCTTCTAGTTCTCTGTATATTCATTCTATTAATTTTTGAGTGTTTGATATTGAAACTCCAACTAAAATTCTTAATTTATATACTTACAAAATAATTGTAATATATAGTGGAGCTATATGTAACTTTGTTCTGTGTTTTTCAAGTCTCCTATAAATGTATTATTATACTTTCATAATTTTAAAAAGAAAAAAGATAGAAACAAAAATGTGTGTCCTCAGAGGTGAGGCACCAGCCGCCAAGGCCCAGCTCTTGAGAAGGCAATCCAGTGCTTCCGCATCCGCCACCCAACACAGTGACCCTCTGCCTCTCTGCTTTGGTCCAACATGACTTCGTCAAGAAGAAATCAGGCCCAAAGGGACCTGCCAGGCCACAAAGGCAGGAATGATATATTGAATTTTTACTTTATTCTTGCCTGAAGAATTCCATGGACAGAGGACCCTGGAGGGATACAGTCCATGGGGTCACAGGGTCAGACATGACTGAATGACGAACACTTTCACTTTCAAAGTCCTGTACAGAGAGTGCAGGCCAGCATAGACCACTGTAGACCAGTAAAGACCAATATAGACTCAACCAGATCATAGAGACAATGCAGATTAGCAAAGTCCAGTATAGACTAGTGTAGACTAAGACAGGCTTCTGCAGCTTCTCAGTGGCTGTGACTCTTTCCACAGGCTATATAGACCAGGGAAGCCTGCTTAACCACTCAACCTTCACAAACACCCAGTTAGTGCCAGGTACCAGTCAATCCTAAAGGAAATCAACGCTGAATATTCATTGGAAGGACTGATGCTGAAGCTGAAGCTCCAATATGTTGGCCACTTGATGCAAAGAGGTGATTTATTGGAAAAGATCTTGATGCTGGGAAAGATTGAAGGCAATAGGAGAAGGGAGCAAGAGAGGATGAGATGGTTAGATGGCATCACCAACTCAGTGGTCATGAATTTCAGAAAACTCTGGGAGATAGTGGAGGACAGGGGAGCCTGGTGTGCTGCAGTCCATGGGGTCACAAAGAGTTGGACATGACTGAGAGACTGAACAATAACCAGGATACAACAGGAGACACAACAGGGCAGCCCTGACACGGCAGAGCTTAGTCTGTAGTGGAAAAGAGAGAAACTAAACAAGATCCATGGGTAAAATATCTAGTACAACACGTGGTGGCAGGTGCTGATGAGAAGCATGAATCAAAGAGTGGAACCAGCATGTGGTGCAGCGGGGAGGAGGTGTGAGTTCAGGTGGGGTGTCCAGGGAAGGCCTGCTGAGCGAGGGGCATGGAGGAGCCAAGGGAAATGGCCAGTAGAAATCTGAGTGAAGAGCGTGGGGCAGAGGGAATGGAAGATGCAAAATCCCTGAGCAGAGCGTTCTGCATGCTCAAGAAAGGGCTCAGACACCGGATGCTTAGACAGAGGGAAGGGGAGAGAGTGTGGTAAGACTGGAAGCAGAGAGTCAGTAGAGGCCAGGCCATGCAGGGCCCGGAGGCCACAGGAGGTACTGGATTCACTCTGAGTCAGATGAGAAGACGTGCATTCAGAACAGACTTCCATTTGTACATTATTTTGTGATGGTGCTGGCTGCTGTGTGGAGAACAGAAGCAGGTGCAGGGAGAACGTTAAACTGTGATGCAGTGGTCCAGGTGATACGGCAGTCCAGGTGGGAGGGCACGGTGCCAGGGACACAGACAGGAGCAGAGCACCAGGAGAGGTGGCACTCTGCATATATTCTGAAGGCAGATCTGATGAGATTTGCTCATGGACTGGACGTGGGTAGTGGGAAAGGAGTCAAGGACAAGTTGAAGATCTTTGGCCTGAGAACTGGAAGCATGCGGTTTCCATTTGTGACCTGGGGAAGACTGTGAATGGAGCAGTCCTGGCAGGGAGGAGGGGGATTGCTTTTAGACGTGCTAAATTCAAGATATTAGAAGTCCAAGGAGCAATGTTGAAAGGGCCATCAAATAGAGGAATCTAGAGCTAAAGGAAAAAGTAAGGGCTAGACATGTAAATTTGGGCAAGGCTAGCATATCTGTGGTATTTCAGGCTATAAAATCATGGCTCAGGTGTGGATAAAAAAGAGAATATAACCTGAATCCTGAGTTTGGGGAGCTAGTGTTTGAGGAGAGTGGAAAAGTGGTCCAAGAAGGACAACAAGAGGGAGAGAGCAACCAACTCTGTCCAGTGTGCCCAATTAGATGGAAACAGAGAGTGCATGGTGGATTTAGAAGTGTGGGCATTCCTTGGGACTTCCCTGGTGGTCCAGTGGTTAAGATTTCATTCTTCCACTGCAGGGGGTACAGGTTTGATCCCTGGTCAGGGAACTAAAATCCCACATGCTCCATGGCATGGCCCCCAAAAAGTATGAACATTTTCTAGTGACCTACGTAAGAGCAGTTGTGGCAGATTGCATTGGACCCAGAAGAGAACAGAGAGAATACAGCGTTGACGCTACTTGCTGTAAACTTTGGGCTTCCCTGATAGCTCAGTTGGTAAAGAATCTGCCTGCAATGTAGGAGACCGAAGTTCAATTCCTGGGTCAGAAAGATACACTGGAGAAGGGATAGGCTACCCACTCCAGTATTCTTGGGCTTCCCCTGTGTCTCAGCTGGTAAAGAGTCTGCCTGCGATGCGGGAGACCTGGGTTCAGTCCCTGGGTTGGGAAGATCCCCTGGTGAAGGGAAAGGCTATCCACTCCAGTATTCTGGCCTCGAGAATTCCAGGGACTGAATTGTCCATGGGATCTCAAAGGGCTGGACATGATTGAGCAACTTTCACTTCACTTAGAGTATAAAGCAAAGAAGAGATAAGAGCTGAGGTGGTAGCTGGGAAGGGAGGTGGAGTCAGGAAAGAAGTTCAGTTTTAGGAGGTGGGATGAGGTATTTCTGATTCTTTGGTCCTGCTAGTCTTTCACTTTGAAATCTATTTTGAGGACAGTAATGATGATGCCAGATAGATAAACAGATATTGTTGTTTAGTCACTAAGTTGTGTCCAACTCTTTTTGACCCCATGGACTACAGCCCACCAGGCTCCTCTCTCCATGGCATTTTCCAGGCAAGAATACTGGAGTGGGTTGCCATTTCCTTTTCCAACCCAGGGATCGAATCCATGTTTCCTGCATTGCAGGCAGATTCTTTACTATCAAGCCACCTGGGAAGCCCCTGTAGATAGACAGACAGACAGAAAGATAGATAAATTTATAACCTGATCCTTTCAGTCATATTATTCAAAAATACATGCTACATATCTAATGTGTGGCCAGCACTATAATGACACCAGAAATTGAAGGAAAAGCTAAGGGGCCTGGTCTTCAGAGGCACTGGTTGGGAATGTTTCTCACTAGGCTAATGAAAGAACTTGCAGTATCTAGAACTAGGCTCAGATGGTAAAGAATCTGCCTGCAATACAGGAGACTGGGATTCGATCCCTGGGTTGGGAAGATCTTCTGGAGAAAGGAATGGCGACCCACTCCAGTATTCCTGCATGGAGAATTCCATGGGAGCATGGAATTCCAGAGGAGCATGGTGGGTTATAGTCCATGGGGTTGCAAAGAGTGGGACACAACTGAGTAACCGGCACACAAAGGCTCTTCCACAAGAGGCCAACTCCAGATAGTTTTTGCTTACCTTAAGTAGAAATTGATTTCTCTTATGCATAAATAAACCTAGCCCAGAGGCTATAGCAGCACGCATTCTAGAAAGCAAGGAGAAATGAGTAAAGATGGCAAAGTGTGCAAGTTGCTGGATCTTAAAGTGAAACAGTCTTAACAGCAGAGAGACATAACCATGTGACCACAAATAGCTGCAAAGGATGCTGGGAAATGTAGTCTTCATTCTGAGCAGCTAGGCGCTGTCTGAACTTGTACTACCACCAGGAGAACAAACTAACAATAAACATCTGACTTTATATCACACCTTTTAATTTACCAATGTTTAAAACACCCTACAAAGATAACATGATTTTAATTCTGATGGTGATTTAGATGATCTCAATTGATTCACTTCAACATTTTCAAAATGTTTCAGTGTTTCCTCCACAGTGAAATCTAAGTAAGTTCCTATATTTCATCTACTTCTAACATTCTCCAAGTTTAAAAATATTATTGATAAAATATAAAGAATATTGTAAACTAAATGTTCATACTAAATTTGTTAATTTTCATGATCTATATATATCAGTTAAGAATGTTTAATGCAATAGTTAATATATCACCATACTGTTGGCAGCAATTCATGATAATTCTAAATGGTAGGACTTTTTGAAATGTTTTTATTTTAGCCTTAATTCTGCTCCAAATTTCTACACCAGTAAGACACTTCCCTTTCAGTAGCTCCATCTGCTAATTGAGATTTTGTTTTAAGAAACCATGGTAACATGTGTTTTGCCATAACACAGAGTGGAGGAATTAATTTCAGGTTCTTTGGGCAAAATCAAGCCTTCTGTAAAACACAAAGGTAATCAAATTATTGGAATAGCTATTTCTTAAGAATCTCATTCAGATATTTCATGATTGGTGGACTACCCCAGAAGAGTAACAAGGCAGCCTACCATTATAAAATGTATCTTTTTTAACCTTGGGTAAAAGTGAGTTGAGCTAATCATACTCATAAACAATTAGCATCAGTCTGTACAAGAATCTTCTCTTGTTTATTCTATCTTTCCTTTCGGAACCAGTACCTACCCACTTCTTACTTCCTCCCTATCACTGGCACCCACTTGAGGTGCTGTGTATCAGGGTTCCACAAGTTTGTCTCCTTATGGTATAGTTTTCTGTGGTGCATATTTCAGGTCACAGAAATGGTTCTGTGCTTTCATAACCAAGCAGGATCCTATGGAGTCTTCCCAGCACAGCCCCCTGACCCTATGTCCTCTGCCTGCCTCTAGTCTGTATAAAAAGATTAGCTTCCCAGGCCTTCTCTAAGTTCCAAAGAGCAAATTTAATCAGAGGCATGAGAAAATGAAGAAACAAAGGAAAACAGTCAAACAAGACGAAACATTAATGGTTTAACCATTAAACAAAGTCGAGGACCTTAAGTTCCTCCCCAAGAGCTATGGGTAATATTCTGAGCCATGTACTTTGAGCTATTCCGCAGATACTGAAACCACCACTAGGTGGAGAAGTTAACTCAATGCTGCTCACAAATGTATAGACTCCAGATTAGCAGGAACCAGGGACTGATGATGTTGATCCCTGATTTCCTCACCACCATCAAACTGGAAGAATGTCCATGAGTTGATCATACACCTCCACAGTCTCCTCCCGACAACCTGTCTTTAGAAATCTTCCCTTGAAAGTTTTTCAGGGCTTTTAAGCACTAGCTACCTGGACTCCTTGCTTGGTGCCCTGTAATAAATGCTGTGCTTTTCTTCATAACCCAGTGTCAATAAATTGGCTTTACTGTAAACACAGTCAAGCAGACTCTAATTTGGTTCAGTAATGCTTTCTCCCTCTGGTTTTCCCCCTTCAACACTATAAATAGAGCTAACCATGTATTTCTGAGTTTTCACCCACCTCATTTTAATTATCCATCCTTCCCAAGATCATGTTGGCTCCTCTACACCCTGACACAGGCTTCACTAAAGAATCTGCCTGCAATGCAGGAGACCTGGTTCGATCCCTAGGTCTGGAAGATCCCCTGGAGAAGTGAATGGCTACCCACTCCAGTATTCTTGCCTAGAGAATTCCATAGACAGAGGAGCCTGGCGGACTACAATCCATGGGGTCACAAAGAGTCAGATACAACTGATCAACTAATATTCTCACTCTGCCATACCCCATCGCCAGGAGTACTATGGTGTATAATTGCCTGCCTCCAGGGGGATTCCCAGGGACACACATCCTGAAGTAGGTTTCAGAGACAAAGCCAACCACATCCTTCATTTCAATGATGGTGGTGGTTTAGTGGCTAAGTCGTGTCCAACTATTGTGATCATTGGAATGCTGCTGCTGCTGCTAAGTCACTTCAGTCGTGTCCGACACCATAGATATATGTGACCCTCTGGACGGCAGCCCACAGACTCCCAGTCCCTGGGATTCTCCAGGCAAGAACACTGGAGTGGGTGATCATTGCAATAGTAACCATCACATCCCAGCAGGAAGCAAATGAAAAGTTATTCAACAGGCTAATTGGAAGAGGGCTTAATAAAGAGATTCTATGAAAATATGAAAAATATTCTCAAGGGTTAGTGTGGTACAGCGTGACTATCCTGGCTCTGAGGTTCGAGTAAAGAGTCCCGTGGAGAGGGTCACCTTTACAGGGCATGGCCACCAGCAGAGGAATGAGGCAGCCTTATCCAACTGAGCTGTCTCCCACCTTCAGAGCTCTCTACTGGGGAACCCACCAGAGGACAGACAGCAGGATTCCCCGATGCAACTGTCTTGTCCCCACACACAGTGAATGGGGACCTCGCCCAATAGCCAAAGTAAGGAAGTGGGACAGCCATGTTCCAAACTGTCATTACAAATTCAACTCACACGCACACACACAAATGCTATACACACACAATCAAGTGGGCTCCTGGGTGTCCACTGCCACTGGAAACAATTTTTCTAAGTTGTTGGGTTGCCACCTAACATGTGTGATTCTGTGGCNGGCTTTAACCATCTTAACCACAGAAGCCAAGTGACTTTAATCATTGTTTATTTCCACCAACAGCCACTAAAAAGAGTTCTCATCCCCTGAACCAAGTAATGGAGGCCAATGACTGAAAGCCTGTTGAGTGGCCGATGGCTGAGAATGGGTCCTCAAGACCCAGATGACGAAATTCAACACACACCAACCTGAGTGATAACAGCTGACAGTGGCAGTTCTGAGTTGTCCCAACCCAGGTACTGTCTCAGCACCTGGAATGATTTAACTCACAGCAACCTTTAGGGAAGAGTATGGTTATCATTCCCCCATTGTACAGATTCAGAAACTGAAGCTCAGAGGTGGTTAAATAACTTCCTGAGGGTCATTCAGGCAAGCAGGGCTGGAGCAGGGACTGGGTACAGGGGATTAAGTCCCTCTCCTGTTCTTCTGAAGGTGGGTAGAAGGTTCCAGTGGATGGGCCCTGGGAGCAACCATTGTGGATAAGCTGAGAAGTAAGGTACCCTGAGAGCTACTCTGTGCCCCAGGCTCTGTTTTGCTGTTGTTTTTTTCAAACTTCTACACCTAGATATTGGACTTCCCGGGTGGCACAGTGGTAAGGAATCTGCCTGGCAATGCAGGAGACACGGGTCCAGTCCCTGGGTGGGGAAGATCCCCTGGAGAAGGGAATGGCTACCCACTCCAGTGTTCTTGCCTGGAGAACCCCATGGACAGAGGAGCCTGGCAAGCTAAACAACAACAACTGTATAAGGGATAAGAGACTGAAACAAAGACCCAGGAGAAACAGTATTAACTGGAGGAGAAAGTATACTGAATCAAGCCAGAGGTTATACTAGGTCAGTTTCATAGAATTACAAATGATGGGATCAAACTAATTTCCAACATGTGAAAGCTGACAGTGGACCAGCTAACCAAACCCACCAAGACTATGGACTGACCAAGTCAATAATGATGTCAACTAGAGCAGAAAGTTAAGAATAAAACAAGCCAGATTAGGCCTCAGAAGGGAGAAGATGTATTCATAAAAGCCAAGGGACTAGCTACTCTGAAACAACTGTACCGATTGTGAGGTCAGGGTTGGGGGCATAGGAGAATGACAGAGAAAAGATGGCCTGGATACAGGGGGGAGACAGGGAGAGAGGAAAACTCTGATACTGAAATTCAGCCACATGAAATAGGGAAGCCCAAGCAGCAGTGTGGAGGCCCACATGGAGAAGAACCCAAGCACCAGATAAGCTCCAGCTGAACTACCAGCCAACAGCCAGCCACACATCCCTCACTCCCCCAGTGTTAACCCGGTGAGTGCACCCAGTCCCTCAGCCCCAGATGACATTGCCTGGAGCAAAGATGCCCAAGTCCTGCCCAGTTGCTTATTTGGAAACAAAATAATTGCTTGGTATTTTTAAAGATAAAAATGGAACACTCCCCAGAACTGTAAGGGATTAATTCTAATGTACATTTCACAGAAGAGGAAACTAAGATTTGGAAAAATTAAATAACTCACCTAAGATTGCATATAGTGGTATAACCAAAGTTCCCACCCAGGTCTTAATGCAAAGCCCACATGTTGAATATACGATTCTCCACCATCTGACAGGTACCCATCCCTCCAAAACACACCATGCCCATAAGAGCACGACTCCTCCAGAGACAGCATGTTCCCAGGGGTTGCCTACTGGGCCATCCCGGAGATCCTCCAAGGATGCCTCAGACATATGTGTGTGTGATGCATGGGGCAGACACTAGCACCCCAAATACACCACCCACTTCCAAGTCTTCAGCCCTCTCTGCTCAAGGGATCCTCTCCAGCATAATCCTCTCCTGCTCCTCCTTGCCCTTCACAGCCCCACGAATCACCCAGAGTCCTACTAAAATCTCTCATTGTCATGACTTTTCTCCAACCAAAATTAATTTCTCTCAAAATTAATGGTTCTGCATACCCAATCGTTTTTTCTATACTTTCATTAAAACCTATTTTACTCTGCCCTGCAATAGTTGTCTTCCTCACTTAGAAGTGGTGTTTATGACCAACACAGTATACTACCACATATATATGGAATTTAGAAAGATGGTAACAATAACCCTGGATGCGAGAGAGCAAAAGAGTCTNGTTCTGCATACCCAATCGTTTTTTCTATACTTTCATTAAAACCTATTTTACTCTGCCCTGCAATAGTTGTCTTCCTCACTTAGAAGTGGTGTTTATGACCAACACAGTATACTACCACATATATATGGAATTTAGAAAGATGGTAACAATAACCCTGGATGCGAGAGAGCAAAAGAGTCTCAGATGTATAGAACAGTCTTTTGGACTCTGTGGGAGAGGGAGAGGGTGGGATGATTTGTGAGAATGGCATTGAAACATGTATAATATCATATAAGAAACGAACTGCCAGTCTAGGTTCGATGCAGGATACAGGATGCTTGGGGCTGGTGCACTGGGATGACCCAGAGAGATGGTATGGGGAGGGAGGTGGGAGGGGGGTTCAGGATTGGGAACACAAGTACACCCGTGGCCGATTCATGTTGATGTATGACAAAACCAATACAGTATTGTAAAGTAAAATAAAGTAAAATAAAATTTAAAAATTAATAAAAAAAAAAGAAATGGTGTTTATGTAACTTTTGATAATTAAAATATAATCTGGGACTTCCCTAGTGGTCTAGTGGTAAAGAATCCTCCTGCCAATGCAGGAGACACAGGTTCCATCCCTGCTCCAGGAAGATTCCATGTGCCACAGAGCAACTAAACAACTCATGTGCCACAGTTGCTGAAACCCACACACCCCAGAGCTCATGTTCTGCCACAGGGGAAGCCACAACAATGAGAAGCCAGCATGACGCAGCTAGGGAGTAGCCCCCGCTCATAGCAACTAGAGAAAGCCTACGAGCAGCAGCAAAGACCCAGAGCAGCCAAAAATAATAATAAATAAAATTTGAAAAAATGTATATAATCTGGATTAATTTACCTGACAAGCCCTCTTTTTGAAAGAAATTCATAATTAGAATATGACAGTTTCTACTAAATATTCTTGGCATGCTTATCAGTGGCATATTGTTAGGTATAGGTAGGTATTTGCATGCTGCAGTGAGTCTCTATGGGGTTGCCTTTCCAACCCTTACTTCTTAAATCTTCCCTTTTCTTCCATTCTCATGATTATTAGGATAAAATCTCCCTGGGCACATGGACATTGCTTCATTTTTTGCTGTATCTCTATGCCTAGAACAGCTGGCAAGTGCTTCAGAAATATATGTAGAATTAACGATTTTAGTAGTGAGTCCCTAGGAGTCAGTGACTAAACCCTCTGGCTACTAGTCAATATAGGTATCATTATTTGGAACTGGAATAAGAAAAAATGGTAGTCTTTGATTGACTAAATCCATAATATATACCGTCAGGAGCCCTGTTTTCTGTCATGTGGACCTAAGATGCAGAGGAAGCTTGTCTTCAATGCAGACAAAAGTCACAGGAAAAGGAGTCTCCTCAACAAAAAGTATTGGGAAAGCCTAATACCACCGTGGTCCAACATGGACTTCTACTTTAGCCCAGGTTGGGGAGAGGGAAATTTCCCTGTCTATCCTTCTTGAGTTCTTGTGGCTAGACACGAGACACAAACAAATTTAACTCATGCACATAGAGGTTTTATAGTAATAGGACCTAATAAGCTGCCAAAGCAAGCAACTTGATACTTTCTAGACAAAGAAACATAAATTTGTGAGGAATTAGTAGGACAAAGAAACAGGCGTTGGGTGCTTAATTAGTGAAGAATCTAAACAGATTGAGCTTGGGCCAGTAAATTGAAGAAATAGCAAAGTCTGTTTATACAGGCTTCTTCTTAGCCAATTCTCTATCTCTGACGATAAGGGTGTCCTTTTACCTTTAGATGCAAGCATGCACCTTTCCCAGACAGTAAGGAGAGTCGGTGTCCCTCTTACACCTGCCATTTCTTTAATGACTTTAACTCAAAATAGTCAATATGCACTGAGACATATTTTGGGGTGATCTGCCCTGGGCACCAACATCATATACAAAAATTAACTCAAAATGTCTCAAACATTTAGATGTAAGTGTTAAAACTATAAAAGTCTTAGGAGAAGAAATAGACTAAAAGCTTCATGACATTGAATATGACAGTATTTCTTGTATATGACACCAAAAGCGCAGGTAGTAAAAGAAAAATATATAAATTGGATTTCATCAAAATTAAAAAATTTTGTGCATCAAAGGACACAGTAACAGAGTGAAAAGGCAATGATGGAATGAGAGAAAATGTTTGCAAATGATATATCTGATAAGGGATTAATATCCAGAATATATAGAGAAACCCCACAACAATAAAACTAACAATTCAATTGAAAAATGGGCAAAGGACTTGAATAGACATCTTCAAAGAAGAGATACAATAAGCATGTGAAAAAACGCTCAATATCAGTAACCACTATGGGAATGCAAATCAAAGCCACAGTAAGACACCACTTCCCTACCATTACTTGATGGGTCGAAAATAGCAAAGTGTTGGCAAGAATGGGGAAAAATTATAATCCTTGTGCACTGATTGTGGGAATGTAATCTGATGCAGCTTCTGTGGAAAACTGTAGGATGAGTCTCCATAAAACTAAATATAATCCAGAAATTCCCCTTCTGGGTGTATACCCAAAAGAATTGAAAGCAGAGACTCAGACAGATATCTGTATACCCATGTTCATTGCAACATTATTCACAATAGCCCAAAGGTAGAAGCATCCCATGTGTTCACCAATGGAAGAATTGGATGAACAAAATATCGTATATCTGAAATGGAGCAGGACACTGTGGTCCTTGAACCCTCACGTCCTCAGCCGGCCTTTTGTCTCTGGAAAACTTTAGTCAAAGAATAAGTTTAACCAGAAAAATGAGGACATGTGAAAACAAAGGAAAACAGTCAAAGAAGACTACGTAATACTAGCGTAGTCTTTAAGCACAGTCCAGGACATTGAGTTCTTTCTCAAGGGCCAGAGATAATATTCTGAGCCACATCCTGTAAGCTGTCTTATAGATACTAAAACACCAGGTGGAGAAGTTATGTGCAAGATGACCAGACAGTACCCCCGACAGAAGCTGCCACAGTTCTGAGAACTGGCCTCAAAGAAATGGAAAAAATGGATCCTAGAACTGAAGATTAACTGTACCTAAAACAACCAAGATAATGCTGGCCAGACGATTGATGGCCAATTTTAAGATGACTGTTATAGATAACTGTGCTATTTCTGCATGGAGCCCCCTCCTTCTGTTTATAAAAGCTCTTGCCCCACTGGTTGCCAGTGCAGGGAGTCAGCCTTTGGACAGATGTCTGCCCTCCCCCTCCCCTGTGGCTGCTGCTGTCATCTGAAATAAAGCAAACTTTCCCTTCCACCAACCTGGCCTGTTTAATGGCTTTTGGGTGGCAAGCAGTCAAACCCCAAAGTCTCACCTTTTGGTAACAGATTCATCCAATAGAATTTTATTCAGCCTGGAAGAGGAAGAAAATTTTGACACATGCTATACCATGAAGGAAATTTGAGGACATCATGCCAAGTGAAATAAGTCAATCACAGAAGGGTAAATATTGTATGATTCCACTTATATAGGGTACTTAGAGCAGTCAAAGTCATAGAGACTGAAAAAAGAATAGTGATTACTAACGGCTGGTCAAGAGGCAAATAGGGAACTTAGTGGATATAGAGTTTCTCTTTGGAATGATGAAAAAGTTCTGGAGATGAATGGTGGTTGGGGGTTGCACAGCAATGTGAATGTACTTAACGCCACAAAACAGTACCATTAAAATGGTTGCTGCTGCTGCTAAGTCACTTCAGTCATGTCCGACTCTGTGCGACCCCATAGACAGCAGCCCACCAGGCTCCCCTGTCCCTGGGATTCTCCAGGCAAGAACACTGGAGTGGGTTGCCATTTCTTTCTCCAATGCATGAAAGTGAAAAGTGAAAGTGAAGTCGCTCATGGTTAAAATGGTATATTTCATGGTATGTGCATTTAGCCACAAGAACAACAAAGAGGCACCGGAAACAACAATCAAAGGAAACGACAAAGAATCACAGGAAACGACAAAGAGAAGGCAAAGTTCTGAAGCCTTCAAATCCTTCATTCCAACAGCATCTTGACCCATGGGTTCCATAAAAGACCCATTTCTCTGACTGGCTCCTGTTGCTTGCAACCAAAATAATTTGGTTATTATTTGTAATCAAGACCCCTCTCCCCAAGATCATAAGAATCTAGAGAATATGATCCTAACTCATCACTGATATGAGTTGGTTACTGATGAGAAATAAATATATAATAAGAGGAGAGAAGGGTTGGCACTTGTAAGTTGTCTTTGTTGGTCAGCTTGGTCTGCCCCACTGCAGCTATAACAGTGCTTTTGTGCATGGTGAGCTGGCTAAATCAAAGGTGTGAAATAAGAGATAATAAACCACCCAAACTAATCTAGCATAGAGAGGGGGAAAAAAGCCTCCTCTGAAACCTAGTTACTATAAAGTTGCAGTAAGTGAGAAACTGAGCCAAGGAAAACATATTAACGCATCTGCAAACTGGCACTACCTGGACCCTGCTTGGTAACCATGGTAACCACTGATATGTGTGTAAAAATAAAGCAAAAAGGTATTAACTTTTAATGCCTGTATAACTAGTTTAATCAGTCTTTGCCTAAGCTCCAGACATTTTTATAAAAGAAAAGGAAGGACTGAATAATAGAATTTTAATGAAGACATTATGAATTACAACATAAATTGGAAGCCATTGGATAATTAAAAGTTTTTTACCTTGAAACTAACCAATAGTGTAGACTCTGAAGTTTACAAAAATAATTTATTGAGGAACTGACTCATATAGAACATCACTGAGCATGAGGATACTATCAATGAGAACACAAAATAGAGGTTATACATTAAATTAATGTTTCATCCTTGAAATGGTTCAAGCCTAATTTATATTACAGAGTCTGAGGCAATAAAAAGAGAAGAGCCTTTTTTTTGAAGTGCCTTATTGCCCAATGCCCTCCATCTCAAAAAGCAATTGCTTCAACATGCCTCAGGAAGCTCTGAGTGCTAGTAATATTCTAGTTACTCAACTGATGTTATGAGCATGAGGGTTGATTTTATCGTTCTTTTAATTTTACACTTGCAGTAAAAACTGTCTTTTGCATTAAAACTTACTTCATAGTGAAATCTTTTCGTATTTATTTATTTCGCTGTCTCAGACCTTAGTTGCAGCACCCGGGATCTTTGCTGCGTTATGCAAGATCTCCCACTGAGGGGCTCAGACTCTGCTTGTGCCACACAGACTTAGTTGCTCTGAGGCAAGTGGGATTTTAGTTCCCCGACCAGGAATCGAACCAGTATCCGCTGTATTGCAAGGTGGACTCTTAACCACTGGACCACCAAGAAAGTCCCCACAATGATATTTTATTTATAAAAGACCAATAGGTAGAGGAAGAAAACTCCTCCCCCACCTCAAAACATAAGGTCTCAGGCTAGTCTAGAGGAGAGAATACACGTTGCAGCTGAGAGGGAGAAAAAATTCCATGAGACCCTGTGCTTCTCAGTTCCACCACTGGGTCTTGTTAGAATACTTGTTAATGGGCCCACTCCAGGGCTTCAGATCCAGCAAGTTTGGGTTGGCCTGAGAATCTGCATTTCTAACAGGGTCCTAGGTACTGCAGCAGCTGCTACTGCTCAGGGCCTCACCCTGGGAACCTGTGCCCTGAACCATTGAAGTCGGCCTGCCCTACCCTCTGTATTGGTTTGACTGTTTTATGAGGTCACACTGTGAGGTCCCACCAAATGCTGACTTTCGCTTTCAAAAGCAGAATGCTGTTTTTCTGAACCATGAAAACAACTTTTTTCTTTTTGCTCCAATATTCTTCCCTTCATTTTCAGTTTAAGTTTGAAATGCACCCAATTTACAGGGTCAAAATCATTGGAAAATCAAAGAACTAAAAGATTTTCCTTTTCACCCAGCATACTGAAGGCATTGTATTTATTTGGCAATAACAAATATATGTAATACATCAAAATTAAAGATATTTCGTTTTAAAATTTCTTCTGTGGCTTCAGTTACCTACTGAACCACCAAAACAAAGTCTGAAATAAGCCTAATTAGGATAAGTTAAAACAGTATTGTATTTCATTAGAGGTCCATATTAAGTGCCCACCATACTGGTTTACACTAGTGTTTACTCCCAGGAAGTGAAACAGGAGGGAAGTGGTCAGGAAACAACCTTTAAAAGAATGAAGTAGCCTTTGAGGATACAACATAAACTGTTTGGAACTAACTAGGTCCAAAATGATGAATGATTCTACTTCTAGTAAACCTTGAGCCTCATTACATGCTCATTATAATATTCAGTTCAGTTGAGTTCAGTTGCTCAGTCGTGTCCGACTCTTTGCGACCCCATCGACTGCAGCACGACAGGCTTCCCTGTCCATCACCAACTCCTGGAGTTCACTCAAACTCATGTCCACTGAGTCAGTGATGCCATCCAACCAGCTCATCCTCTCATCCCCTTCTCCTTCTGCCCTCAATCTTTCCCAGCATCAGGGTCTTTTCCAGTGAGTCAGTTCTTCGCATCAGGTAGCCAAAGTACTGGAGTTTCAGCATCAGTTCTTCCAATGAATGTTCAGGACTGGTTTCCTTTAGGACGGACTGGTTGGCTCTCCTTGCAGTCCAAGGGACTCTCAAGAGTCTTCTCCAACACCACAGTTCAAAACCATCAATTTTTCAACACAGCTTTCTTTATAGCCCAACTCTCACATCCATACATAACTACTGGAAAAACCATAGCTTCGACTAGATGGACCTTTGTTGGCAAAGTAATATCTCTGCTTTTTAGTATGCTGTCTAGGGTGGTCATAACTTTCCTTCCAAGAAGTAAGCCTCTTTTAATTTCATGGCTGTGGTCACATTTTGCAGTGATTTTGGAGCTTAAGAAAATAAAGTCTGTCACTGTTTCCACTGTTTCCCCATCTATTTCCCATGAAGTGATGGGACCAGATGCCATGATCTTCGTTTTCTGAATGTTGAGCTTTAAGCCAACTTTTTCACTCTCCTCTTTCACTTTCATCAAGAGGCTTTTTAGTTCCTCTTCACTTTCTGCCATAAGGGTGGTGTCATCTGCATATCTGAGGTTATTGATATTTCTCCCATCAATCTTGATTCCAGCTTGTGTTTCTTCCAGCCCAGCGTTTCTCATGATGTATTCTGCATATAAGTTAAACAAGCAGGGTGACAATATACAGCCTTGACGTACTCCTTTTCCTATTTGGAACCAGTCTGCTGTTCCATGTCGGGTTCTAACTGTTGCTTCCTGACCTGCATACAGATTTCTCAAGAGGCAGGTCAGGTGGTCTGGTATTCCCATCTCTTTCAGAATTTTCCAGAGTTTGTTGTGGTCCACACAGTCAAAGGCTTTGGCATAGACAATGAAGCAGAAATAGATGTTTTTCTGGAACTCTCTTGCTTTTTTGATGATCCAGTGGATGTTGGCAATTTGATCTCCAGTTCCTCTGCCTTTTTCTAAATCCAGCTTGAACATCAGGAAGTTCGTGGCTCACGTACTGTTGAAGCCTGACTTGGAGAATTTTGACCATTACTTTACTAGCGTATGCTGCTGCTGCTAAGTCACTTCAGTCGTGTCCAACTCTGTGCAATTCCATAGACGGCAGCGCAATTGTGCGGCAGTTTGAGCATTCTTTGGCATTACCTTTCTTTGGGATTGGAATGAAAACTGACCTTTTCCAGTCCTGTGGCCACTGCTGAGTTTTCCAAATTTGCTGGCATATTGAGTGCAGCACTTTCACAGCATCATCTTTCAGGATTTGAAATAGCTCAACTGGAATTCCATCACCTCCACTAGCTTTGTTCGTAGTGATGCTTTCTAAGGCCCACTTGACTTCACATTCCAAGATGTCTGGCTCTAGATTAGTGATCACATCATCGTGATTATCTGGGTTGTGAAGGTCTTTTTTGTACAGCTCTTCTGTGTATTCTTGCCACCCTTCTTAATATCTTCTGCTTCTGTTAGGTCCATACCATTTCTGTCCTTTATTGAGCCCATCTTTGCATGAAATGTTCCCTTGGTATCTCTAATTTTCTTGAAGAGATCTCTAGACTTGCCCATTCTATTGTTTTCCTCTATTTCTTTGCACTGATCACTGAGAAAGGCTTTCTTATCTCTCCTTGCTATTCTTCGAAACTCTGCATTCAAATGGGTATATCTTTCCTTTTCTCCTTTGTCTTTAATGTCTCTTTTCTCAACTATTTGTAAGGCCTCCTCAGACAACCATTTTGCCTTTTTGCATTTCTTTTTCTTGGCGATGGTCATGATCGCTGCCTCCTGTACAATGTCACAAACCTCTGTCCATAGTTCATCAGGCACTCTGTCTATCAGATCTAATCCCTTGAATCTATTTCTCATTTCCACTGTATAATTGTAAGGGTTTTGATTTAGGTCATACCTGAATGGTCTAGTGGTTTTCCCTACTTTGTTCAATTTAAGTCTAAATTTGGCCATAAGGAGTTCGTGATCTGAGCCACAGCCAGCTCTCGGTCTTGTGTTTGCTGACTGTATAGAGCTTCTCTATCTTTGGCTGCAAAGAATATAATCATTCTGAGTTTTATATTGACCATCTGGTGATGTCCATATGTAGAGCTTCTCTTGTGTTGTTGGAAGAAGGTGTTTGCTATGACCAGTGCGTTCTCTTGACAAAATTCTATTAGCCTTTGCCCTGCTTCATTCTGTAGTCCAAANGACTGTATAGAGCTTCTCTATCTTTGGCTGCAAAGAATATAATCATTCTGAGTTTTATATTGACCATCTGGTGATGTCCATATGTAGAGCTTCTCTTGTGTTGTTGGAAGAAGGTGTTTGCTATGACCAGTGCGTTCTCTTGACAAAATTCTATTAGCCTTTGCCCTGCTTCATTCTGTAGTCCAAAGCCAAATTTGCCTGTTACTCCAGGTATTTCTTGACTTCCTACTTTTGCATTCCAGTTCCCTATAATGAAGTCTTTTTTGGGTGTTAGTTCTAGAAAGTCTTGTAGGTCTTCATAGAACTGTTCAACTTCACCTTCTTCAGTATTACTGGTCAGGACATAGACTTGGATTATTGTGATAATACATAAGCATATATTAAATGACACACCTACTAGTGCCATGAAGTTCCAAGGTTGACTATAAAAGGCCAAAAAGTAGGCAGTTCCCTGGGAAATCTCTGCCCTTTCCCCAAAATAATTGGAATAATCTTCCCTCTCAGCCTATGAAATTATCCAGCCTATAAAAACTAACCATGCCAAAAAAAAAAACAAACAAACAAAACTAACCATGCCATATTTTGGAGCCTCTTACTTTCTGAGATGGCCCACACTCTGGCTGTGCAGTGTGTTTCTCTAAATAAATCCACTTCTTACCTAGCACTTCGTCTCTCACTGAAATCTTTCTGCCGTGAGACATCAAGAACCTGAGCTTTTTAAAGTCCTGAGTTCTGGCTGTGTTCAAGTCCCAGCCTGTGGATTCAAGCCCCATCTGAGTTATGCAGCTTCAGCAGGACATGTCATATTTCTTAGTAAGTATCTTTTGGGGGGTTTTGTTTTCTTTGTTTGCCACACTACATATCCTGTGGGATATTAGTTCCCCAAACAGGGATTCAACCCAGGCAGTGAATGTACAGAGTCCTAACCACTGGACTGGCAGGGAATTCCCAGTATGTTTAATACTGGATTCAATAAAGATATTCTCCTTTTTTCTACCTTCCATGCTATCTGTTAGCTTTTTTGTTTTTCCTATTTTATTTGCTACTTCAAAAGTTACTGATGAGAAACACCCAGATTTAAAGATAACACCTTTCTAGCTCCCTTGTCCTGAGACTGGTCAGTCTTCACCCTGAGCCCCAGCCCACTGCCTGCATCCTACAACCAACCACGTGCTGCAAGTGACCCAATGTTAGCTTTTAGGAATGCGGTGAGCCTGTTGCTAAACAGCTGGAGCTTGAAACCTGGCACTGGGGGAGGATTTACAGTGAGAAAATAGGGGCAAATGCTAGACCCTGGAGTCAGTTGTTAACAGTTATTAATACTTAGAGTACTACTGCCTACAAACCTGCGGCAAAAAATAAAGGAAAGAGGGAAGGAAGAGGGGAGGGGCAGAAAGAAAGAAGGAAAGAAGAGAGCTTGGGAGGGAGGGAAAGAGGGAGAGGGAAGAAGGTAAAATAAGGAAGGGGGAAACAGGAAGGAAGGAAAGGGAAGAAGGGAAAGAGGAAGGGAAAAGAAGGAAGGAAGGAAAAAAGAAGAAGAAAAAAAGGGAGGGAGAGAGAAGTAAGAAGAAAAAAGAAGCAGGAGTATCTCTGAAGCCAAGGTTTATAAACACGAGGAGCAGCAAGCCCTCTTGTGGTTGTTGTCAGAATTGCAGAGGATGAGGGGAGATCGCAGCATGGTCGATTTCATTTTACATAGGCTTTAGAAGGAGAGTGGAGAAGGCAATGGCACCCCACTCCAGTACTCTTGCCTGGAAAGTCCCATGGACGGAGGAACCTGGAAGGCTGCAGTCCAAGGGGTCGCTGAGGGTCAGACACGACTGAGCAGCTTCACTTTCACTTTTCACTTTCATGCATTGGAGAAGGAAATGGCAACCCACTTCAGTGTTCTTGCCTGGAGAATCCCAGGGACGGCAGAGCCTGGTGGGCTGCCGTCTATGGGGTCGCAGAGTCGGACACGACTGAAGCGACTTAGCAGCAGCAGCAGCAGCAGCAGCAGCAGGAGAGTGCTGATCATTTAGTTAAGTGTCATCTGTCTCTGAGCAGACTTTCCTCAAACCACCGAGGACGTCACTTAAATATTCCTTTCTCAAGAGCTAGAAATACCTTCTTATGAAGAGTAAGTTTTCCTTTGTGTTAGTATAGAAAGACTACATTACTTCTTTTTAAGAATATGAATTCCCTATTGTTTACTGTGGGCATGTCGCAGCAAGGCAGTATGCCCTGAAATTGTCTCTGACCTTAGCTGCCCAGTGAGTTCATGCGAGGAGAGCAAACCCCACCCGGCCACCCCCTAATCAATCAGTTCAGTTCAGTCTTCAGTCGTGTCCGACTCTTTGTGACCCCCACTGACTGCAGCATGTCAGGCTTCCCCGTCCATCACCAACTTCCGAAGCTCGCTTAAACTCATATCCACCAAATCAGTGATGCCATCCAACCATCTCATCCTCTGTCATCCCTTTCTCCTCCTGCCTTCAATCTTTCACAGCACCAGGGTCTTTTCTAATGTGTCAATTCTTCATATCAGGTGGCCAAAGTATCGGAGCATCAGTCCTTCCAATGAATATTCAAGGTTGATTTCCTTTAAGATTGACTGGTTTGATTGATCTCTTAGCAGTCCAAGGGACTCTCAAGAGTCTTCTCCAATTCCCCAGTGGTTTCCTGCTGTATCTAAAATAAAGCCCTAATTCCTCACCAAACCCTGTAACTCTGGGCCCCATAAATCCTGCTGGTGCTCAATTCTTACCCTCCCTGCCCACCCCTCCCCTCCCCTGCACTCTTCTATTCATTAGGCAGGTGTCTATTCCAAGGCCACTTCTCAGTGGCGTGAGGACCTGCTTTTTTCTGGGGATCTGCTCTAAAGCAGTGCCCACCCACCATCTGTCCCGCAGTCACATGCCCAGGTTAGTTTTCCTCTGTTCTCTACCTGGAATCACCCTGATTGTTTCTGCATTTAACTGTCTGACCACCCAACAGAATGGAAGCTGGAAGCTCCATGTGAATAATGCCTTTGTCTGTCTTACTAGCAATGTTTCCCATATGAAAGGCCCTGGCATTGAGGAGGCAACAGATGTTCACAGACAAAGGAACTGGAAACCCTGCACTCACCCAGCCTCCCACCTGGGTGGGTGTAGGGTAACCAGCTTTCCCAGTTTGCTTGTAGCTGTCCCTGTTTTCACTTGGAAAGCCCTTATCCTGGGCAACGTCTCAGTCCCAGTCATCCTCTAACTGAGTTATATATTTATCTAGAATTACCTTCTGGGGTGATTGTGAAAAGTAACTTAAAAGACACATTTTTTTAATATATAGAAGCTTCCTCTGAAAACAGAATTTAACTTGCAGATTATCCTTTAATACTCTGTGAAAAGAAAATTTATTCAAATTAACAGAATTAACCTATCTTAGTATATTCTTTCGGAGAAGGCAGTGGCACCCTACTCCAGTACTCTTGCCTGGAAAATCCCATGGGCGGAGGAGCCTGAAAAGCTGCGGTCCATGGGGTTGCTGAGGGTCAGACACGACTGAGGGACTTCCCTTTCTCTTTTCACTTTCATGCATTGGAGAAGGAAATGGTAACCCACTCCAGTGTTCTTGCCTGGAGAATCCCAGGGACGGAGGAGCCTGGTGGGCTGCCATCTATGGGGTTGCACAGAGTCAGACACGACTGAAGTGACTTAGCAGCAGCAGCAGCATATTCATTCATATTTGCCTTAGCACTTAAAATATAAATGCACCATATTGTTTTTTTAGAAAAGGATCATATTGCATTTCTCAGGTAGTGTTTTTAATTTTAAATGTCACTGCAGAAATAATGTGTTACAAACACTGCACACATGACTCACGGCTGGTAGGATTTGAAATTTCCCACTTGAAGTCATTTATAGTCTTACAATAAGTTTATTCTTATGTTTTTTTACATTCTCTCTTCCTGATAAAAGCTCAAAATATCGCATTCTTTCCCATTTAATTTTCCAAAGAAATATGCTTTGGCATCTCTATTTCTCCTTGAAACTGAAAGGAAGAAGTGATGGTCTTCAGAGACAGAAGTGATTACACTGAGGACCGGCCAAGCTATCAAAGTGATCTAAGTCGGGAAAGGATTTGTTGGCCTTCTGCTTATGTTTATCGGAATGATGCACCAAAGGCGCCAAACTTTTCAAAAGGCAAATTTAAAATCTCTAGTGAATTAAAATGCAACCATGTGCAATCTGAGACTGCTCAAAGTGTGCAGAAGAGCTGTGATCTCCACTGCGTTGCTGAAAATGTTAGAGGCCAGAAAAAATATATCTGACGGTTGTTTGTATCAATCAGTAGATGAGGAGACATCTGCTGGTGAGCAGGTGAAGAGGCCAATGGCCGCTGAGGACATCGGGTGGCGATGTGGATAAACATCAGTCTCCCTGCTCTTTCCAGTCCTCACCCTCACCCTTGTCAGGCTGTCCACCTGCCCTCTGAAAGCAGGAAGAGCCAACAGGTGTGGAGCGAGCACAGAGGCAGCTTGTGATCTGCTCCAGTCTACACTGACCTTTGATCTTGCGGAAGGAACTGCCTCTCCCATGTCCCTCCCCTACTGCTGGTCATATTCCAAAGCCAACAAGAGACTTCCTAATAGACAGTCTTAAGTGACTTACTAGACAAATCTGTGAAGTCACTCCCCTACTTTACACCCATGGCATTTCTTATGCGCAATCCAGTGAGCACTCACACCCTGAAATCACAGAGGAGCTTTTTAAGAACACAGGTTTCTGGGCTCCACTGAATCAGAATCCCTAGGAGGGTCCCCAGGAACCTATATTTGTAACGTGATGATTCTGGTGCACATTAAGGTTGAGGCTCAGTGATCCTTGATCTTCAGAGCATAGCTAACTTTCATAAATCCCTCCTCCCACCCCGCCAAAGACATCTGCCATCCCAGCCCTGCCCATGGACAGCTCCCTTCCAACCTCCCTCTCTGTGGGCAATACCCATGGGTCCTGAGGATCTGAAATGAAGTGCACACAAAAGTGCTTCCCTGGCCTCATCTCCTGAAAAGAAGAGCCTGTTTCCTGAGTCAGAGTCATGTATGAAATAGCACACACGTCAGTCTTCTCTACAGGACTTGGGCTTCCAGACTTGAAGAGGTCAACTTAATGTTGGCCTGTCCTTGAGCCTGGTTTCTCTGGCAGACAGACAATGAGCCATTTGGCAGGAGGGGCTGTCTCTGTCTCTTGCACAAACCCCAGACCCACAAGCCAGACTCAAAGCTGCCTGGGATGGTGCCGCTCTCACACTCTTGCTGACATTCTTCAGTTTGGCAGTACCCTGGTAGGTATTTTTGGAAGTAAAGCTTCACTGGATGCTGAGAAAAAGTAAATATTAAAGCATAACTAAGTTTAGCAATAACTAATTTACTATATGTAACTAAAGAGTCGGACACGACTGAGCAACTGAACTGGACTGAACTAATGGATGCTTTTGAACTGTGGTGTTGGAGAAGACTCTTGAGAGTCCCTTGGACTGCAGGGAGATTCAACCAGTCCATTCTAAAGGAGATCAGTCCTGGGTGTTCATTGGAAGGACTGATGCTAAAGCTGAAACTCCAATACTTTGGCCACCTCATGCGAAGAGCTGACTCATTGGAAAAGCCTTTGATCCTGGGAGGGATTGGGGGCAGGAGGAGAAGGGGACGACAGAGGATGAGATGTCTGGATGGCATCACCAACTCGATGGACATGAGTTTGAGTGAACTCCTGGAGTTGGTGATGGACAGGGAGGCCTGGCATGCTGCAATTTATGGGGTCGCAAAGAGTCAGACATGACTCAGCGACTGAACTGAACTGAACTATGGCACAGAATGATGCCAGATATATTGACATATTATATAGCAGCAGACTTTAAAACACAAAAAGATGGATTTAGATAAAAGCACTGCCTAAGTGCAAATAGGGCTTCTCTGATAGCTCAGCTGGTAAAAAATCTGCCTGCAATGCAGGAGACCCTGGTTCGATCCCTGAGTCGGGAAGATCCGCTGGTGAAGGGAAAGGCTACCCACTCCAGTATTCTGGCCTGGAGAATTCCATGGACTGTATAGTCCAAGGGGTTGCAGAGTTGGACATGACTGAACGACTTCCATTTTCAAGTGCAAATAAGCTTTAAAATGTATGCAATTTAAACTACTATATAGTGATTACAAATAGGAATTCGGTTGTTGTCTTTATAAATGTTCCTACTTATTTTTCTGGTTACCAGAATTAAATTTTGGACCAGCTTATTTTGGACTATCTCTAAATGCTTTCCTGGTGGCTCAGCAGTAAAGAATCTGTCTGCAATGCAGGAGTCGCAGGAGACACAGATTCAATCTCTGGGTCAGGAAGCTCCCCTGGAGGAGGGCATGGCAACCCACTCCAGTATTCCTGCCTGGAGAATCCCTGTGAACAGAGGAACCTGGTGGGCCATGGTCCATAGGGTCTCAAAGAGTTGGACATGACTGAAGTGACTTAGCACACATATACTAAATGCTACAGCTGCTATCAGAAAAGCACCAAGATCTGTAACAATAAAACAGTGAACAGGGATTTCCCTGGTGATCTGGTGGTTAAGACTGTGCTTCCATCCCTGTAGGGGCCACGGGTTCCATCCATGGTCAGGAAACTGAGATCCCACATGCTTCAAGGCATGGCCAAAAAAATTAATTAATTAAACAGTAAAATAATGAATACTGTCTGGGATAGAAGAAGACCCTCAGTTGACATCAAGCACTGCTCACCTGCCTCCGTGACACTTAGATGATTGAGTTCCCATTGATACTACCTGAGAAAGGGCATTGATCTTCAAAGTTGGCTCCAAAAAGATGACCATCTTCCCCACAGGGCACCTCTTCCACCTGGCTACTCATTATAAAGCCCAAACCAGCTCTCTCCAGGTTGAGAGCAGCCCCAGCAACTCTCCACCCTCCCAGAAGGTTCTAGACTGGCAAATCCCAACTAAGCAGCAAGCTGGTAGAAACTCAGAGTAAAAGGCATCATCTGGACAGTGAAAATAAATAGCATGAAATTCATTTACTTAATTCATCAGAGTCTCTCATAGCCTTCCTCAGGGCACACTGACTATTCTCACTTAAATTTGTGTAGCCATTTCTGATCACAAATAGCATTAGAAGGAAACATATAGATGGGGACCAAGGAAACTGCTTAAATAATAAAATTAAATTTGTCAGTGATCAGGCAAAGAAAAACAGGAGATATTCAGTACCTACTACAAACCAAGCATTGTGCTGGCCCTGGAGAGATAACTGAGCCTCTGAAGTCTTCACAGAATAGAACCTCACACATGTTCTCTGCCTGCATTTTGTCTGTAGAAAAACTTAAGTCAAAGAATGAATTTAATCACAGAAGTGAGAAAAGGCAGAAAGAAAGGAAAACTGTCAAGCATGACAAAATAATAATACTCTAGTCATTAAAGTCAAGGACTTTTAGTTCTGCCTTGAGGACTATGGATAATATTCTGAGGCATATTCTTTGAATAGTTTTGCAGATACAGAAACCCCCACCAGGTGGGAGGAGTTAACTGTGTGCTGCCCACAAGGACGAAGACTCCAGACCAGTTAGAACCAGAGGTTGATGATGTTGACTCCCAATTACCTCAGTTCAGTGCTCAGTCATGTCCGACTCTTTGTGACCCCATAGACTGCAGCATGCCAGGCTTCCCTGTCCATCACCAACTCCCGGAGTTTTCTCAAACTCATGTCCAATTACCTCACCACCAGCCAATCAGAAGAACGTCCATGAGTTGATCATGCCCTGCTCCTTGAACACTGAGACTCCTCACTACCCACTCCAGGCTGGGACCCACAGTTTTAAGGGCGTGAGGCCATTGTGGCCTCCTTTGCCTGGCAAAGCTATTTCTTTCTCAGTTCACTTCAGTTTAGTCGCTCAGTCATGTCTGACTCTTTGTGACCCCATCGACAATAACACACCAGTCTTCCCTGTCCATCACCAACACCCAGATCTTACTCAAACTCATGTCCATCATGTCAGTGATGCCATCCAACCATATCATCCTCTGTTGTCCCCTTCTCCTTCCACCTGCAATCTTTCCCAGCATCAGGGTTTTTTTCAATGAGTCAGTTCTTCACATCAGGTGGCCAGAGTATTGGAGCTTCAGCCTCAGCATCAGTCCTTCCAGTGAATCTTCAGGACTGATTTCCTTTAGGATGGACTGGCTGGATCTCCTTGCAGTCCAAAGGACTTTCAAGAGTCTTCTCCAACACTACAGTTCAAAAGCATCAATCCTTCAGCCTCACCTTTCTTTACAGTCCACCTCTCACATTCATACATGACTACTGGAAAAACCATAGCTTTGACTAGACGGACCTTGGTTGGCAAAGTAATGTCTCTGCTTTTTAATATGCTGTCTAGGTTGGTCATAGCAAATGCCTTTTAATTTCATGGCTGTAGTCACAATCTGCAGTGATTCTGGAGTCCCTAAAAATAAAATCTGTCTACTTCTCCCACAACTCTGTCTCCAAGATTTAACCTAGCACCAGTACACAGAGGCCAAATTTCAGCAACAGAAAGACAAAAATGAGTAAGGCCTGTTCTTGCCCTCATCTTAGACACAATCTGAATGTTAAGACCAACACACAAATGATTAACTTTAATACGATGAAAACAAAGTAGCAATTACAGCAGTACAGGTGCCAAATTTGACCTAACTTCAGCATAAATGGCATTTGCTGGTATGGTGTTGGTGACTCATATACTTGTTGGTCAGTTTAGACAATCAGGGGCTTCCCTGGTTCAGTGGTAAAGAATCTGCCTGCAATGGAGGGGACACAGGAAATGCGGGTTCGATCCCTGGGTTGGGAAGATTCCCTGGAATAGGAAATGGCAACACACTCCAGTATACTTGCTGGAGAAATCCCATGGAGAGAGGAGCCTGGTGGGTTACAGTTCAAGGTACCACCAAAGGGTCGGACATGACTGAGCACACACGCAATGCAACTAGGCAATCAGCCCTCGTGGGAGACAGAAACCAAAGCAACCCCAAAGATCTCAGTAACTAGAACTGCTATGCCATCACCTAAGGTTGCTGCCATTCCAACTGCCTTCCATCTCAAGATTCACTTTCCCAAAAGAAAAAATGTTGTTCTAAATTGCATTTCCAACTGCTGTGGTCAGGGAAACAAAGTCCCATAGTCTGCAGACCAAGGCCTGCCTTTCCTGGAGTAAGAACTGAAGTGGGAAGTACCTTGTCTTGCCCAGTACTCATGTAGACCCATCCTTCCATACAGATCTCTGCCTTACCAAGAGGCCTCTGACTAACACTGCAAATATCACCTACACACTCACCTGCTCCCCAATGGAATGCAACCCAAAATGACATCCAGTAACTGCATCCAGGGTAAGATATGGTACCCAGCTGGGGTTACACATTGGGTTATGCTGCTAGCAAACTGGACACTTGGTTGTGGCTAAGTGAATTGTATAAATAGAAGTCCCTGTTTTTGAGTCCGAGGTAGCAGGTGATTGATTTGTCGGTTGGTAAGTCACTAAGTCATGTCTGACTCATTTGTGACCCTATGGACTGTAGACTGCCAGGCTTCTCTGTTCATAGGATTCCCTAGGCAAGAATACTAGAATGAGTTGCCATTTCCTTCTCCAGGGGATCTTCTTGACCTAGGGACTGGACCTGCATCTCTCACCTTGACAGGTGGATTCTTAACCACTCAGCAACCAGGGAAGCCCCCAAAGTAGCAGAAGAATTTGTTAATAATTGGTCATTCAGTCCACCTAGCTGTTAAGATCTCTCCTATAGAAAGAGCCCTGGTTGGCATTCAAATTGAGCACTGTATTCTTGGATTCTGGGCCTCTTCCAAGCAGCTCATTCTCATGTCCCTGTCCCACATCTTCTTGCCTGAAGACCTGCCTTTCTGTCCTTCCAAGACCCTGACCAATGATAGGATCCATGTAAAGGATGGAAACAAGCATGAGGGAGGGACTTCACTCCTCCCTTGCCTTCCCTCTTATTGGCCACTTTTTTCCTTTTTGACTATCTGCCTTCCCTGTTTGATGAACTTGGACTGCCCAAGGGACCACAAGGCTAGCAAAAGCAGTAGCTGGTAAGTGGTCATCAGTATTGTACCAACCACTCCAAACAGAGAACATGAAAAGAGGAGCCCCACACCCAAGTTTTGTTAAAACAGAAAATGCTGCCTGTGTTAAAACTCTAAGGATGTATACTCAACTTGCTCCTGTCCGATAAGAATGCTGACCCGTCTTCAGTCAGGGGGTGATGGGTGCTCACTGGTGCTGAAGGAAGTCTTTAACCTCTGTTTGGTCTCTTAACTCATTTTTGTTTTTCCCAAGAATAGGTCCGGATCTAAATCTCAGACCATCCTGTTTTGCAGGCTCAGTGGATACTGAGATGTTCTACTAACAAGCCTACTTGGAAAACATTTGTCCTTCTCTGTTATCCATCAGAGCCGCCTGAAAGGGATGCAGTGCTTCAGCTGTGCATTTCTCTTAAGTGCAGCCATATCCTTATACCTTATTGTTTAATTTTTCATTTATGATTCTCAGTTAGTCTGTCATAGGACCACATGCTTCATATGTTCAGACGAAGAGAGAAAGAGTGGAAATTCAGGCAATCTAAGAGGTCTAAGAGGGGGAACAGGATGATCCCATGTCTTCCAGAAGCTTTCTTCTGTTTTCAGGGACTCAGCAGGCCCAGCTTAATATTGACCACCTCCATGTGATACTGCAGTGTTCTTGGAGGAGGTCATCGAGAGGTCATGGCTTCTGATTGATGTGAGAGTAGGACCCTGGCAATCAGAGCTTCCTTACCCCTTCCCCGTCCTTGGAACATATGTACACTCCACCCACCATTCCCACAGTTGGAGTTGTTTCAGAGACTTAGCCTTGGGAGAGCACTGTGTTGTCAAGACCATCTGGACTAAATATGAGACTGAACTCAGATAAGGCTTCTCTACAAACTCTTAATATTCTTGTGGCAGGTTGAAGGCCTACTGCTCTTTCGCCACATGACAGCAACCTATGTAAGTTTCATTGATTATTAAGGCTGTTACCTACCAGTCTGGAATGGTCTGCCTCTTCCTTCGGTCTTTCCTTGCCCTTTGTGTATGGGGGTCACTTTGCAAACCAACAAATGTTCCTGGGCACCACTACCATATGGCCAGGTGAATCAGCTGAGCTACCAAGGATGGTAGCTTGGAGCCCTGGGATTCATAATCAGAGGGAACTCTGTGCTCACAACATGTCTGCACGCTTTTGTTCTGACCATTTACATTCCTTCCTATATATTTTATGCTAGGATTCCTGGCCCTGTAATGTCCCTTTGTTTGAGCCAGCATTTGGTCTAGGCTTATGTTACCCAACACAGGAAATTATTGCAGTTGTAACCAGCTGCAAGCCAGCAATTGAATGCAGAACTCCTGGTAAGGACATCCATATAAGCAATGTCAGTACTATCCAAAGTTAAGTTTTGCCCTTCTTAGTCTCCCACTCTTGAAATTTCTCTCCTCAAGTATTTATTAGTAAACTCCTGCAACTCTTCCTCTTTCTTACTCTGTTTCTGTGACCCATATACCCACACAACATATACCAGACCCTTATCACATACACAAAACACAACATACACCCCAGGCAGGTGAAGTATGAATCCTGGTAAGCTAAGAGCAGGGGGAAACTGTTTTTTCTGTAGAAGAGGCAGCTCCTGTAAGCTAGAGAAGTACACGGTAAGGTGGTACCTGAGAGGACTTGGGGTCCTCTGAGTCTTCCAACTCAGCCCTGATGACACCAGTACTAATTTGGGGAACCCATCCTTTCCAAATTAATGCTGTACCTTTCAAGGAAGAAACCCAGTGAGATAGCAGATTCAACTGGCACTTCAGTTCAGGAAACTATAAAACCCAACCCTGAGGTTTGGTTTTTCAGAGATATCAAAGCCAAAGCATCAAGGATGCTTCCAGGATCCAAAGAAAGACCCCCAGATTTATCCCCTGCCTCACAGGGGAACTGAGATTCACAGTGTGCTTTTCTCATTTTAAATCAGTGCCTGAGTCCAAAACAACCCTGGAACCCTGTGATCTTGGCAGTTCCCTTCTCCTTTCATGGGTCTCGAGTTCCATCTGGAAACCCAGAGCCTCAGGGAGCTGCAGGCGGAGGCTCAACAGGCCGGCTCTCCACTGTGCACTGCCATAAGTAAGGATCAGCTTCACAGAACGGAAGCCGGGGCACAGCCCCGCCTCAGGTAGCTATCAATTCTGATGTCTCACGTTTCCTCCAAGCTCCCACAGGCCTGTAGCGCACTCCTGCCAAAAGCCTTTTTTTTTTTTTTTTTAATTAAAAAGTCTTTATGGTTGTTTAGAGCTTAAATCTATAAAACTAAATGACTGCCAGATCACTCAGAGGATCCAATAGTAGGAATGGGGCAATCAGGGGTTTGGGGAAAGACACCCATCCCCCACTGTGGGGACATTGCCACTGGACAACTTGCTTCACCGGTGTTCAGTCCCGCTCAACGTCCAGACTCCAGGAGACAGGATGACTTGCTTGCATAGGGCCATGTGCTCTTCAGGCAGTTGAGAGTTGGGGTCCTAGGTTCTGTAGCCACAAATAAAAGTTGTGATGGGACTAGTGGGAGAGAATTAATAGAAAGATCTATGGATACAGAAAGAAAAGACTACACTGATTCCACTTGGCTTAGAGAGAAGAGTGGGAAATTGACAAACAGGAAGGAAATCAGGACCAAAACATTCCTCAAAAAACTCAAGTAATAATCCTAAGACCATGGGTAATAAACCTCAGTGAGCCCTAAGCTAGCAATCAGAACCACTGTGATTATGGGGAAGGGCACACTCCCCATGCTGGTGTGTCCCATGGGCAGGTGTGGGCTGTAGAACCAAGCAGCTTGGGACATGGAGTTGACAAGTTCTCAGTCAGTGCTGTGCCCTTAGCCTGGCCTGGGTCACACACTCTGGCAGCTCCCTTGGGGATGCCCTAGCAGGGTCAGAGCACAAGATGACAGATAGCATGCCAAGGGGTCACTAAGGATCCACAGAGGGCTTCTTCTACATACAGAGAAGGTGTGTGTGTGTGGGGGCGCCCTGAGATCATTCTGTCTTGTGGCTTCCTCATTTCTTTTTAGATTTATTGTCATCCCATTGGTGAAAGAAGTCAGGGTCTGCAGACCCAAAGCCTGTCCAGGGAAGCCAAGTGCTTCTATATCAAATCTCCAAAATTAATGCTAGTGNGGGCGCCCTGAGATCATTCTGTCTTGTGGCTTCCTCATTTCTTTTTAGATTTATTGTCATCCCATTGGTGAAAGAAGTCAGGGTCTGCAGACCCAAAGCCTGTCCAGGGAAGCCAAGTGCTTCTATATCAAATCTCCAAAATTAATGCTAGTGTTTTTTTTTTGATATTTATTTATTTAGCTGTTCTGTCTTAGTTGCGGCATATGGGATCTTTAGTTATAGCAGACAAACTCGTACTGGCAGCATGCGGGATCTAGTTCCCTGACCAAAAATCAAACCCAGGCCCTCTGCATTGGGAGCATGGACTCTTAGCCACTGGACCACTGGGGAAGTCCNTATTTATTTATTTAGCTGTTCTGTCTTAGTTGCGGCATATGGGATCTTTAGTTATAGCAGACAAACTCGTACTGGCAGCATGCGGGATCTAGTTCCCTGATCAAAAATCAAACCCAGGCCCTCTGCATTGGGAGCATGGACTCTTAGCCACTGGACCACTGGGGAAGTCCCTATGCTAGTTTTAACTTAGGAACTTCTAGAGTCACATACAGTGACTTTTATTTTTTATAAAACTAGGCTTAAATGTATAATTCATTCTGATTTTTAAAAATGTTGTACCTTGAAATAACTTCAAATTTACAGGAAAATTGC
The DNA here is from genome assembly GCA_006410615.1 of Neotragus moschatus. NCBI lineage: Eukaryota > Metazoa > Chordata > Mammalia > Artiodactyla > Bovidae > Neotragus > Neotragus moschatus. The sequence continues at coordinate 332,153 of SJYA01001386.1, read as the reverse complement.
AAGAAAAGTATAAAAAACTTCCCTATTCCCTATATCCTCAATTCATATTTTTTTAATTACCCAAAATCACAATTTTTCACATTTGATCATATTTGTTTTCTCATTTTCTTTCTCTTCCTTTATACATTCACAGACACATTAAAGAATGTCCTCATACTGAGGAAATTGCTGTATTCATATGTGTACACTACAGTATTTTATATACAAAATATACATAGCATGTAAGATATGTAGATATGGTATAACAGTACCTGCATATTTAAAATTTTTTTTATTTCTTTGGCTGCACCAGGTCTTAACTGCAGCATGTGGGATCTTCAGTTCTGTCTTGTACGACCAAGTTCCCTCAACAGGGGTCGAATCTGGGCCCCCTGCATTGGGAGCATGGAGTCTCAGCCACTGGACCACAAGGGAAACCCCAGTACATGCCTACTTTTAAACCATTTGAGAGTAGGTTGAGGACATGCCTCTTGAGAAACCTATATGCAGGTCAGGAAGCCACAGTTAGAACCGGACATGGAACAACAGACTGGTTCCAAATAGGAAAAGGAGTATGTCAAGGCTGTATATTGTCACCCTGCTTATTTAACTTCTATGCAGAGTACATTATGAGAAACGCTGGGCTGGAAGAACCACAAGCTCGAATCAAGANGGTGATGGACAGGGAGGCCTGGCATGCTGCGATTCACGGGGTTGCAAAGAGTTGGACATGACTGAGTGACTGAACTGAACTGAACTGAGGACATGTTCCTTTATCTTTAACTGAAGTATATATTTCTTAAGAGTGAGGACACAATTTACCTAACCATAGTGAAGTGAAGTGGAGTGAAAGCCGCTCAGTCATGTTCTACTCTTTGCGATCCCATGGACTATGGAATCGCAAAGTCCATGGAATTCTCCAGGCCAGAATACTGGAGTGGGTAGCAATTCCCTTCTTCAAGGTATCTTCCCAACCCAAGGATCGAACCCAGGTCTCCCACATTACAGGCAGATTCTTTACCATAAGTAGTAAAAAATATTCTAACCATAGTATACTTATCAAATTCAGGAACTTTAACATCAACACTTTATATGATCTACGATCCTTCAAAAGTCTCAAAAATGTCTTTTGCAGTCTCTTTTCTTTTTCCTGATTCAGGATCACATACTGCATTTAGTTGTCATNAACCCAAGGATCGAACCCAGGTCTCCCACATTACAGGCAGATTCTTTACCATAAGTAGTAAAAAATATTCTAACCATAGTATACTTATCAAATTCAGGAACTTTAACATCAACACTTTATATGATCTACGATCCTTCAAAAGTCTCAAAAATGTCTTTTGCAGTCTCTTTTCTTTTTCCTGATTCAGGATCACATACTGCATTTAGTTGTCATATTCCTTTGGCTTCTTTAACCTGGAACTGTTTCTCAAACGTTGTCTTTCACATCAACACTTAAAAAAAATTTTTTTTTTGGTGTATTTTCGGCTGTGCTAGGTCCTCACTGATGGTCCTGTCTTGCAGCAAGCAGGAGCTACTCTCTAGTTGCAGTGTGTGGGCCTCATCGCAGTGGCTTCTCTTGTTGTGGAGCATGAACTCTAGAGTTCAGGCTCAGTAGCTGTGGCACATGGTCTTAGTTGCCCCACGGCATGTGGGGTCTTCCCCATCCAGGGACCAAACCCATGTTTCCTGCATTGGCAGGCACATTCTTTACCACTGTGCCACCCGGGAAACCCCATAGTAACAATTTTTAATACTGTTGTTCACTTATTTTAAAGACTACCCATCCATTTCCTTTTGATGTTTCCTCCCCGAGAGATTTAGGCTGTCTATTTTTGGCTTAAGTGGTGGCGTGGCCTTCTCAGGGTTGCACATCTGAAGACACGTGATTTCCATCTGGTCTGTACGGGTGATGTGCCTTTGATGACTTGGTTAAGGTGTTGTCCAGTTTCTCATCTTCATAAGTAGAATTTCCCCATTTGAAATTAGTTAAGGAACTTGTGTGGAAATTGGTCACACAATTTACCAAACTGTCAGAACAGGTAAAGAAAAACATTTTACATATGACTCGGTATGCAAAAATGACTTCCCGAAATACTTAACAGACTCAGAAATGGGGACATCACTGCATCCAGGTCGTGGATTCCCAGAGGCATAACTGTAGCTCTCATTGCTGTTGGGAACCTTGTAATGCTCAGATAAATGAACGATCACCTGAGTCATCATCCTCCTCTTCTTTTTAAAGGTCTTCACAGTACCATGACTGAGGTTTGCTGCTCATGACCCCAGGATTATTGGGTCTTTTTGCATTTTCTGAGGGGAACGTTCTTCCACAATTTTCTTCCATTTAGCAAATCCCACTCCTCACCCTGGAAGCAGCAGACATCATTTTCTCCCTGAAGTTTACCTGGGGCAGTCCCCCTACACTCCAGGTAAGATAAATTTACTCCTCCTTCCTCCCCACCTCCAAATCAAAATCTATGCGGACCACATAGTACAATATTTCAGCTGGGAACTAATAGAAAAATCTGTTTAACCGAGGGCACTTCTCAGCCTTCAAATTTGAAATTTTTCTGTCTTGAGGGAAGATTTACATGAGTTAACACAGGATACACCCAGTACTTGTGCACACAGCCTAGCAGTCTGCATGCAGCCAAGTTCCAGAAGGCTCTGCCCACGTAGACCCTGTGCAGCTCCTGGGCATGGAAGCCTTTCTGTTTCCTCATTTCTTGTTTGTATGAAATAGATTCCAGCCTCCACGACCTTCCCTGAGTCCCAAAGGGCAGATTAGAACAGTTGCTAATCAGGGAAGGGAAGGGACGCAGAGACAACAGTGGGACAGCCAAGAAACAATAGTGCAGCCCTGGGGCAGGGTCCTGGTTCTACCTCAGTTCAGTTCAGTTGCTCAGTTGTGTCCGATTCTTGCTACCCCATGGACTGCAGCACACCAGGCTTCCCTGTCTGTCACCAACTCCTGGAGCTTACTCAAACTCATGTCCATCGAGTCAGTGATGCCATCCAACCATTTCATCCTCTATCATCCCCTTCTCTTCCTGCCTTCAATCTTTCCCAGCATTAGGGTTTTTTCCAATGAGTGAGTTCTTTGAATCAAGTGGCCAAAGTATTGGAATTTCAGCTTCAGCATCAGTCCTTCCAATGAATCTTCATGACTGATTTGCTTTAGAATGGTCTGGTTTGACCTCCTTGCAGTCCAAGGGACTCTCAAGAATCTTCTCCAACACCACAGTTCAAAAGCATCAATTCTTTGGTCTCAGCTTTCTTTATAGCCCAACTCTCACATCCATACGTGACTACTGGAACAACCATAGCTTTGACTAGACGGACCTCTGTTGGCAAATTAATGTCTCAATCTATGCTATCTAGGTTGGTCATAGTTTTTCTTCCAAGGAGTAAGTGTCTTTTCATTTCATGGCTGTGGTCACCATCTGCAGTGATTTTGGAGCCCAAGAAAATAAAGTCTGTCACTGTTTCCATTGTTGCCCCATCTATTTGCCATGAAGTGATGGAACCAGATGCCATGATCTCAGTTTTCTGAATATTGAGTTTTAAGCCAACTTTTTCACTCTCCTCTCAAGGGATACATATAACAATATATTTGAGTTCTTTATAGAAATAAAGGAGCTTTCCTGGTGTTTCAGACAGTAAAGAATTCGCCTGCAATGCGGGAGACCTGGTTTGATCCCTGAGTTGGGAAGATCCTCTGGAGATGGGAATGACTACCCACTTCAGTATTCTTGCCAGGAGAATTCCAAGGACAGAGGAGCCTGGAGGGCAACAGTCCACAGGGTCGCAAAGAGTGAGACACAACTGAAGTGATTTAGCATGCAGCCCAACATAGAACTAAGAACTCAACAAGTAAAAGATGTTAGCCTTACAGAGAAGACCTCCCGAGGCCAGATTAAAGGAGTGCAGGCTGTGCACACAGTCGAATCCTTATCAGCACCTCCTTCCTTGAATGATTGCTAAAAAAGTTTTCACTAAATCCTCCTGGGTTGGTACACACAGTTTTTCAGGGCACAAGTCTGTGTCCCCCTTTGCCTGGTAAAACAATAAAGGTATTCTTTTTCACTTCACCCAAAACTCTGTCTCCCAAGATTTGATTTGGCATCAGTGCATTTAGACTTGTGGTCAAGTTTTTAACATCAAGACCATGAGGTAAAGGGTGTCCAGAGGCTGTGCCTCATGGCTGATCAGAATGAGATAGCCCTACATTTTAGCAGAGATTTTCAAATGTAAGAAGTGTACAGATCCCTTTCAAATGTAAGAAATGTACAGATCCTTGTAAATAAATCCCCCTGACTACCAGTGTTAACTTTACATCCATTATACTGCTGCTGCTGCTAAGTCGCTTCAGTCGCGTCCTACTCTGTGCGACCCCATAGATGGCAGCCCATCAGGCTCCCGCGTCCCTGGGATTCTCCAGGCAAGAACACTGGAGTGGGTTGCCATTTCCTTCTCCAATGCATGAAAGTTTAAAGTGAAAATGAAGTCGCTCAGTTGTCTCCAACTCTTAGTTACCCTATGAACTGCAACCTACCAGGCTCCTCCATCCATGAGATTTTCCAGGCAAGAGTACTGGAGTGGGGTGCCATTGCTGGGGGGAAAAACATTTTTATTATAATGTTACCTAAATACATAAAATAGAATACAGTTTAGAACTTTTATACAAAGAAAGTGAAGTGAAGTGAAGTGAAGTCGCTCAGTCGTGTCTGACTCTTAGCGACCCCATTGCCTGCAGCCTACCAGGCTCCTCCGTCCATGGGATTTTTCAGGCAAGAGTACTGGAGTGGGGTGCCATTGCCTTCTCCAAAGAACAAAATGCTAAATGCAAACTAAAATAACTTCAGTCTAAATAAAACTTAAATTGACTTAAATTTAATGTGATAATGTTTCGCTGAAACCAATCATCACTTCAACACACTATGATAGTACTTAAGACGGGTTTTTTTCAAGCGAACATGATTTACCAACCCCATTGGGCTTTTTGATACTTCATATTGTGATACTGTGATTTATGAAAGCAATACTTATTTGGTCTTTGACCCTGTTCCTGGCACAGATCTTCTTAAACCCTAGCACTTGCCATGAGAACCTCATGAACTGTATAAAAGGCCAAAATGATATGACAGCAAAAGATGAGTGCCCCAAGTCTGAAGGGGCCCAATATGCTACTGGGGAAGAGTGGAGAATTACCAGTAGCCCCAAAATGAATGAAGGAATTGGGCCAAAGTGAATACAATGCTCAGTGTGGATGTGTCTGGTGAAGAAATAAAAATCCAATTACTGCAAACAGTATTGCATAGGAACCTGGAATGTTAGGTTCATGAATCAAGGGAAATGGGACATGGTCAAGCAGGAGATGATAAGAATAAGCATCCTAGAAATCAGCGAACTAAAATGGATGGGATGGGTGAAATTAATTCAGGTGACCATTATATCAATTATTATGAGCAAGAATCCCGTAGAAGAAATGAAATAATCTTCATAATTAACAAAAGAGTCTGAAATACAGTACTTGGGTACAACCTCAAAAATGACAGAACGAACTTGGTTCATTTCCAAGGCAAGCCATTCAACATCACAGTAATCCAAGTCTATGCCCCTACCACCGATGCTGAAGAAGCCAAAGTTGATCAGTTCTTTGAAGACCTAGAAGACCTCCTAGAACTAACACCTAAAAAAGATGTCCTATTAATCATCAGGGATTGGAATGCAGCAGTAGGAAGTCAAGATATACCTGGAGTATCAGGCAAGTTTGGCTTTGGAGAACAAAATGAAGTAGGGCAAAAGTTAACTGAATTTTGCCAAGAGAATGCACTAGTCATAGCAAATACCTTTTTTCAATAACACAAGAGATGACTTTACACATGGACATCACCAAATGGTCAAAATCAAACTGATTACATTCTTTGTAGCCAAAGATGGAGAAGCTGTATACAGTCAGCAAAAACAAGGCTTGGAGCTGACTGGGGCTCAGATCATCAGCTTCTTATAGCAAAATTCAGATTTAAACTAAAGAAAACTGGAGAAAGCAATAGGGCAGCCAGGTATGACTTAAATCAAGTCCCATATGAATTCGCAGTAGAGGTAATGAATAGATTCAAGGGACTAGACCTAGTGTGCCTGAAGAACTATGGACAGATGTCCATAATATTGTAAGGGAGGTGAAGAACATAACCATCCCCCCCCCAAAAAAAGCAAGAAGGCAAAGTGATTACCTGAGGAGGTCTTACAAATAGCAGAAGAATGAAGAGAAGCAAAAAGCAAGGGAAAGAAGGAAAGGTACATCCAGTTTAACAGAATTCCAAAAAATAGCTGGAAGAGACAAGAAGGTTTTCTTCAATGAACAGTACTTAATAATAGAAGAAAACAACAAAAGGGGAAAGACTGGAGATCTCTTCAGGAAAACTGTATCGTCAAGGGAGCATTCTACCCAAAGATGGGCACAATAAAGGATAAAAGTGGTAGAGACCTAGTAGATGCTGAAGAGATCAAGAAGAGATGGAAAGAATACATGGAAGAGCTGCATAAAAACATCTTAATGAACCGGATCACTATGATGGTGTGATTAGCTACCCAGAGGCAGACATTCTGGAGTGCAAAGTCAAATGGCTTTTAAAAAAACAATGCTGTTAATAAAGCTAGTGGATCCGATGAAATTCCAGCAGAACTATTCAAATCCCTAAAGGAGAATGTCATCAAGTTTTTGCATTCATTATGGCAGCAAATCTGGAAGACCCAGCAGTGGCTACAGGAATAATCCTACATTGGTCAATCCTTATTCCAGTTCCCAAGAAGGGTAGAACCAAAGAATGTGGTCACCATCAGACAATTGCACTCATCTCCCAGGCTAGTAAGTTCAATTCAGGTCAGTTCAGTCGCTCAGTTGTATCCAACTCTTTATAACCCCATCGACTGCAGACAGCAGGCCTCCCTGTCCATCACCAACTCCTGGAGTTTACTCAAATTCATGTCCATTGAGTCAGTGATGCCATCCAACCATCTTATCCTCTGTCGTCACCTTCTCCTCCCACTTTTAATCTTTCCCAGCGTCAGGGTCTTTTCCAATGAGTCAACTCTTTGCATTAGGTGGCCAAAGTATTGGAGTTTCAGCTTCAACATCAGTCCTTCCAATGAATATTCAGGACTGATTTCCTTTAGGACTGACTGGTTGGATCTCCTTGCAGTCCAAGGGACTCTCAAGAGTCTTCTCCAACACCACAGTTCAAAANGTCAGCTCTTCGCATGAGGTGGCCAAAGTACTGGAGTTTCAGCTTTAGCATCATTCCTTCCAAAGAAACCCCAGGGCCTATCTCCTTCAAAATGAACTGCTTGGATCTCCTTGCAGTCCAAGGGACTCTCAAGAGTCTTCTCCAACACCACAGTTCAAAAGCATCAATTCTTCGGTGCTCAGCTTTCTTCATAGTCCAACTCTCACATCCATACATGACTACTGGAAAAACCATAGCTTTGACTAGATGGACATTTGTTGGCTAAGTAATGTCTCTGTTTTTTAATATGCTGTCTAGGTTGGTTATAACTTTTCTTCCAAGGAGTAGAGTCTTTTAATTTCATGGCTGTGGTCACCATCTGCAGTGATTTTGGGGCCCAAAAAATAAAGTCTGCCACTGTTTCCAGTTTCTCCATATATTTGCCATGAAGTGATGGGACCAGATGCCATGATCTTAGTTTTCTGAATGTTGAGTTTTAAGCCAACTTTTTCACTCTCCTCTTTCACTTTCATCAAGAGGCTTTTTAGTTCTTTTTCACTTTCTGCCATAAGGGTGGTGTCATCTGCATATCTGAAGTTATTGATACTTCTCCCATCAATCTTGATTCCAGCTTGTGCTTCATCCAGCGTTTCTCATGATGTACTCTGCATGTAAGTTAAATAAGCAGGGTGACAATATACAACCTTGACATACTCCTTTTCCTATTTGGAACCAGTCTGTTGTTAAATGTCCAATTCCTACTGTTGCTTCTTGACCTGCATACAGATTTCTCAGGAGGCAGGTCAGGTGGTCTGGTATACTCATCTCTTTCAGAATTTTCCACAGTTTAGCGATCCACACCAGTCAAAGGCTTTGGCACAGTCAATAAACCAGAAGTTGATGTATTTCTGGAACTCTCTTGCTTTTTTGATGATCCAGCAGATGTTGCCAATTTGATCTCTGGTTCTTCTGGCTTTCCTAAATGCAGCTGGAACATCTGGAATTTTTTGATTTACGAACTGTTGAAGCCTGGCTTAGAGAATTTTGACCATTACTTTGCTAGTGTGTGAGATGAGTGCAATTGTGTGGTAGCTTGAAGATTCTTTGGCACTGCTTTTCTTTGGGATTGGAATGAAAACTGACCTTTTCCAGTCCTGTGGCTACTGCTGAGTTCTCCAAATTTGCTGGCATAACGAGTGCAGTACTTTCACAGCATCACCTCTTAGGATTTGAAATAGCTCAATTGGAATTCCATCACCTCCACTAGCTTTGTTCATACTGAATTACTATAGGTTCTTAATAAATCATGATCTGCTAGAGTCCATTAAGTGTCTTTGCTATTCTTAGCCATTTCCTTATTTATTTTATTTTAGAGTCAAGTAAGTCCTTTGAATGTTGTACTTTTATTGGAATTAGACCAACTCTACAATCAATTTGGAAATAATTTATATCTTAACCATACTGAGTCTTCCTAAGCAGGAACACAGTATATTTGCCCATTTATTCAAGACTTCATTTATGTTTCTCAACGTTTCATAATTTTCCATATCCTTTGTTAGGCTTATTCCTAGGTAGGTGACATTTGATGCTGATACATTATTTTTAAATAGGTTTTCTAGTTATTGTTTCTGGTGTACAGGAATGTAATAGACCTTGGATATTAATCTTATACATACAGATGATTACATTAGTTGCAAACAATTTTTGTTTCTCTCTTACCAATTAATTTGTCTTAAACCTCTCTTAATTGTGCTGATTTTCAAACACTGTTCAATTTAATTGGAGATAATAGAACATTTTAAAAAGAATGCTTCCAATGTTTTCTCATAAGGATTATGTTTTTTTATAGATAGCTTTACAAGATTAACAATGCTTCCTCTTACTTCTAATTGCTAAGAGTGGTATCACCAGTGAGTGGTAGGTTTACTAAGAGTTTGTATTATAGGAGTAGTTAATTTTAGCAATTTTTTTTTCCGCATTCACTGTTGTTGTTGAGTCTTTAAGTCATGTGGGACTCTTTTGCAACCCCTTGGACTGTCAGTGGGATTTTGCATGCAATACTGGAAAGGATCATCATTTCCTTCTTCAGGGGTTCTCCCCACAGGAATTGAACCTGAGGCTCCTGCTGCACTGCAGGTAGGTTCTTTACTGCCAATTACAGGAGCATTGAATTTTAGCAAATTTTTTTTCCTGCATCTGTTGGGAGGATCATTTTTTCTCCTTTACACTGTTAATGTGGTGAATTAGATTAATAGATTTTCTAATATTAAGCTATTCTTACATTTGGAGATAGTAAAATCATCCTTTTAAGAAACACAATAGGATTCAGTTGGCCAGCATTTTATTTGAAATTTTTACATGTATGTCTTTGAGTGAAAGGGACGTCTACTTTCTTTTCTCTTTTTTTTCTTTTGGAATCAATATTATTCTTGCCTAATAAATTCTTATAGAGCAGAAGAGTTTATTCTATGAAATAAACTCTTGGTAAAACTTGGAAGCTTGGTAAAACTTTTTTGTAAAGCCATGTATGTCCAGTGGTTTTCCTTTCTTGAAAATTTACATTTGAGCTGAAAATATTCATATACCATACATACAGTTCAACCTTTTTAAGTACAGTTCAATGTTTTTTCCTGTTCACCCTTATGCAGCTGTTGCCATACAGTTGGACTTTCAATTACTGCTCTAGGTTAACTGACATAGGATTCTTCAGTCTTTCTCCGGCTTCTTGAGCCAGTACAGGAAGACAGGCAGGGGGAAGCAGATGAAGGAAAGACAGAGAGACCAAGTAGAAAACAACTATTAGAGAAAAAAGAGGAATCAAGTGTAGAAATGACATGGTGCTAAAATATTTTTTAAATTTTTCTTGAGACTCTGTACCGTGTACAGATATATACAAAAATGTATTATCTGAGAGTGAAATGACATTTTATTTGGGCTCTCTTTAGAGATATTATAGGGGAAAAGGGGAAGAGTTGAAACAAGATGGGCCAAATGTTAACAGCTGAAGGTGAGCAACTGGTCTATGGAAGCTGATTTTATTACTATTCTGCTTTTCTGAGATTTTTCACAGCAGTCTCTTACATACCTCTTAGTAAGATTTTCTTTCCTAAGTTCTGCCAANGCGGTTAAACGAAATGAGGAAGGACTCCGTCGATGGGAAACTGCCACTAGTCCCGAGGCTGCGGAGGAGCTGCGCGACCGTGTCTCCTTACCGCACTCGTGAGCAGGAACCACTTGTTTAAAGCTTGTGAATACGTTTTTTGAAGCGGAAGTCTCTGCTCGACTAGCTTAAGAGTAACCTCTAGCAGGAGCCCTGACAATCGCAAAAACCGGCTTTCACACGAATGAAAAAACATGATTATAAGTTGCTAGTGAAAGTAAATTTCTCAATACAGATCTAAAAACGGAAAGAAAAATCCAACAAATAGTTTATATTCATATTTCAAGGGCTCGTGGCGATACAAAGATTTTCTGGCAAAGCTTACTTTTGGTTTTTAACGAAACAGCCTTTATTGGTTGGCTGAGTGAAAAGCAGCTGTTCTAAGTTCTTTGAGAAATTTAATAGAACCAATAAAGGCTAAGGAGCATGTGCGTTTTGAGTGCTACAGTTAAGTTTGATAGTTTGTTATCCTTTAATTCAGCCGAGAGGTAAACTACTGTATTCTACCTTAAAGATAAGGAAAGATCACTTGTACTAACTCTACAGTCTGGGTTGACTTTTATTCCCACTTTAAATAGTTATCCTTATTTTCCATTTTTAATATTTGATAGACTGGCTTTTCTAGTGAAAAAGGGTTTGGGAAGAAATTGCTAACAAATTCTTGTCTTTGCTGGGCAGATATATTTGAACTGCAGCGCTGGGATTAGCATTTCTGGGGCTTTGACATGGGAAGGACTCTTTGTTGTTTTTCCCCCACTTGGTTCATCTTAGAAAGTTTGTAGCTATAACCCCCTTTTTCTCCTCAGAGCATCAAGTTGTCAGCAGATGTCAAACCATTTGTCCCCAAATTTGCTGGGCTCAATGTGGGATGGTCAGAGCCTTCAGAAGCACGGGTTTTCCCCAGCTGTGCAGCCACCCCGTACTATCCATGTGTCCAAGAACTAGCAGTGCCTGAGTATGTATTCTTCCGAACATCTTGCCTTAACACGGGGACCTTGTTGCCTGGCTTTAATGGTACTTAGACTTGAAATATTCTTCAGCTATCACGTTAACGTTTTCAGAGCAACTGGAGAAGATGCTCCTCATCCAAGAAGGAAATGTACAGCCCAGCTTAACTGTGTAGCACACCAAAAACTGAAGGTTCAGCTCTTCTTTTTTTTCCTCCATATTTATTTGGTTATTTGGGGCAGAGAAAATATGGAGACTGCATTGCATTTATTAGTGGGGAATGCAAGTCTGTTGTGCCCACAGTTTAAAACTGTATCATGTATTTATGGGTGATGAAATGGCAGGAACAAGTGGGTGAGAGCAAATGAGGCAAAGAAAAGCCCAGATAAATAAACAAACATGCTCCTCAGTTTTAGGGTGTAACACTGAAAAATGCTACTCAGTGATGGAGCAGGGCAGCAACCAGGGCTGCCTCTTTGTGCAGATAAAGTGTTTGGAAATTGCTGAGGTTTGCTTTTAACTGTTTTGCTTTATAACTGTCCTGTAGACATAGATCCTACAAATTTTTGGTTATAAATTCTTCTAGATTTGAGCTGAAAGAGGCTTATTTTGTCCTTTAAATATTGTTTTTCCTCCCTGGGATTTATTCTCTAGGTAGTTACAAAATGGTTTCCATTTTATTAGCTGAAGTTAGAAAAATAAGTGTTAAGTTTTTCACATGATGGTGTGGATTACTTGTAGATTTATTTTTAAGGCATGAGTCACGTTTATGCTTATGTGAAAATCCTTATCTTTATGTTTGTTGTTCTGGGTCAGGCTTGTTACCTTTTCCCCCCATAACTGCATGGTGTGCTTGAAAATAGTTTATACTTCATATAAATTCTAGAGCTGTGTTCACAAAAATAAAAGTTGGAATAAATAAGAAAATCATTGGATTGTCTGGTATATTTAGGAAATAAGAAAAGTTACATTTTTTGACTGAAATTGAAGTCCTGACAGAATGTGCTTGAAGGTCTTTGGTAGGAATGCCAAGTTTTCCATTGTAATTTCTTCCTTTGTAGCAGGAAGGTTGACATGGGTCTCACTTAAGTCATTTCATACCTTGAATGGGTTCACATGATAAAGTACAAGCTGTATCTCACTCTGATAAAAACTGCTGGGTAGAATTCTAGTGACCTAAAATAAAGGTGGAAAATAGTCGTACAGCTAAAGCAGCATTCTAGCTATAACAAGTTGAGACTAATCAGAGGCTTAGGGATACTCAATGCTGAATTTTAAAATTATGCTTTTTTAACCCCTTATTCCCTTATAGCTTTGATTTTTTTTTTTTTTTTNTTTTGTTGTTCTGGGTCAGGCTTGTTACCTTTTCCCCCCATAACTGCATGGTGTGCTTGAAAATAGTTTATACTTCATATAAATTCTAGAGCTGTGTTCACAAAAATAAAAGTTGGAATAAATAAGAAAATCATTGGATTGTCTGGTATATTTAGGAAATAAGAAAAGTTACATTTTTTGACTGAAATTGAAGTCCTGACAGAATGTGCTTGAAGGTCTTTGGTAGGAATGCCAAGTTTTCCATTGTAATTTCTTCCTTTGTAGCAGGAAGGTTGACATGGGTCTCACTTAAGTCATTTCATACCTTGAATGGGTTCACATGATAAAGTACAAGCTGTATCTCACTCTGATAAAAACTGCTGGGTAGAATTCTAGTGACCTAAAATAAAGGTGGAAAATAGTCGTACAGCTAAAGCAGCATTCTAGCTATAACAAGTTGAGACTAATCAGAGGCTTAGGGATACTCAATGCTGAATTTTAAAATTATGCTTTTTTAACCCCTTATTCCCTTATAGCTTTGATTTTTTTTTTTTTTTTAATATTTATAACCACTGAAAAGGTTGACTGACAGTATTCCTGCCTGACAAGAAAATGATTTAAGGACAATGGAGTCGTGAAACCAAAGAGAAAGCTTAGAAAGAATGAGAGCCTTTAAAGTGGGGATGAAGTGGTGAGACATTACACAGTGAAGAAGTGATTATCTAGTTCATTCTAATATAAGTTTAGAATTGTTTTGCTGTAATCAGATTTTGTTTAGAGATCACTTGCTGCCTTGAGAAAAGGACTGAAATTCTCTATAACAAGCATATCCTCTTTTCTACTTCTTCCCCTGTAGCAACCTAGTTCTCTGTGTCCTTAAAGGAAGTGAGTGACCTTTTGCTGAATGTCCACCTCTAGTACTTCTAGCAATGCCTGCCAAAGGACTTCATCTAAGTTCATGAGCTAAAGGCTACTATATGGAGAAGCACTAGTTCCTAAGTGAGGGAAGGCCTGTCTCGTGAGCTATGGTGGAGACGGAAGAAAACGTACTACCAGTCTCCTTCACGTTTATGTTATAGGGAGGACAGATACCATTAGAAATACCCTAGTATGTAGAGTGGCCATGCTTGGGAAGTACTGAGTATTTACTAATAAAGGTCATGCAAACAAAGAAAGTTCTCTATTGCCAGTCATCCTCCCCAGAAAATGCCTTTGTTGATTGTCATAGTATGTGCTTTGAGAGAAATCCTGTGTAACACAGGTGTGAGGAAATGTGTGTTTTGTTTGGGAATTACTGAATACATTGATTTCATGCTTGCCAAAATCCATGAGTTTGGCAGGGAGATGTAGTGTTATTGCTGCACAAGAAAAACTGAGGCTACAAATGCTTGTCCAGAATTTCTCCAGGAGGGAGCACCAGGACCAGAATTAGCATTCAGTTCTTCTGACCTGAGTTCAGCTGCTCTTGCTCTTGGTATCTTGTAGTATAATGTGAAAGTTACAGTGCCAGTGGCTGCTTTTAGGTTAAAACTCTCATTTGTGAGAATTGGGGCGTCCCTGGTGGCTCAGTGGTAAAGGATCTGCCTGTAATTCAGGAGACCTGGGTTCAATCCCTGCGTCAGGAAGATCCCCTGGAGAAGGGAGTGGCAACCCATTCCAGTATTCTTGCCTGGAAAATCCCATGGACAGAAGAGCATGGTGGGCTCCGTGGGGTCTCAAGAGTCGGACATAACTGAGCAACTAAGCACGCACATACACTATGTGAATTATGGTTCTCCACAGAGTGTGGCTCATGTCAGGTTGGTAGGGGGAGGAGTGACTGGATTCCTGACTGGTCAGAGGGGACCAGATGCAAGATATGTTTGGGAGACAGTAGAGAAGTAAGATCCCATGAGCCACTGGTCAACTGGCTACATGGTACAGCTGAAAAGTTAGGTTTGTTGGATAGGAAATAGAGAACTTTGGGAGTGTTTTGGGTGGGATCATGATAATCACACCTGGTTTCTGGCTCAGCTTTAAAGGAAGACGGGCTTGAAGGTTTTGATTGGGTTGTTGCTGGTGGTGGTTTAGTCGCCAAGTCATGTCCAACTCTTGCGATCCCATGGACTGTAGCCTGCCAGGCTCCTCTCTCCATGGGATTCTCCAGGCAAGAATACTGGAGTGGGTTGCCATTCCCTTCTCTACTAAATGGGGCTTGATGGCATTTACCTCACTGGGCTGTGAAGGGGCTCAAGAGAGACAAAGACTCCTAAAGTTCTCAACACAAGGCTTGATACCCAGGAAGTTTTCCACACACAGTAAGTTCACTGTGAGCAATGATCAGGAACACTCCTGGGGGCCTGCAGGATTCCGATTGAGTTAGGCACTGGAAATAGAGAACAAAATACAGGGAGACCTTCTGCAGGAGAAAAGGGTTCATATGGGTTTTGGTGGGAAAGATCCTAGATAGTTCCAGTTGAATACATGGAAAGATTTGGGATCGTTTGTGAGAGCATAAGTGGGCAGTGGGGCTGGTTTGGGAATCATATGTTATGTTTTGGATCTGTACGTGCTAGGTGGGTGAAAATGACCTGTAAGTTGGAGATAGAGGCCTAGAGGTGATAAAGGTGCTGGAATTAGAGTATGTTGAAGTGAAGTCCTGAGCAAAATGAGGAGGGATTCTGGCTCAGAGTGAGTCTGACAGGTGAGATGGGGAGAGTGTAGTGGGGACCATGCCACGGAGGAACCTTTGGAAGATGGGTGAGAGCAAGGAGAGGGCAGAGGTTGTCAAGTCCAGGCTAGTGGAGCTTTTCAGGTGGTGTGATAGAAGTAGATACCATGTAGTAGAGGTTAATGAGATTGACAGGAAGGAGGTCATGGGAGACTTGGCAGCTGTAGGTGTGTTACAGGTCTAGCCTGTTTATAGTGACTCCTCTCCTCCTTCATTGCAGACTCTTGTAGCAGAGTAGAAATACAAATTCTACTAGTTGGTGCCTATGCTTGTATCTCCTGACATTCAGACAATTGGAAGATCATATCATATGGGGTGTGTTATCCTTAGCTTTGACTCTTCCTGCCTTTCAGTGGACCCTACACTTCAGGATTTCCCTGCTTCACTACAAATAATTCAAAGCCCTGGAAAGTCATGGAAACACCTGCTGGTGCTTATTTGTGGGAAGAGAATACTGTGATTTGTATCAAGTCAGTTGCTTAGCATTTATCATTGTATCAACCTTCAGTGCAAAATGGTTGAAACCTCTGGCCTTGTACTAAATTTGCCCCCCCCCCAAAAAAAAAAAAAAATCAGTGTTAAATTGTAGTTCGCTCTGGCCTTGCAACTTGAGCAAGTTGAGGCAGTGGCAGTGTTCACAGACAGTTCCATCTTATCAGCAGGACGTGTAGTTCCCAGCCCCCTGAGTCAGTAGAGCACACGGTGTGGCATTGACTTGGAACTGGAAAGGGGCTGGGCAGGCTGTCTGCGGGCGCCCAGAGGCTTCAGGGAGCAGGCCCTGGAGGTTGTCAGGGTGGGATTTGGATGGGCAGTGGGAGCTCTATAAAAGCCCCCTCTGCCGAGAGAATGGTCTAGATGGCTTAAATTTTGGTCCGGGTTGCTGGAGTGAGGCATTTCTGAATATTTGACAGCATGAGGGTGGAAAACTGCTGGAGCATCCTTGGGCTTTTCTAATATTCCATATAATAGGGTCCTGTTTGGGGATTCCAGCTGTGTAATGAAAAAAATGGAACTAGGTCAGCAACTTTCTTTGCAGGTTAAGAAGAAGTGCTCAGAGGTTTTTTTTGGTTTTTAATTAGAGATATTTCAGTGCTAGAATGAATGACCTCAAAAATAGTATGTTTAAATTTTGTTTATTATAAAGTATTAAGCTTCTTGGTTTGTGGTATGAAATCTGCAACTAAAATTTACCCTTTTTGTTTAGACAGAAACTCTATACTGATGATATGGCTTTTGGAGCTTCAGCTTTTCCATCTCAGTATTTCTCTGCTGAGATCCCTCTTCATCCATATGCCTACTCTCCCTACACCCTACAGTCACCACAAAGTGTTTGCCCAGTGCCTGGCTCCCCATATGATGACAACCAACCCAGTTGTTTTGGAGGTTTTCAAAGAGTGAAGCCACGAAGTGAGCACACGTGCCCTCTGCCACAAGACACAAAAGCTGTGTTTAAGGTCTGTAAATGTCTTGGTGTTGTCGGCCACTTTAGCATTTAAAACATAAAGAACAGGCCAGTTCTTGCATGTTATTTAAGGTATTTAAAATTTGATGTCGTCCAACCTTTTAAAAAAATGATTGAGTTATGAGTAATTATGAATTTGCAAATTCAAGCCTTTTTTATGGTGATTGTGTTCTTAAAAGTGTTATTTTTTAATGTTTCCTGCAGAAGAAAACCTATGATGAACAAAAGTTTGACAGTAAGAAGACTGATGGACCTGTATCATCTGATTTAAAATCAGTCAAAGGTTCACCTCGTGTCTCCATTCATGCTGAGAATAGTTTGAAATCAGGTAAAAATAACAGGCTCTGTATATTATTCTACCCTGTCTACTCCCAGAAACATTTCTGTTCTTTAAACTGTTGTGGGCTTAGTCATCATGAAAAACTGAGGCAATCAAGTTTCCTTTGGGATCCTGGAGTTTATCCAAAGATGGTATTACATTGTCTTATGAAAGAACTTCTGTAAAATCACATAGCAAGTAGGTGACAATCAACCACCTCAAAACACTTGTTAAATAGTGAATTACAGCCATATCCTTGTACTGTATTTGATCATGTTGATCCCTAAAATAGCTTCTCTGGTTTTCTGTTGGAACACTTTTCGGTAGGGGAGAGAGTTGACTGCAGTTTAAATCCAATCCTGAATAATACCAAACCCAGGGCAGGATGGTTATTCAAAGGACAAGTCTGTTCTGGGCTTAAGAACTGCTGTTCCAGTCTCTGGTTGAAAGTTAGTGATTATACATGATACCTTGGTTTTTTTTTCCTGTTAATTATTTACTATTGCACCTTGATCACAGCCATCATCTATTTATGTAATAACTTAAAACCTCTGTAATAGTATACTTACTGGGAATGGTTTGTCATTTTATTTACTTGTGTAATTTATTGTTATTTGATACATAACATTTTCTCTTTGTGTTGATGTCATTTATAAATCTTCTGGTACATGGTAGTGTGAAAGAAGAGTTGAACACTTAACTGGAATAACTCTAGCCTTATAATTAAACAACTTTTAAAATGCTGGGGCTTTATGGAATTGTAACCTATGGCATCATTCGTTTGCATTTGAAGGAGAAAGGTGGGAGAGAGGTTATAAGTTTAATTCTATTAATACTTGTTTTCCTCTAGTTCGTTCCAGCAAACTAAAATATGGAAAATTTATTATTTAAAGGAAATTCGCAAGAGTCCCCTTAATCTCACAAAACTCTAAAGTGTGTTTTGAGAATAATTGAAATGCCCAGCTGCACAATCAGGTTAAGGTAACTATTTCATCCAGTTGAGAATTACTCCTAAGATTTGCAGCATGTTGCTTTTTTCTGCTTGGTGACCCCCATGGTCATTTATGTTTTCCACTGTTTCAGAGGTTAACAACGCTACCAAAAATTAGGCTGTTTGGACAATAATATGTTGTTGCATCAGTAGCAATAGACTTTCTACACTGCAACTGAAGTGTGAGTACAGGTCATCAAACAACTTCTAAATTTTTACCCTTACTTTTAATTCTGTAAATGCAGATGGTTATTATAAACGAACAGACAGGAAATCCAGAATCATTGAAAAGAGTGAATCTGCCTCCAAACCTGAGTTTGGGTTTACCAGGTTGGATTTTCCTGAACTGCAGAGTCCAGAGAACAGTGAGATACCAAAGATACAAAAGCAGCCCAAGTGGGGGCCTTTACGCTCCACCCCTACTGACATTTCTCTTCTCAGAGAAATGGGGACACGCTCTGCAGGGTTATCAGAGGTGAGTGCGGCCTCCTGCTCTATGTTCCCCTCTTTCCTCTTTTCTCCTCAGGATGGACAGTTACGCAAGGACATCACCTGAAACACTGCATACACTTCACATCGTGGGGTGGCAGGGACCTCTTAAGTGCGCTTAGGTGACTCTGTTGTTGGAGCTGTTTATGGTCAGGCTGTAACACCTGGTGTTGCTCTTTCCAGAGAATCACTTAGCAAGTGTCTTCATGTCTGGTGGCTAGAAAGCATTGCCATGCCTCAGGAGAAGTAGATTCTGGCGTTGGTTCAACTAAATTCCATAGCCCATTGTGAAAATGTTGTTTCTACCATTGCATTCTGATAACACTTTTCAGTACAGAGAAAAATATTTTTTAAATCAAATAGTAATGTTAGAACTGCACAGTGTAACTTCTGATTTTCCCAGGCAGTTTTATCTGCACCTCTGTCCTGTACTGATACAGAAAATCTCACTGCAATAAGTGTTTTTTTTTTTTTAATTAATATTTAATCACCTCTTGGACCACTTTTATATGGGACTTCTGCTGTCATTTTTTTTTTTTTTAAATATTTACTGTATTCAGTATTTGATCTCAAGTTTTAGTCCATCAGATTGAAGCATTTCCTGTCAGACAGATTTTGAGATTTCCAGGAAAAAATTTTGTTGGGTTATAGTTGCTAAAATGGCTTTTGACAAATTGAGACCCATTCCTGTGTAGAGGCAGGGAGAAAGAAGAAACAATGAGGAAAACAGAGCTTCCCAGTTCATATACCATTTGAATGGAGAATTTACATTTCCTGCCCTAGTGCTGCTTTTGGGTGCCTGGATCCTGAAGCCTCTGAAGACTTGGTGGTAGTGGCTTATATAATGTGCTGAAAACAAATCATTCCCAACATGCCGACCCTTAGGCTGTCCCACCTGGGTGTTTTCCTTTTACATGGTGGCGATAAGTAAGGCTGAGTGACTGATAGAGAAAAATCACAGTTTCATTTAGCAGTTGTGTGGCTGTTTTCTGGGCCCTTGCTGGGTGTATGGAATAGCTGAGTAGTTGAGGGGCTCCATGTCTTTGTCGTGGGTGGTCAGTGGATAATTCAAGCCTGTGAGCTCTCACCAAAGTAGTACAGGGTACATAGGGTCCAGGGTGGGCACGCTTTAAGTCGTGCTCACTTGCTGTGTGAGTACTGCACACGTGGACGAGTAGGGCACCTCATGCTGTATGGGGAGGTTTACACACTCAGTGCCTTGTATATTCACACTCTTGAATTGTATGTTGAGTTGTTTTGTTTTTCCTCAACTTTCCCATAAAAAGAAACTTTTTTTCCTCATGGTGTTAGTAACAGGGCACCAGAAAAATATTAAGAAGAAACAAACTGTCTAAAGTTGTACAACCAAGAGGAAACCATGTTTGGCACTTAGTCTTTTTTTAATATTACATTGTGGGAATTGAGGGGCATTCCCTTCAATTAAGAATATATATCTACAAGTTTGTGTTTGAATTTTTTAAAACTTTTATGGTGATCTTCCCATATCATTAAATAGTTTTTGGACATATAACTTACATTGAATCTTTGATATTGATACATGTAAGAAATAGGTGAGCCATTTCTAGTGTTTCATTGACTTTGGTGAGCGTAAACGTTATGTTTACTCAAAGAGCAGGCTGCATCTTAATCATTTATTTTCTCATTTGATGGATTTAGTTTTTTACTTGCTTACTTAACATGTTTATATCCTGTGTCTATCTGGAATCCCCTAGAGAACACAGCAGCCTACAAATGGGGCCAGAAGAGAATTTGTTTCTCGGAGTGTAGTCACTTCCACAGAGCTATGCTGATGCCACATCACCTCCTCCAGAACTAGCCCAGTGTTTTGGAAGCTGAGAAAAGTGCCAATAGAAGGGAGAATGGCATCTTTCTCTTTGCCTAACTCCATACCTCCCTGTGCCTTTGGAGTTTCCAGAAATGCTTCATTTGAAAGTAAAAATTTACTTCCCTAGTGGCCTTTGTCTTGCATCTATTTGAGGTAACGTGCTGAAATTATCGAGATCCTATTCAGAGGTGGGGCCTTAGGCCCCCAGCAGATTGAAGCAAACAGCTCCAGACTCCGTCGAAGGGGCAAGCGCTCTAGGCGACACCTCCTGCAAGATTTGTATGTTGTGTCAGGCAGTGATTTGGAATTTGCAGGTTAGCAAGTGATACCTGCCAACCCAGGAACCCACACTTGCTCTCTGGAGGGAAGTGCTGGGTCCTTGCCTGGGGAAGTCCTGGGGCAGGAGGGCCCAGGGCGATGTAGGCATTTCCAGGCTCTTAGTGAGCTCTGCCGTGGGGCCAGGAATGAGAGGATGTCCCTTGGAGGATTTTACTGTATTTTTGTTTTTAATGAAAATGATGGCTTTCTGCCCTAGTTACGGAGCATGTTCTTTCCATGGTTCTGAAGCAGCTCTTTGAGGTTGCCAGGTTTCTACTAGGTAGAGAAGTAGCACAAGGCATATTCAGCAGTCAGCAGTTTTAACTGCTGCACGATTTTTTTTTTAATCTAAGCTTAGATGAAATGGTAAAATGGGTAAATTTTTTAAGCATATGAACTTCAGAATTTATTTTAAAGCCACTTAGTTTGAGTTTATCAGTTTCCTTTCGCCTTGGGTGCTGCTGGTCACTTTGAGGTCTCTTAATGTACTCTCTTGTCCCTGAGTGTCATTTGGTTCCTCTTGTTCCATGCATGATGCAGCTTTCTGTCTAGAAAAGGAAGTACCCATTCAAAGACTTGTATTTGCTTTTGTGGACATTTTCAGGAGTATTTTTTTGAGCTTTGGTGTGGGTGTGTGATGAAAACAGCTTTTCCTTTCACAGCAGGCACTTTGGCTTTTAAGAATATTTGCTGACTTGAAAATTATTATGTTAATGTGATACTATGTGTGGTGTGATCCCATTATTGAGGTTCATTTAAAATGATACATAGATGTTTATCTCTGAAGTGACGAAACGCTAAGATGCTAGTAGCTAAGCTGTAGATGGGTGGTTTTTCCTCTGGGGAATGAGAATTGGCAAAAGAAAGTAATTTAACTTTGCACGTTACGTACTTACATGTTTGGAATTTTTAATTAGCCTATATTTTGCAGATTTTAAGAATGGTGAAGGAGCCTATATCTTTTTAAAATAATGATTATTTTTAGTTTGAACTAGTAAGAAAACAACTGGTTTGCTTTTTAGGGTGAAATAGTGGTGAAAAATAATAATCGGACTGAGTCTGTAACCCCTAATGCTGTTACCAGTCCCTCTTCATGTACAAGAGGTAAGAGTGGCTACTAAATACTATTTTAGAAAATCAGTTGTCTGTTTTCTTAGTTTATTTTCAGGCTAGTGCTGTTGAAATGTTTCTGTTTTCAAGGCCTTCTTTAAGGGAGTTGGTGGGTTGTTGATAAACTGGCATCGTTGTTAGAAGACTGAAGTTAAGTGGGTAAGAGCCCACTTCCTTGCACAAGGAATGCAAACTACATACAAGTAGGGAATTCTCAATGAAATGTTTGTCAGGCTAAGGGAGACATTATGAACTCAGGAATGACCACTTTCTTAAGCATTTCATGTACCAGTAGTTCTCACAGTTTTTGGTCTCAGGACCCCTTAATACCCTTTGAAACCCCAGAGTGTTTGTTTATTTGGATAATTGTCAATGTTTGTAATATCTGAGGATTAAAACTGAGAAATACTAAAATACTTATTAATTTACCTAAAAGTAACAATAAACTTATTATAGGTTAACATAGCACATTTCAATTTAAAAAGGTAGCCGTTTCCCAAAGTTAAAGTCAGGAGAGGAGAGCTGCCTTTACATTTTAGCAACTCTTTGACACCCAGCTCGGGAGATCTGTTCTGGCATTCAGCTCTTTCACTGTTCTCTGTCATGCTGTCTTAAACCCCACTGTACTATACCTCTCTGAGCAAGAGAGTAGGGAAGGCAGATGACACATTCCTATTATCAGGAAAGCAGTTTTGACTCTGGACCCCTGAAAGGGTCCTGGGAGTCTCAGAACTTTGAGAACTGCTGGTCTGTCCTAGCCTGATGCAGAAGTGAGATACTCAGAATGAGTTCAATAGATTCTGCTTTTGAAATTTTTGTGGGTAACTTGTCCTAACAGAAGATCTTTTTACACAATTATTCTTGACCTATGCACAGCTATGTTTCCTGTGGGTGTTAGCATGTTTGGTGCATATGTGATTCAATACAAGACCCTCACTTGAGCAGCTGCTGTGAAGACGTGTGGCTCTGTGGTGACAAGAGCAGGCTGTCTTTCCATTGGGGTGGCCACGGGCTGCTGACATGGCCTGCCTGTGTCTGATGTCCTTCTGTTTCTCTGTGTATAGAGTTTCATGAGCACCTAAGGGGTAGTGTGGCTGTACTTACGCCTGTGTTCTAAAAAGAAATAGATTACCGGTTACTTGGGTAGCTGAAGTCTAGTGATCTTTGACTTCTGATGTTTAAAAGTACACATCAAGGTTAGTAGGGCCCTAGTTTGATCTTCAGCTCTGTATTTCTGTGTGTTTGCCATGTGGATGTATTGTGGATTATTATTTTTTAATGGAAACTATTATTTGTTTACTGCCTGCACCCCCAAGTTAAAAAGAGCAGAGCCTAGGATAGTCAGTCCCCCTTTCAAGTTAATTCAGCCTGCATGTTCCAAGAAGAAAAGCAAATTTAATGGAAACTGTAGTTTCCTAGAGTGTTCTGAACAGTACCTTAGTTTAACTCTGCTCTTGAGTACTTCATGTAATGCATGCTTGGAATTTCTAAGGAATTTCCTTTTTACTGTTGGGATTGTTCAACAATTTTGGTTATCTTTGAGCAGAATTATCTTGGACACCAATGGGTTATGTTGTTCGGCAGACATTATCTACAGAACTGTCACCAGCCCCTAAAAATGTTACTTCCATGATAAACCTAAAGATGGTTGCTTCACCAGCAGATCCTAAAAATGATAGTATGTCATCTTCTGAAGTTTTATCTTTGGAGCCTCCCTACAAAGAGAAACACGTTGTCCATCTTCCTGAAAAGGTATGCGTCACACTTTGTTCACATTGCTCTCCTGGATAGTCTTTCTCTCTCAAAGCCTCACTGAAGGTGTTTCATTCGGTTCTATAGGCACTAATCTGAGTTGGTTGTACTTGAGGTCTTATTCTTTTTTCAAGAGGGTCACAAGTATTTGAAGGGCACAAGTGATCCCTTTTAAACACGAGTGAGGATGTGTGTTTTAGACCTGTGGTCTTAAAATGTCAGTTACTCTTGAATTCTTTATAAGAGAGATGCTGGAAGAAACTTATGCTCTGGTATTTAAAATACTGCAGTCTTTTGTCTGTTGAATTTACATTGCTACAAGTACTGATAGCAAAATAGTTGTATGCCCCATTTTGCAATTATCTAGTATGCTAATTGATTCTTGGTTACTTGCAGCCTACTTACTGTAAGATAGCATTTCAGAATTCATTTTTTCTTTTCAGTTCAAGTAATTTTAAGCTGTTATTTTTCAGTCTTTAGATTTGTTTCTTGAAGAGCGTTTTGTAAGGGGAGGCTAGATTTTGTTCTTGATTTTCTTTCTATATTGATATATTATTTTAGATTGAAATATGGGGTAGTATTTGTTTTGTACTGGATTCCTATCATTTTGAGTATTGGGATACTTTTCAGTATCCAAAGTGTCTTAGACCATCCCACACAAAAAAGAATTGTGTGTTTATACTTGGTTGATTGAGGGAATCTGCGCTGGTGACAATTAATGGTGAAGTTAGACCGATGTGCCTGTTCCCTGCAGCTTCATGCACATACTTCAGGAACACAGGAGGTGGTGGTGAGACCCCCTCCAAGCAGACATAGAGACTGGCCAGCTCCAAGGCCCCATCGACATCTGGGCGCCGGTTACAAACAGGCCACCATGTTACCATCTAAACCAGCATTTAACACTCTAAGAGTTAACAGATTTTATTTTCCTAGCATTAAAAAAAATTTTTTTTTAATTTCATTTTTTTTATTTTTTAAATCATGAGACTATGGTAACACATTTACAAGAGATTAGGAAAATACAGAACAAAGTTACATATAGTTCCTACTATATATTACAATTGTTTAAGTAGATAAATTAAGATTTTTAGTTGGAGTTTCAGAATCAGATGCTCAGAAATGAATGAATGAATGTACAGAGAAGTAAGAGACTATGCTGCTGCTGCTGCATCGCTTCAGTCGTGTCCGACTCTCTGCGACCCCAGAGACGGCAGCCCACCAGGCTTCCCCGTCCCTGGGATTCTACCGGCAAGAACACTGGAGTGGGTTGCTGTTTCCTTCTCCAATGCATGAAAGTGAAAAGTGGAAGTGAAGTCGCTCAGTCATGTCCGACTCTTAGCGACCCCATGGACTGCAGCCTACCTGGCTCCTCTGTCCGTGGGATTCTCCAAGCGAGAGTACTGGAGTGGGGCGCCATTGCCTTCTCCAAGAGACTATGCTAGACCTGAATAAAAATTATTTTTTAATTAAAGGTGTAAGAGAAGTTTATTGTTAAGAAGTTCCAAAATAAAGATTAGAAAATGAAGATCACTGGTAATCTTATGACCCAGATCACTTTGCATTGTGGTCATAATGTTTTGGTTGTTTTCTCCCCTTCCCTCTAAAACTTTCTGTGTTGTGAGTTTTTATTACTGAAAAAGCACTTGTAATATTACAAAGATCTAATCATGGGAAAGGTCCTTGTCCTATAGCCCTTTGGTCCGCACCCCTCCAAGAGCCTTCGTTAGCAGCCTGCTGTCTGTCCCACCTTTTGTTGTGTTGTGCTCAGTCTCTCAGTTGCGTCTGATTCTTCACAACCCCTCAGGCTGTAGCTCATGACGCTCCTCTGTCCATGGGATTTTCCCAGCAAGAATACTGGCGTGGGTAGCCATTTCCTCCTCTGGGGAATCTTCCTGATCCGGGGATTGAACCTACATCTTCTGCAGTGCATGCAGATTCTTTACTGCTAAGTCACCCAGGCAGTCCTCTGTTCCACCTTAGGGCTCCTGAAAACAGAAATAAATAAAGAAGTTTATTTAGCTTAACTTTTTTTTTTAAAGAACAGAAATGGGATAATTCTATACATATTACATATGAAACTTGCCTTTTTCACTTAACAGGCTACCATGGATGGCCTCTCCGGGTTAGCAGATAAATATTCTTTTTGATAGCTATTGAGACTTTTTACCTCTGAAGGGTGAGGTCTCATTGGGGCAAAGCAGGGTCTCAGACATTAAAAATGTCCCGTCTTCTTAGAGCTGCCATTCTATTGGAGAGAGACTAGCCGTCTGCAGACCAAGACAGAGTTTGTCAGATGGAGATTAGTGCTCCAAAGACGATGGAGAGTGAGAGGTTAGATAGAGGTGGGATGACTTTTGAGCTAAAATGAGGAAGTAAATGGTAGTCTAAATCCAGCTATGTGAGTGTTAAGTGCAAAGGGCCCGAACCTAAAGCATACTTGACCTGACTGAGGAAAGGCCAGGGGGCTGAGCGGAGAGTGAAGGTGATGAGGTCAAATTCTGCAGGTCTGGGATGAGCCCAGAGGTCTAAGTCACAGGCTACATTGGTGATCCTGAGGTACAGTCAGGTTTAGGAGCCATTGGGCTGTGGTGATGGAAGTGGCACACCTGGATTCATGCAAGGGCTTCAGGTTGATATCAGTAGGGTCATTATCATGACCTCCTCAAGCTGAAAACTTAGGTCCAAATCCACCTGTTTCTGCGCACTTGGATGTGGCATCTGCTTTAATGAATTTTTTCCTTCAGAGTCATTCTACCAAATGATGGCTCTTTGGGAAATAGAGAGTAAGTCTGAGTAAAGTTGCCATGTGGCTGTACAACTTGATATTTTAATTTTATTCTGATGCATGGAATTAAAATGTTTATTGAATGCTCTAAAAACCATAATTTTTGCTTTTTTGTTTGTTTTTGTTTTGTTGTTGTTAGTCCAAAGCATCACAAGGTGGCAATCCTGAGCAAAATGAAGCCTCAAGAAAGAATAAGAGAAAGAAAGAAAAGTCTAAATCAAAATATGAAGTCCTGACAGTTCAAGAGCCACCAAGGATTGAAGTACATTTATATTTATTACTCACCTTGTATGATATAATAAATGGGTCTTCCTTAATAGAAATACAGGTTCATACTGGTTGCCCAAGTAAAAAGTCTCTAACATTTTTTTAAATAATTGTTTTCCTAGTGCTAAAAAAATAGATATTACCCACTTTCTTCACTCCTTCAATTTGGTGTCTCCAGCACAGTGCCCATCTCATAGCAGGCACTCAGTAAATATCTGAAAAGAATGAATGAGTGGTCTAGAGACAAAACTGCTTGTATTGAAATTTATGGTGTATATGCCATACTACCAATATGCACCATACCCCTCAGTGTCTTCTGACTTGTTTTTCCTTTGCTTTGGCATGCTTGCTTCTGCAGGGCCTCATTTTCTATCTAGATGTCTTGTTATAATGTGCTCCACTATAGAGAGAAACTTACAATACCATTAGTCTATTGTGGGCCTGGTCAAGAAGAGAGTATCACGAGCTTCCAAAAGTCTGCTTTAAATTGTTGTCCTGTGATACTCCAAGAAGGTCCTTGTTCTCCAAGGAGCCATCTTGGCTTCTGATTATGTTTCTCCTGGGTCGGGAATTATCAGACTCAATAGCCTGGTGCTGACAGGAAGGGTCTCAGCAGTGCTCTCCAGACCACCAACTTAGAGTCAAGCACAAGGTGTTCACACAAACTTGAGGGGCTCCCAGGGCTTTTGAAACATTTCCTTGAGAATAATGGGATTACCTGTTTGAAAACCTGTGACTGCATTAGAGCGTTATTGTTTGGGCCAACAAATAATTCATGTTTCCGCCCCTCATTTTTCACATAATTTCTCCAGGGTGCCTAAAATGTTGACAAAAGTACATAAAACGTTTTTAAATGATTTAAACATTGTTTAGAGACTTGTTTCTTTTTTCTAGCCTAGGATCAGCACACAGGACAGGATGCTTAAATCTCCTAAGTCCAAATTGATGGTTTCCCTAAAGAAAACATAGCTGAAGGATGGTGATTGAACACTCTTGTGTCAGGATGGTTAGAGGCAGTTCGTAGACTGCTTGGTGAACCCATCCTTGAGGGCCTCGCGCTCTCTGGGGGCAGGGGCATTCAAACTGAGATGTTTAACTTTGTTCTAAAAGTGAAATAAAGCCAAAGTAGTTACATTAGTTTTTTTTTTTTTAAATAATACCTTTGAGCACTTCTATAGGAGATTTTTATGGAAAGAAAATACAAGCGAAGAAGAGATTGTAGTTGGGCTTATTTGATTCTTGCGATGTGTGAAGAGCTAAAGGGTATGTGGTTTACTTAGGATGCCGAGGAATTTCCCAATCTGGCAGTTGCATCTGAAAGAAGAGACAGAGTAGACTCACCGAAAGTTCAGTCTAAACAGCAGCCACAGGTAATTTTTAGATTGAAACCGCAGTTGGTTTAGGCTTAACTTTTCTTGCTAAACTAAAACTCTCAAGAGCGCCTCCTTTCCAGACATCTTCCTTTATGGGCACAGGTGGTTTTGTTTCGATTCATTTCTTCATTGGGGAACCGTATCCAGTGTGTTGAAACAAATTTGCTCTGAAGCCAGAACTGCTTCCTCACTTTTGAAATGAGATGATTGGTAACTGCTACCGCTGTATCAGAAAAGAAGGGAACACATACTGCTTGTCTAAGTTTGATTTAAAGAAAAACATTAACTTAGTGTGTTCAGGAAATAGAAGAATCCTTTTGTGAGGCAGTTCTGTCTGACAGAAGCATAGTCAAGTAGTCAGGATCAGAGAAAGAGATGAGTCTCCTTGTACCTCAGCCCCGCTGTGGATTCAGGAGTGAGTCTGCATTTCGTAATCCAGATGGGGGAGCTTGTGTACTTTGAGCATTTTCATTGTCCTTTTGCCTCTCAAAGCGGGGTGGTTATTTTCACGTTTATGAAGAGTAAGATTCTTACCCCTGTAGCTTTGCATTCCCACGTTGTAGTTTGGCCCTCTTCCGCCCTGCAGAGGTCTCCGTAGGAGCCGGTGCTGTGCTTAGCATTCCTCTCTTGCTATGAGCGCTCACCCAGTGTGACTTTGGCATCAGGGAAGAGAAAAGTGGCTGGAGGGCAGGAGTGGAAGCGCTAAAGCACAAGAGACAACATGCCCATACAGCCTTTATATAGTCTCAAAACCCATGTCACAGTTATTTCAGAAATAACACTTGTTGAGAGTATATCTGACTTTGTGCCTAAATTTAATACTTTGGACTTGTGTACATTTTTTGTTGTGCCCCTATGATTCCATGGTAGGTAGTTTTGCTCACTTAGGCAATTGGAGAGCAAAAGGTGCTAATGAGGCAGTAGTACTAACCGGCTAGCCTCACACAGACTTTGTAGCCAGGGACTTTATTCCAGCCTTTGTTCCTTATCTGTAGATGTATGCTGTTATTTATTCATAATGGAAGTGCAAATAGAAGTGTCAGTGGTTTAATTAAACCAGTGTTAAGAAAGGAGAAGGAAATAAGCAACCTCTGTGGTAATATTGGCAGATAATTTGGAATTGATGGGTCTTTTCTTTGATTATTTTTAATATCAAGATTTTTATAGTCTGTCTTTTTTTATCCTTAATTATATGGCTTTTTGTTATAAAATGAAAAGTACAGTTTGTAAAATAAAGTATTATGAGTAAACTTCTGATTTTTAACTTTTTAGAATAATTTTAAAAGTAGTAGAAAGAAAAGCCAGATTCCAGTACAGTTGGATTTGGGAGGAATGCTAACCGCACTGGAAAAGAAGCAGCACTCCCCGAATGCAAAGCAGTCTTCCAAACCAGTGGTATTCTCAGGTAAAAGAGCGTGTTCATTTCAGACAAATAATTGACGTCTTTTTCAGATAACTATTTTGTGACGGTCTTCTCTTGTAATCAAAAGTTGAATGAGTGAAAGTCACTTAGTTGTGTCCAACTCTTAGCAGCCCCATGGCCTATAGCCTGCCAGGCTCCTCTGTTCGTGGAATTCTCCAGGCCAGAATACTGGAGTGGGTAGCTGTTCCCTTCTCCAGGGGATCTTCCCAACCCAGGGATTGAACACAGGTCTCCCACATGGCAGGCGGATTTTTTACCATCTGAGCCTCCAGGGAAGCCCAATCAAAAGTTACTGATATATAATCAAAATAGTGTAGTGCTGGAATGAAGATAGATGTAGACCAGTGGAATAGAATTGAGAATCCAGAAATAAACACACATACCTGTGGCCAGTGAATTTCTGATTTGGAGTATTGAGTTTGTTAAAAGGACAAAGAACGGTCACTAAAAAAATGGTACTGGGACAACTGTTTTAGTATTTCCACATGCTAAAACAATAAAGTAGTACTGTTAACCTCACACTATATACAGAAAGTAACTCAAAATGGATCACATTTTAAATATGAACTAAAACCTTGAAACTGTTAGAATAAATAAAACAGGATAAATCTCATGACCTTGGATTAGATAATGCAGTTTCAGAAAGGACTCCAAAAGCACAGACAACAAAAGCAAAAATAGGTAAATTGGATTTCATGAAAATTAAAAGCTTGTGTGCCAAATGATGTTATCCAGACCGAAAACAGCTTGCAGCATGGGAGAAAATATTTAAAAAGCATATATCTTATAAGCATTTACTATACAAACATATTAGAATTCCTATAGTTCAGTAACTCTTATTACAGAATGGGCGAAGCTCTTGAAAGACATTTCCCCATTAGGAGATATACTTATGGCCAGTAACACACAACAAGATGCTCAACACCATTAGTCATTAGAGAAATACAAGTGAAAACTACATGGAGGTAATTCTTCAAACTTACTATGATAACTAATCAGAAATGTGGAAAATAACAAGTGTTGATGGGGACTTGGAGAAATTGGAACTGTTGCTGATGAAAACATTAAATTGTGTACTTGAAAAATAGTTTGGTGATTCTAGAACACTTAAGTAGAGAGTTGTCACGTGACCTAGCAGGTACACTCGTCTGAATGTATCCGAAAGAATTAAAAACAGAAACTCAGTCACTTGTACACCAGTGTTCATAGCAGCATTATTTGTAGTAGTCCAGAGGTGTAAGCAGCCCAAATGTGTATCAACAAGTGAATGGGAAAACAGAAGGTGGTATATACATATAGTGGAATACTCAACCTTAAAAAGGCAGGAAATTCTGTCGTAGAAAGAATGTAGATTAGAGGTTACCAGGGGTTGAGGGGAGTAGGGAATGAGGAGTTACTGTTTAATGGGGACAGATTTTTATTTCGGGGCATGAAAAAACTTTGGAGATGCGTAGTGGTGATGGTTGCAACAATATTTTGAACATGATGCCACTGAATTATGAAGTGAAGAATGGTTAGAATAGTGGGTTTTATATGTTTTTACCACAAAAATTTTAAAGTTAATTAAGTGTGATGGTTTTAAGAAATAGATCTTATTAAAAGATGGGTTTTCCACTTGATGTGATGACCTGATGAAAATCTTATAAGTGCCCTGTACAGGTTATAAAGCTGCATTTGGTAGAAATGAATTACCTGCTTGTCCATGGGAACACAGCAGGTGGCAGTGTTAACTCCTTAGTGATGTAGTCATTTTCTCTGAATCATGCCTGAGAGCCAAGACAGTTAAAATTGGTAATATGTCGTACAAAGAAATAATGTTCATTTGCGACCATAGGCTTGTAGATGTGTTTCCCTCTGAGGTGGTTTAAAAGTGAAAAATAGGATCCAGGAAATGATGAAGCTTACTTTTTTTTTCCCCTGAAACATTTTAAAGCAATTCATCACGTAATTTTACTTATAAACCCCTCCTTCTGGAGAGGGAAATGGCAACCCACTCCAGTATTCTTGTCTGGAGAATCCCACTGACGGAGGAGCCTGGTAGGCTACAGTCCATGGGGTTGCAAAGAGTCAGACACGACTGAGCGACTTCACTTTCACTTTCTGGTGATAATTTTATTATGGCAGCAATCCTAGAAAGAATAAACATAATTTGTTTCCTCAAGGGAAGGGGAAGGGAAGGGAAATAGAATATTTTTGTTTTTTCCAAAAATTTTCAAGCATCTGGAAAAGCTGAATAAAATCCTGCAGTGAATACCCATGTACTCACCACCTAGACTGTATAGTTGTTCCTAATTTTTTTTAGTCACATAACTTTTCCAGAGGGTCAACCAACTATATATCTTGCTGGATGTGAGTGTGTATGTGTGCTCAGTTATGTCTGACTCTTTGCTCACATACAAAGAGTGTGTGTGTGTACGTGCACTGTAAGCTCACCAGGCTCCTCTCTCCACGGAATTTTCCAGGCAAGAATACTGGATTGGATTGCCATTTCCTACTTCAGGGGATCTTCCCGACCCAGAGGTCAAACCCATGTCTCTTGTGTCCCCTGCATTGGCAGATGGATTTTTACCACCACACCACCTGGGAAGCAACCTGGATACTTGTAAAGTTTTATTAGAACACAGCCAACACACATTTATTTAAATATTATCTGTGGCTGCTTTTGAACTAGAGTGGCATTTGAGTGTTGGAATACACGTATGCTCATTAGCTTAAACTATTTACTCTCTGGCCCTTTAAGGAAGTTTGCTGATCCCAGTCTATCCATCAGTTTATCCAATATCAGTCTATTTGTATTCTGTTTTTGCTGCCTTTCAAAGTAACTTGCAGACATCAGTATATTTTACCCCCAAGCATGCATATCATTAATAAAGTTCAGTATTTGTGATTCCTATTTTCCTTTGGTGGCAAAATACACATTTAATGACATGCACAGATCTTAGATGTATCATTTTAAGAGTTCTGGCAAATATATAACTTGGTAACCCAAACTTCTGGCTGTGTAGAACATCACCATCACCTTTGAATTTGCAGCCCCTTCCCATCCCAGTCAGTCCCTGCTGCTACTTGGTAGGCAGCCAAGGTTCTGATTTATTTTTTTCTGCCATTTCCTGCCATAGACTGTTTTTTTCTGCTCTAGAATTTAATATAAATGAAATCTTTGTTGGTGGAGGTGGGAGTTTTTTGAAGCTGAAAATTCTAAAGTTCTAAATGCTGTTTCTCCTATGCATTATTTTATATGGGCTGCTGAATGGTATAGTCAGAAGTTTCCTAAATAGCCTTCTCATAGGTATAGCAGAAATAAATCCTAGTGAGTTTCATAGTGACCTTAATTAAAAGCCCAGAGTACAAATTTAAAATGTGTGAATGCAGTTAATTTAGTCTAAGTGTACAGTGGCTGAGGCACCAGTTGACAACGTGTCCGTGAATCCAGTATTTCTTTTTCATGCAGTATCCCCAGGACTGCCAGCAATGGCACTACTTGGGAGCAAGCTGAAAGTGCAGGTTCTGGGAACACCTCTGATGTGGTACACTTAGAACCACTTGGTATGGGATGGGCAATAGGTGTTTTTAACAAGCACACAGTGAGATTTTTGGTTTTGTTTTGTCCTTGTTTTTCACTTTTTGTGGTGGAATATTTAAAACATAGTTAAAAGTAGAATATGATGAAGACTGCCACCATATGCCCATTACCCAGCTCCATCAGTTACCAACATTTTGCCAGTCCTGTTGCATTTGGAACTCTTTTATTTTCCCCTGAAGTACTTGTAGACATCATATCATTTAGCCTGTAAATATATCAGTCAGTATCTCTAATTGATGGTGATTTTATTTTTAATTGATCCATTCTACCATTCTCCCTTCTAATAATAATGAAAATTATTTTTTTGTTAGCATTTTGTATCCAGTCTATATTTAAATTTTTTTCTCAATGATTTTGGTGATTCTTTTCATTTCAGGATCATACATCACATGTATTAATAATTCTTAAATGTATCAAAGCTTAGGATCACTGCCTTCTTAGATATTCCTCCTTCAAAATTACTTTGCTCAGTGTCTGTTTGGGAAAGATTTGCAGTGTTGGCCTTTTCAGAAAAGTCAAGAAAGTGCTTGGTCAGCATCTGATTCTGAAAAATGTAGTTTCTTGGGGAGCCTGCAGGGAAGCATGTGAGCTACCAACTGAATGTTCTAGACCTCCAGCCAAAGGTAAAAGCAAGAAAAGTGAGGGAACTACCTCTGAGGCTATATAAGGTGGCTCTTCTGCAGCTAGATTCAAGTTGGACCTTTTAGATGGAATTGTATATGAAGTCCGAGACAATTTGGCAAGAAGTAGAGACCCTCAGTCAGATGATATTTTTAAGTAGCTTGAGGTTGTTAGATTGTAAGGTTGGTTATTGGGTTTTTGGGTTTTGATAGTAGTGAAAGGATGTTTTGGCCACAGATCCCAGTAATGCCCAGATACATGTCCATCATCTTTCTTTTTGACATCAGTAATGGAACCATTCTTAGCAGAAAATGTAAAAATTAGCTAAGAGGAGTTCAGTTTCTCTTTATTTTTAGATTTAGTGCAGTTCAGTTCATTTGCTCAGTCATGTCCGACTCTGCGACCCCATGAATCGCAGCACGCCAGGCCTCCCTGTCCATCACCAANCAAACCTGAGTTTGGGTTTACCAGGTTGGATTTTCCTGAACTGCAGAGTCCAGAGAACAGTGAGATACCAAAGATACAAAAGCAGCCCAAGTGGGGGCCTTTACGCTCCACCCCTACTGACATTTCTCTTCTCAGAGAAATGGGGACACGCTCTGCAGGGTTATCAGAGTCCAAAGCATCACAAGGTGGCAATCCTGAGCAAAATGAAGCCTCAAGAAAGAATAAGAAAAAGAAAGAAAAGTCTAAATCAAAATATGAAGTCCTGACAGCTCAAGAGCCACCAAGAATTGAAGATGCCGAGGAATTTCCCAATCTGGCAGTTGCATCTGAAAGAAGAGACAGAGTAGACTCACCGAAATTTCAGTCTAAACAGCAGCCACAGAATAATTTTAAAAGTAGTAGAAAGAAAAGCCAGATTCCAGTACAATTGGATTTGGGAGGAATGCTAACCACACTGGAAAAGAAGCAGCACTCCCCGAATGCAAAGCCGTCTTCCAAACCAGTGGTGTTCTCAGCTGGGGCAGTGCCCGTCCTCTCCAAAGACTCCATGTCAGGGAAGAAGGGCCACCGCCTTGCCCAGGTGAAGACCCCGCACAACCCGTTAGACTCCACCTCCCCCATGACGAAGAAAGNGAGCCTGGCAGGTGGGGGGTGGCAGCCTGAGCTGTGTGTCCCTGCTGTGTTGCAGTTGGGGCAGTGCCCGTCCTCTCCAAAGACTCCATGTCAGGGAAGAAGGGCCACCGCCTTGCCCAGGTGAAGACCCCGCACAACCCGTTAGACTCCACCTCCCCCATGACGAAGAAAGGGAAGCAGAGGGAGGTCCCCAAGGCCAAGAAGCCAACCCCATTGAAGAAAATTATTTTGAAAGAACGGCAAGAGAGGAAGCAGCAGCGTCTCCAAGAAAATGCTCCTCGCCCAACTTTTCCCAGTGGTGACGTGCAGGATGTGCAGGATGAAGAGAGTGGCACTGATGAGCAGCTCCTCGGCCGCCTGGCGCGTTAGGGGAAACGAAAGAGTCTGTGTCCTGTGTTCCTGTGGTGGAGAGCAAGTCAGAGGAGCAGCCGGGAGCTGAACCCCAGAAGGAGACGGNGATCCCCAAGGCCAAGAAGCCAACCCCATTGAAAAAGGTGTGTGGTGTTTTGTTTGAAATCGGGCACGAGTAAACTTGTAGACTGCTGTATCCATTCTACTTCTTTCGACTCT
This sequence comes from Neotragus moschatus, assembly GCA_006410615.1. NCBI lineage: Eukaryota > Metazoa > Chordata > Mammalia > Artiodactyla > Bovidae > Neotragus > Neotragus moschatus. The sequence goes on along the minus strand of SJYA01001386.1, from coordinate 296,818 downwards.
TAGGTTTTTAGATTTTTAAGATTTACTCTCATTTGAACCTGCTCTTAATTAAGATGCATGCATGATTCTCTGAAAGATGATCCCTCGCTCTCCCCTCATGGTATGCAGAGCACCTCAGCTGCTGGAGGGGGAGGCCTTATTTATCTATTCATTTCATACATATTCATGTCCATACTTTGGAGTGACATGAACAGAAATCCAGAAATGGGGGGAGTCTGTTCTCCTTTACATTTTTTACCCTCATCCTACCCCGAGGCGTTGTGTCTGATGCTCTGATTTGGTAAATATTGGACACTTCCTGCCACATGTCTTTGATTTAACTCTCAAAGCAGCCTGTGGGATATGGTGAGTCTCAGATGGAGGAAGGCGTGTCTTGCCTGGGGTCAGACTGAGCTGCACAGTTGCATCGGAGCCCAGGTCTCACATGCACTGCTCTGTTTCCCCAGGGGAGCCTGCTGTTTCTGGGCCATGGGAGAGAGGATTGGGCTGCTCACAGGGAGGGGGCAGGCAGCGAGGGGAGTAAGGGAGTAAGGGCACAAACAGGCACAGTGTCAGCAAGCTGAATGTGGGTGGCTTATTTCACAGAAGAGCTTATATTCAGATCTGAGTGTTTAGGTGTTTCAGTCGTTTATTTAATTTTAAAGATTATTTTGAAAGAACGGCAAGAGAGGAAGCAGCAGCGTCTCCAAGAAAATGCTCCGAGCCCAGCTTTTCCCAGTGGCGACGTGCAGGATGTACAGGATGAAGAGAGTGGCACTGACGAGCAGCTCCTTGGGCCGCCTGGCGCATTAGGTATTGAGCTCCATTGGTTTGCTTCTTAAAGAAGCCCTTGGCGGGAGTGACCGTGTGCGCAGCCAGTTGTCTGGCCTTTGCCCAGCCCTGGTCCCTGTGTGGTAAAAGCACGTGGGCCTTGAGCCTTGGGAACGCAGACGTTTTTCAGTGTCCTAACTTGACAGTAAAAGGACCTCCCTGTGAACAAGTGGAGCTTCTGGTGCCTCTGCTTTTTGGGGCTGTGAGAGATAAAGGGGTGAAGCACCTGAGCTTGATGTGAGTGATACTCGATGGTCCTTGCAGTTTGAAATGGCCATGAGAATTAACACTGTTAACTGCAAAGCTGCTTGCCCACAAGTGTGTGAGACGTGTCATTCCAAAAAAAATGGGTTAAGTAAGCTGCTTATTGAATTATCCTTTCAGAACGGTACACAGATCATACCCAGTTCAGAAGCAGAATGGCCCCCCAGTCCCCATGATTCTGGTCCAAGGCCTCACCCCTGTCTACAGTTCACCTATGAGCTTTCAGGCTTCATTCCAGTGGAATCTTAGCTGTTGTTCTGGCTGGCAGTATGTCTGTGGCTTATAAAAGTAGTTTCTGATTGTCAGTGTGGCATAGCATTCAGGTGTACAAATATGCCAGGTGGCACGTGGGTGTTGTGCAAGTTTCCACTTGAGCTCCGTTAGAAGCAGAGATGCTGTGGCAGCTTGGGGTGTATATGAGAAATGCGAGCACACCTCCTGCTGAAATTTCCCCCTGGTGCATCTCCAACTTGAGTCCACTGCCATCCAGCCTAGAGGCCCCTGCCACACAGGCTGCCCAGGGTTTTATGAGCTACACCCATGGGTGGTGGAGAGGCCAGCTGCTGAGTCCAGGTGCTCTGGCGATGCTGTTGGGGAGGCGCTCTCGCATTTCCTGCCCCAGGCCCCTCAATCTGTGCACTGAGCCCTGCGGGGCCCTGCTTTACCTTCTTTCTCTGAAACCCCAGGGGAAACGAAAGAGTCTATGTCCTGTGTTCCTGTGGTGGAGAGCAAGTCAGAGGAGCAGCCGGGAGCTGAACCCCAGAAGGAGACGGAGGCCTGCCCCAAGATCCACAGCCGGCGGTTCAGGGAGTGAGTGAGCCGGGGCATTGGGCTCCTGTGGGACCTGGGGCGCTGTGCTCACTCTGATCTTGGGCCTCGAGTTCTTTGCCCGCCTTGCTCAGCACAGTACAGCTGGGCCATGCTGTTGTGTCCCTCTGGTGGAAGGTGGCTAGGACCTGGTCTTAACACATGCCAGGGCTACATAATCTGCTCACGAGAGGTCTCTGTCCTCATTCCGTGATTCCAGAGGTGCCCTTGAAGCCACTTTTGTGATTGGGAACGGGTGGTAAGGGGACAGTTCATGATGTGAGATCCCTTTCTGTGTGTCATTTCTCAGGGTGCTCCGCCTCTTTCCCTCCTGCTTTTCTTCAGGGTAGACTCTGTGGATGTTAGTCTTCACGAGGAGAGGTGCTCGGGAGTGGCTGCCCTGGGGATGTGGGGCCCGGAAGTCTTTGTCCCTTGTGGTTGGGGATGGGGAGGATGCCTCCAACCATATCTTTTATAAAATTCTGTCAGTCAGGAATCCTACCTTTTTGACTGCTGTTACTCAAGCGTCTGCCTGCAATGCAGGAGACCCGGGTTTGACTCTTGGGTTGGGAAGATTCCTTGGAGAAGGAAATAGCAATCCACTCCAGCACTCTTGCCTGGAAAATCCCATGGACGGAGGAGCCTGATAGGCTACAGTCCCTGGGGTCGCAAAGAGTCGGACACGACTGAGCGACTTCACTTTCACTCATCAAAGCATGGTTTCTTGAGAGGAGCCGAACTGCCCACACCTCATCTGAGGTGTGCCGGGAGCAGCATGCCAGACTGTCACAGCCAGAGGAAAGGTGACCGTGTCTAATGTTCCTTTCAGCTACTGCAGCCAGATGCTCAGTAAAGAAGTTGACGCCTGTGTTACGGACCTGCTGAAAGAGCTGGTGCGTTTCCAAGATCGTATGTACCAGAAAGATCCAGTCAAGGCTAAGGCCAAGCGCCGACTTGTGTTGGGGCTGAGGGAAGTCCTCAAACATCTGAAGCTCAGAAAGTTGAAATGCATCATCATCTCTCCAAACTGTGAGAAGATACAGTCGAAAGGTAAGGGTACCATGTGATCCCTCGTGTGTGGCTGCTGCAGTTCATGCCCTCTGGCCGCCACACCCTCATCAGCCACTTGGGGTTGGGGACCTCGGAAGTGCAGTTAGCTTCATTTTCTTTTAGTTGAGTTTTTTAAAATTTACTTTTAATTGGAGGATAATTGCTTTACAGTTCTGTGTCACACATAGCATGAATCAGCCATAGGTATACATATGTCCCCTCCCTCTTGAACTTCCTTCCCACCTCCCACCCCAAACCATCCCATCGCTGTAGGTTGTCACAGAGCACCAGGTTGAGCTCCCTGCGTAATACAGCAAATCCCCATTGGCTGGCTGTTGTACATACTTGTTTCCAAGTTGGCTGGATCACCAAGTGATCACTCTGAGCAGCTGGGCCCTGCAGTCTTCACGCCATGGCTCAGGCTGGCCCATGAGGACCAGAGAGGGTGTGTCGCCTCACGCAGCGGGCCAGGCGCCGTGCTGCTTTCCTTGGAGCTGGGGGGGTGGCGTCCCTCATGCCACAAAAATTTCGTGACTGGCAGCTAGGCAGTCCCTGCATTGGGCTTTTCCTCCATGTGTGACTAACTTGTCTGTTCACTTACTAAAGGTGTGGGTTTGTCCAAGCCCTTGGCCATCTTACTGATGCTGGAAGGTTGGTTCTCTTTTTTAGCATGTGATGTGCTGGGTGAGGTGACCAACAGACAGATGTCTGACATCTCCCTGGCCCTCAGCTGACCCACTTTGTGTCCCCTTGAGGTGCTCAGTAGAGGGGCTGTTAGGAGCAGAATACCATCACTCAGACAGTGGGCTTCCGTCTTAGTCTCAACATTCAGACTCCTCCTCTGGTCCCATTGCTCTCTCCCATGGTGTAGAGTTCCACTTGGCTGGAACAGCGCTTTCAGGGAACCAGTCCAGATCCCAGTGCTGAATCTTTTTCGGTTGCTGTTTCAAATCTGAACACTAGAGGTTTCCTGACTTGTCTGCAGCATCCAGGGGCCCTTGGGCAGCAGCTGGACCTGCTCATGGCCACCCCCATGGACTCATCCCCATGCTAGCTGGAGGCAGATCCAGTCCCTGCCATTGGAAAGGGCTCTCAGGTTCGTCCCTTTGGTTGTACGCTGGCGGTGTCCCGACCACAGTCCCGTGGCAGACGCTGGGCTTTACTCGGATCACCCCTCAAGCTCTCAGCCAGCTGCCTGACCCCCCCTTAAAGTTGTGGGTGCTGCAGGCATTCTGCAGCTCCTCCTCTGGGGCCGATACAGCTCTGTGCCCCCCATGCAGCTGTCATCTGGGGATGTGTCTTCTGGTGGGCTGTGGTGTGTGTGGGCTCTCACATACTCTCTTGTCTTGAGGCGTGTGCATCCCCCCGTCAGTGGCTTATGAGAAAAAATGGCGGGACATCTAGAAGATGGTGCTTGAAATCCAGTCTTTCCAATTTCTGACCTTTATTTCTTTTCTCCCTTCTCTCTGGAAGCTTATGGGAACTCCACTGTGCCCAGGGTCCTGGAGGTGGGACGGCGTGCAGGCAGTGCGCTCAGTCCTGGGACATGCTGCGGGGTTTGTGCTCTGACTCTCCCTCCTGTTGGTCCTCTCTCGGCTCCCTCTGGAACTGTGTTGCCCGGATGCTGGATCTCCTGCACTGTCATCCACTTGTTAGTTTTCTTCTTCTTTTCAGCTCTTCAGTTCTGTTTTCTGTAAGGATTCTTCAGTTATGCTTCTTAATCTTTAATTTCTGCTGTTATTTTTAATTTCTGGGAGCTATTTTTATTGTTCTCCAAAGTTCCTGTGTTTGTAGCGGTTGCTTCGTGGATGCGTTTCCTCCCTGAGAATCAGTGACGTGAGGGTCTCTTCTCCCTGCACAGCCTCCCTGCCGAGGTGGTTTGCTTTTTGAGCTCACGGTGGAGGTTTCTGCAGATGTGCAGGTCTGTTTGTTTGTCTTTAGCAGCTGCTGAAGCTGACTAAGGACTTGACTGGTGGCTGAGTGAATCCGCCTACCAGTGCCGAAGACTTGGGTTCGATCCCTGGGTCAGGAACATCCTCTGGAGTAGGAAATGGCAACCCACTCCAGTATTCTTGCCTGGGGAATCCCATGGACAGAGGAGCCTGGCGGGCTACAGTCCAGTGGGTCACAAGGAGTTGGACTCAACAAGTGACCAAGCAACAACAAAGCTGACTAGACTTCTGGGGGTGAGGCTGGCACTTAAAGGCTTTGAGCTGCCTTTGAGAGCAGTGGTTCTTGAACTGTAGTGAGTTACCTGGGAAGCTGATGGAAACATAGACTTCAGAGTTTCTCCCTGAGCAGGTCCAGTGGACCCCAAAATTTGTATTTCTAGTAAGTTCTTAGTTGCTGCTGCCACTTCAAGGACCCCAGGCTAGAACCTCTGCTGTGGGATGGCGACTGGGTTGCTGGTCTCTTGAAAAGCACCGTACTGCATGTATCTCTGATGCCACATCTCCTGGGGAAGAACTCTCTTACTTTCTGCTGGGAGTCTGGGGTGAAGGAGTGGAGGCCTTGACCTCTACCCTATGACCACCACCTCATCCTGACATTCACAGTTAGGAGTGTGGGCCCAGTGTCCTGCAGACCTGCCGCCCTGCTGCACCACAGGCCCAGCATCAGGGTGTTGGTTGAGTGAAGCAGGTCTGGACACCAGCTTGCTGTCACCTCATCTGAACTCCACACTGTCTCAAGTGTCCGGTGCTGCCAGTTAGTTGCCGAGTGCTGGGGGATGAATTCTAGGGTAAAGATGTTTTCCCACTGGTGCTTCTAGGTGTTTTCCCACTGGTGGCTTAGGTCAGCTGAGTCACCTGTTTGTGTTTCAGCTTCCAAAATTTTTTTACTCGTCTCAGAGTCTCCTGTGGATTTTCATCTTTAAAAGACAAACCAAAAATCGGGAATATGTGTATTCAGTCTAGTGGTCCACCTTGCTATTTCTCTAAGCCCCCACTCCTCTGATCATGCCAGAGAATGGAGCTGAGAGGGCATCTTAAGGATTTGTTAATGCATTTAAAATACGTTGTTTACTCATTTGTTCCTATTTTCTTTTTTGTTTTTTGCCTTGGGGCATAAGGAACTTGATTACATGTTCTAGGGATGTTTCTTCCTTGGTTAAGACAGCCAATAGAGTGTGGTCATTTTAAAGGTAAAATTGAGTATTACGGCCTGGGATTATGTTGAAATACTATTATTTGCTCAGAGTGGCATTTTGTCGAATAATTCTGAACTCAGACTTTAAATGGGAATTGTTGATTGGATATAGCATTTACTTGTTTTGTGTCACTGTGAAACTTTGAGAAGCTGGCACTTGGAGATATTTTTCAGCTCTCATGAATGAGGTTGGCTGGGAACAGGGCTGAGCAGAATCACTGAGACTTGGCTGCTGCGTCAGGGAAAGTGGTGCACGCCTGCAGCATCCTCTCCCAGGGGGAGTCAGACAGGACAGGCTGAATTCCCCAAACGAGATGCAGCGACACGTGTAAACTGTCCTGTCATCCACCAGGGAAGCGCAGCAGAGATAAGCATTCAGGGTTTTTATTGGGGATGGTCACGAGGGCACCCTCTGCCAGGCAGGTCCCCACATTCCAGGCTTGCAGAAGGAAAGCCAGTGTTTAGTGTAATCTGCATATGCATTTTGGGAACAGTAGTCACTCTTACCAGATGGGTTCACAGGGGCACCCCCAAAGCCCAAGTTAGGCACCAGCCAAGGGTCAGCCAAGTAAGCTGGCCTTTTTTAGGAGAGCAGCCATCTGGCCAGTCTTGTTATAGCTCTTTTCTGCATACTGCTCAAATAACCTCTCTGATCAGTTCCTGAGCTGGGGTGGACACAAAGCTGAGTCACCTTTGAGTGAGAGACCATGGAGCTGAAGTTTAGGAGAGTCGTCAGTCTCCTGTTGGAAACATTTTGCTGTAAGGAACGCAGCCATCACCTAATCTCTGGTCCTGCCTCCGCCTTTTCCCCACCTGCCTAGGATTAAATTTTCTTTGAAAAGTTCGTATCCCCAGAAGTTGCTTCCTCATCACCTTTGATCTCTGCAGGTAGATCTGGGGAGGGGATGGACAGATTAAAAGGATGTGGGGCTTAACCATTAATTCCCTATTAAATCAGCTGTGGAATGAATTCCCACTTCCCTCAAAAGCAGTTGTTTTTCAGTCACTAAGTCATGTCCAGCTCTTTGTGACCCCATGGACTGCAGCATGCTAGGCTTTCCTGTCCTTCACTGTCTCCCAGAGTTTGCTCAAACGCATGTCCATTCAGTCAGTGATACCATCCAACTGTTTCATCCTCTGTTGCCTCCATCCCCTCCTGCCCTCTATCTTTCCCAGCATCAGGGTCTTTTCCATTGAGTCGGCTCGTCATAATCAGATGGCCAGAGGATTGGAGCTTCAGCTTCAGCATCAGTCCTTCCAGTGAATATTCAGGGTTGATTTCCTTTAGGATTGACTGGTTTGATCTCCTTGTTCTCAAGGGACTCTCAAGAATCTTCTCCAGCACCATAGTTCAAAAGCATCAATTCTTCAGTAGTCAGTCTTCTTTATGGTCCAACTTTCTGTATAGTGCAACTCTCACATCCATACATGACTACTGGAAAAGCCATAGCTTTGACTCTATGGATCTTTGCAGGCCGGGTGATTTTCTGCTTCTTAATACACTTTCTAGGTTTGTCATAGCTTTTCTTCCAAGGAGTAGGCATCTTTTAAATTTGTGGCTGCAGTCACCATCCACAGTGATTTTGGACCCCAAGAAAATAAAATCTGCCACTGTTTCCACTTTTTCCCCCTATCTATTTGCCATAAAGTGATGGAACCGTATGCCATGATCTTAGTTTTCTCAATGTTGAGTTTTAAGCCAGCTCTTTAACTCACCCTCATCAAGAGGCTCTTTAGTTCCTGTTCGCTTTCTGCCATTAGAGTGATACCATCTGCATATCCAAGGATGGACGTGCATTTGAGAAGTTGTTCTTTTGAAAGAAAATTAGGTGATCATGTAATTAGGTACCAGGTGATAAGAGATCTTAAGAGATTTTTTCTTTCTCTGTAGATGCTCTGTGTTCCCTCAGGAAGTGGTCAGTTTGCAGAGGAGCCAGGGTAGGCCACACTGCCTCTAGAGGACACTGCAGCCACCACAGGCGGGCGTGCTGCTTCCTCCAGCCTCCCCCGGTCTTCGGCTGATTCTGTTAGCATTTTCTTGTGAAGCAAGGCTGAGCAGCTTTCCACTTGTTTAAGGGCTTGGCATTTTCTGTGAATTGTTGATCATTTGCCCGTTTGTCTTTCAGGATGTCAGTCTTCTAAATTCACATATACTTTTTTGTTGTTGTTGTTAATAATATGAGCCACTTTGGTTAAGAATTGTGAATATTTTTCCAGTTTGTCACGTGCCTGTTTTTCTTTAAGCCTCTTTGGTTAGTCAGAGATTAGGTGTGTATATGTGGATATTTTTGTTTGTTTGTTTTTATTGCATCTAGGTTTTATGTTATTCTTCAACCTTCTTACTCCAGGGTTGTTTTTTTTTTTTAAGTGAGTTTTTTCCCTTATTCTTCTGTGTTTTCATTTTTATTTATTTAGGCAGAATGCTTTGCAGTCTGAGATGGATTTTTGCAGAGGCTGACCCCAGCTGTCTCTTTGCACCTTCTGTGCTTCAGGGGGCTCTTGCTAACCTGCTTAAGTGCCACTTATTCGGATGATTTCTGGGCCTTCATTCTGTCACCCTGTATCCCATAATTTATGTTCTTACAGTTCTGTAGCAAGTTTTACTATCTGGAAATGCTAGCCTGACATTAATTTCTTTTTTCAAAAGGCCATTCTCATTTTGTGTATTTTGTCTTTCTCAAAAACAGTCCCACTTAGAGTAAGTTACAGTATAAAAAGTTTTAGGCTAACATAGCATTGACATACGATCATATTGGTTCGTTCCACCCAAGAGCATAGATGCCTTTGGCTTAGATTTCCTTTTGTGTTTCACTGGCATGTTGAGGCTGCTTTGTAAATCACTCACGTCTTGCTACATTTATCCTCACCTATTGTAGCCTTTGGTTGTACTTGTACGTGGAATCCCCTCTCGCATTCTGCGTTCTAGTTGGCTGAAGTTTGCACGTGTATGGGTGGTTTCTATGTTACTCTTGCACAGATGCCCGGATATGATTCTCCTGTTGGTAACGGCTTGTCGGTGTTGCTGGTTTCCGACTCTGCGTGAGCATCACTCACACACAGAGCTCCTTCACCCTCTCTGCCTGTAGTGCCACCCCTCCCTTCCCTACCCTCCTCCTGCCAGGCTGTGTCTCACTGGGAGGCAGGGTAGGATCACTCAGGGACCTCCCTGGGCTCCGGGTTTCCATCTTTTTAAGTGGGTACCGCCTCCCCTCTTAGGGTTTTGTGAGGATACAGGAGCCAATCCACCCAAGGCCATTAGATCCAGACCGGCACACGGTATTCAGCGAACATGGCTAAGGCTTCCTTGTCCCGTTTCACACAGTGCCAGCTGCTGGCTTGATGTGGACATATTTTATAGTGATTTATTGCTTTAGAAGTGTCTCTTGAACAGTTGATTTCTTCCACGTGGCCGAGAGTAACAGTGTACTCCACCGCAGTTACTGGCTTTCCTGGTGAAACCTGGCCTGGGGGGGAGTGTCACCCTCCATTGGGAAAAGCTCTTGACAGCCAGTGTCGCCAGTGTGCTCCTGGGAAGCCCTCCCCTGTCATTTTCCTTGTTTTCCGAGCAGGTGGGCTAGACGACACCCTGCACACCATCATTGACTATGCCTGTGACCAGAACATCCCCTTTGTGTTTGCTCTCAACCGCAAAGCTCTGGGGCGCAGCCTGAACAAGGCTGTTCCCGTCAGCGTGGTGGGCATCTTCAGCTATGACGGGGCCCAGGTGAGGCAGGGGTGCTGGCCTGTCTTGCTCTGGGAGGGAGTCAGGGGGGATGGTGGTTGTCTGCACTTCACTGGCAGAGTAGCCCTGAGTCCTAGGGGCCCCAGTCTTAAAAGCAGTAGCCTCAGTGGCTTGGTTTCCTTAAAAACCCAGAAGTGTGATTCCAATTTTGCTCTGGGCTCACTGGTGTCACAGAGGAGCCTCAGGAAGGCCTGAGGGCAACACCCCTGGCACATAGGCTGGCATCAACCCCCCTTTCCCTAAAGAGGGTGCCTTCGCGAGTTTGCAGGCGACCTCACTTGTACTCTGGTTTCTGCTCAAGGACCAGTTCCACAAGATGGTGGAGCTGACGATGGCGGCCCGGCAGGCCTATAGGACTATGCTGGAGAACGCGCGCCAAGAGCCGCCGGGCGAGCTCGGGCCCTGCGCCCCCACCAGCCCGCCCAGTCAGGGCCCCAGCTGCCCTGCGGAGGACAGCCCCCTGGCCCCCACTGGAAAAGAGGAGCCACACTACAGTGAGTGCTGGGGGAATGGAGTTGGGGCCCATCGTCCTCTAGGTCTTCATCGATGCTGATTGGACAGGGCGCCCAGGAGAGCAGCATGGCCACTGTGGCAAAACTAGCTGCAGAAAGCCTTGTTAAGCCCTGGCCCTGGTTTAAGAGGTGGTCTCAGATGTGGGAGAGGAGGGCTGGTCAGTGGGTATCTCAGACAGAGCTTCCTTGGGTCACATGGCACCTAGAGGGCAGCTGAGAGGACGGCTGTATCCCTGGTGGGTGGTTGTCAAGGCCGGAATGCACCGACCTGCTTCATTCTGTTAGCGAGGGGGAGGTTGCAGTTGAGGATTTTTGCTTGAGTCCTTTCCGGGCGCCACTTAGGGAGCCAGTTTGCTGGGCAGGCTGTGTGCTGCTTGCTTTCCAAGAGACTTCCCTGACTATGGTGGCTCAGATGCTAAACAATCCACCTGCAATGCAGGAGACCCGGGTTTGATCCCTAGGTCGAGAAGATTCCCCTGGAGAAGGCAGTGGCAACCCACTCCAGTACTCTTGCCTGGAGAATCGCATGGACAGATGAGCCTGGTGGGGTACAGTCCACAGAGTCGCAAAGAGTCGGGCACAGCTGAGCAACTGACCTTTCCCTGGCTGACCCTGCCTGTCTGTTAGTGGTGTGCTTTCTTGTTCCCAGTTCAAGTCTGGAGAAACCACGTGGAAGCGTACAGTCGGTGTTCCCTGGAGCTGGAGGAGTCGCTGGAGGCTTCAACCTCTCAGATGATGAACTTAAATTTGTAACAAGAGTTCGTTTCTGTGTATTTCTGTATTTGAGGTGCGGATGAGGGGTTGAAAGACTTTGGGGCCTTTTTCTTCTTCTGTTTTTCGTTGACTTACTTGTGTTGTGTACGGCTGTTCAACTGGGGAAGTAACCAACAGTGTTTGTAGCTGTCCAAGAGCTGCAAGTCCTGCGGAGGGGCACTCGGTAGGCTGGTGGAGACCCTCTCACAAAGCCTTGGGATGCAGCCTTGGCTCTCTGACCACAATATGAGTCTGGAAAATGCTGGACAAGGTGGTACTCAGAGTACTCTGCTGCTGTGGAACATCTCTCCATTGCAGGACAGCTGAGCCAAATTAGTTTGTGGACAGCAACAGCGGGCTGAGGCGATGTGGCTCGGAAAGTGGGGTAGTTCGACCCCGTGTTCCCAGTCCCAGTGACCTGCACAGCCCTGCAGAAGCCGTGGGAGTGGGGTACAGGGAATACTTTTCTCAGGATATGGCTTTTTAGCCAGAAGATTTGGGGATACTTGGAGGGTCTGCTAAAATGAGCCTCAGAAGGAAAATCAGTTCTCTAACCTGTGACCTTTTGACATGAATATTCCTTTTATTGTTTATTTTTCAAAGAAACAATTTTGAAGTTCCTAACTCTCAGTTTTGATAATTTACAAATATTTTCTTTCTTTTGTAAATGAACACATTGTGAATGTGGTTTCTTAGCGGCCAGAAGGATAGAAGTTTACTTTCATATTTTCCTGTAAGTAAGAGGGCTTATTTATTTTGAATAAAGAGTGATTATTTAATTTCACTGGAGACTATGGTCACCTTGGTCTAATCAGTGCTTCCTACATCCTGATCTATATTTTGGGGGCACTCTTCTTTGAACTGAAGGGGGCCGAGCAGGAAGAGGTTTGCTGCGCTCCTATCTCTTGGATCTCGAAGGTAGTGACTGTGAAGTCTCCAGCCCTTAGAGATCCTGTTGCTGGACCCACCTTGGTCCAGCCTGCTGGCAAGCTGGTCACGTGAGAAATGGCAGGATCAGACTTCCACTGCTTTGCGTTTGTCAAGCAAGCAAGGTATCTTGTGGGCTTTGCAAGTGCTGTTAGTTGAATTCAGTCATGGCAGGTGCACTTTTGTGAGTGAGTGGCCTGTGGAAAGCAAAATAATGTGAAGTAACGAGTTGGAAGGGCATCCCGCGTGGGTCAGTGGTAAAGAATCCATTTGTAATGCAAGAGAAGCAGGAAACAACGACTCAGTCCCTGGGTTGGTAAGTCCCGAGGAGGAGGAAATGGCACCCTATTCTAGTAATCTTGTGTGAAAAATCCCATGGACAGAGCCCTGGTGGGCTACTGGCCGTGGGGTCAGAAAGAGTTGGACATGACCGAGTGATCAGAGCAGAGCACAGTGAGTGGGAAAGAGCCTGCTGTGGCCAGGGCTGGCGGCAAGGTGGAGGTTGTCTGTGTAAAGTACCAGTCTGTCTATTCATCTGTTGTTCCCAGTGAGTACCCTGCTCCCATTCTGAGCTGTTTCAGTGAGGAACATGCAATCTGGTCTAGCAAGCCCTCCATCCAGTCACAGGTTTCTCCCTCAGGGCCACCAGAAGGAACAGCAGCAGGGAGGGTCCCTGCCCCACTGTCCCCATCAACTGTGGTAGGTTTGAAAATAGATTATTTGAGAGTAAAGGTTCCATAATGAACTTACAGGCAGAAAGTTAACTTGTCAGCTGTGTTCAGCAGTCTAGAACTATAAAACTGATACATAAAAACCCACATTAAAAAGTCTCTGCTAGAGATGCAGGCTGTCTGCCTAGAGCCCCGAGGCCTCTGGGTCTGGTGGTCAGGTTAGCTGAACGAAGGAGGCGGGTTTTAACATCACATTAAGCTGCTAGGAGGGTTTGCTTCTCGTGTGACTTAACGCTGGGTTGCCCTGGCAGCCAGGGCATAGTGTCACTTTCCTGGCAGAGGCCACTGCCACAGGTGACACAGTGATCTACTCTAGATGGCACCACGGGAAGCAGGCAGGCTTTTCGAGTACAGACACTCTTCATGGAGCAAACGTTTCAATGGAACTCTTTTATTTTTTCCCTACAGTTCAGAGAATCAGAACTCGTAACTACCTTTCCCACCAGAACCCTGCATGCTAATATTATGATAACTGCAAGTGTCTGTTCCGATCCTAGCACCAAGGAGAAGGCCCTGCCCATAGAGCAGAGCAACCACCCCACACGAGACCCACAGCAAGAGTGGATGGATGTTGTACCAACAGTCTTGTCACAGTGCATCGTGGGTGATCTGTGATCCAGCTCGGCCTCTGTTGACAAGGCGGACCGGCAGCTCGGTGGTAACCAGGATGACTTTGACCCCAAAACCAGCCATCCTCAGAAGCCTTGTTCACAACGGATCCTGGAGGTGACTGGCTGGAAATGTGTGCTGCTCTTAAACAAAGGCACCCAGCTTCAGAACAAGGGGTCTGGAAACAGGCTGTGGTCATGAGGCCGAGGAGATGTCCATTTGCTAGGGTCGTGAGAAGTACCACTTAATTTAGCAGATTTTGGTATTATGATAGGTGAGCATTCCACTAAAAGCAGTCATTCTGCAAACAGTGCCTATAAGGTTCCAGGCTGAGCAGCCTCAGCCGCCACATTTACACACAGCAGTCTCCAGGTGCAGTGTGAGTAACTTGGAGACCCCATAGCACGTGGACAGAGTAGCCTCATTAGACCTGTACTGCCGTGAGCAGAGTGACTGGGACCCAGGAGACACAGACCTGCTGGCTTTTCCGTCAGACGGGCTCAACACCTGGGCCATGGCTGCGAGTGGACAGGTGCACATTTGGAGCTTTAGGAAGCAGGCTCTGACATTAGTGAGCAATAACACAAAGTCTCCCATCCAAGTTAGCGCCTGAGTTTGGACCTCAGCGTGCAAGGTTTAAGGCAAATTCTGGTCATCTGGAGCCTTGTCCCTCCTGCCTTATCTCTCAGAGTTGAGCAGCTGAGTGTGAAGAGGGCTCCAGAGCAGTAAAACCAGCAGTCATGAGAGCTGAGCTCACAATGGGCTGTGTGAAGGACGACCCATTGCAGGACACGAAATTAACAGACCTGTGGAGTGTAACAACAGTGCTTCTGGAAAAGGACCCGTCATGCACACTGCTGTCTTAACCAGAGTTCCTGTCTATAGCCTGTTAACCTCGCTTTCCTGCTCCTGCCAGACAGGCAATTCTGGCCCATCTAAGTACCTAATTAAAACAGATGTTTTGGCTGCTGTCGCAGGCCCCCTTAGGGCTCCATGTTCTCTGCTGTGCAACCCGAAGAGCTGTGTCCAGCAGACGGGGAGCTCACTGCCCTGAGGCCTCCGGGGCTGTGTGGCAGGTGGCAGCACCGTCAGCCTTGTCAGCACGGCTTCCTGTGGCTAGAATGCGTCCTGGTTACAGCTTTCCTGAAAGAACACCATGGACTTCAGTTGGTAGAACAGAAAAGCCTGGAACCTGCTTCCCATGTGCTCCCTGGGTAGGGGTGGGGGGTATGGTGGGGGTAGTGGTTCCAGGGTCCTGCAGGAGGGAAGCCTGGGCCTACTAAGCTCTGGGCTAGGGGTCAGGGTGACCATGGAGAGCTTCTTGTTGGAAGCAGCTGGCCCCACCTAACTTGGTTTCCTGTAAGAGCCCCCTCTCCCTCCCCCCAGGCTGGAGGGCGACAGGTAGAAGGGGTGTGGGTTTCAGAAAGCACAACTGCTTGGTGGGCCAGGAGGAAGCACATGGAGCCCCCTGGCAGGATGGGCCCCCAAGAGGGACAGCTGTCACCCCAGACCCCTGCCCTCCCTCAGGCCTGGCCACGCACCCACGCTTTCCTCCAACTCTGCATCATGCGGTCGTGCTCCCCAACCACGGCCCTCCAGCTGGCGAGCTCTCTGGTCCACCTCTCCTGCTGGGTAGCCTCTGCAAGATAGAGGGGGCGCTCCAGATCTCAGCTTCCAGGCCTTTGGGCCCCCGGGGTGGGGGTCCCCCTCCAGCCACAGAGGCCATGCTGTGAGCTGAGTGACACCTCTGCTGGGCTGAGCCGAGTGGGCTTGTGAAAGTGAAGTTGCTCAGTCACGTTTGACTCGGCGACCCCATGGACTGTAGCCTACTAGGTTCCACCGTCCATGGGATTTTCCAAGCAAGAATACTGGAGTGGGTTGCCATTTCCTTCTCCAAGAGATCTTCCCAACCGAGGGATTGAACCTGGGTCTCCCACATTGTAGGCAGACGCTTTACTGGCTGAGCCATCAGGAAAGTCTTGTTTACTCAGGCCTTCGCTTCCTGGCTGTGGGGGCTTCCCCAGTCATGTCCCCTGCTTGCTGTTCCCAGGCCCACCATCTCCCATGGCAGCTGCTCCCCAAGGCCACACTGGCCCTGTCCCCCACATCTCACTGGCATCTCTGGTGCCGCCAGGAGAGGGGCTAACTCCCCACACCTCATAGGGCACTGCACTCATCCTGGCAGGCTGGGGCTGCTGCCACCTCCCTTGAGGGAGATTGGTTGACAGCATTCGGAAACCAGCTTGGTCACTAGGGCTGGCATCCTGTTACATCACCTGTCACTCACTCCACACCTCCTTTCGTGTGTTTGATCACTTATGGATACAAGATCACAATTTGTAAGGCACTTGTTTTCAGTTGCTAAGTCATAGCCGACTCTTCACAACCCCATGACTATCACGCCAGGCTTCTTGGTCCTCCACTGTCTCCCAGAGTTTTCTCAAATTCATGTCCGTTGACCCAGTGATGTTCTGTAGCCATCTCAACCTGTCACATGATTATTCGTTTTATCTTGACAGCAACAGCCAAGGGCATTTTACAGAAATGAAAGGAATGGAAGTTCTAGGTGGGAGAGAGTATCTGTCATTTCCTTTTCCCTGGTAATTCCCACTCAAAGGACAAAGGACCTTTTAAAATATGCACATTTACATATAAACTCCATCTTGAAAATGGATGAAGAACAGAAGAGGAAGCTGAAAAGCTGGAAGTTGAGAAACAGAGGAACCAGTGGAAACAGCCTTGGTAGAACCAGCAGAGGCAAGCTTGCAGGGTCCAGGGCCGGCAGCAGTGGGGAGGTGGTCGGGACCTTGGCAGCTGAGACAGGACAGGCTCGCAGGCTGTTTACAGGCTGTGCACTCCTGCACAGCCCCCAGGCCCTAACCACTCTGCACAGCCAAGATGCTGCCCTCCGTCTGCTCCTGAAGACTGGTGGTCTTGGAGAGCTCAGGACCGGGGGCCTGGGCAGTACCCGCTCTGAAGGCAGACCGAATGCTGGGCTTACAGACTAAATGATGAGACCGCAGCCTCTTGCCAACCGGTGTCCTCACTGATAACCCAACCTGAGCCATGTGGGCTTAGCTGGAGCCCCTCCATGTGACAGTTGAGGGGTGCAGGGCAGACCAACTCCCTAGTGCACATAGGAAGTGCCTGGAGAACTTAAGATGCCCCTGGGACTTGGGAGGGGCTCTGCATTTCTAAGGAGCTCCCAGGTAGACAGATGCTGCCCATCCAAAGGTCACACCTTGGGTAGATGACTATCAAGGGTCCCAAGACTTAAGAGGGAAACAGAACCATCAAAAAGGGGACAGCTGAGAAGGAAAAGAACTGGCAAATCCTCTCAGTAACCTTAGAAAGGGGAGAAGATAGTACGTCCATGAGACGAGAAGAGAATGCAGTCATGATGAATGAAAACCTCTGAGCAGTGAAGGTGTGACAGTGGGACAGAAGTTCAACAGGTGAGAAAGATAAAGTTGAGAAAACCAACAAGCAGAGGCGACAGGATAGAGCAGATGGACAGAGGGCCAGGCCAAGTAGCCCAGGATGTAGGAGAACAGTTTCATGGAGACAGGAAATGAGAAAAGTAAGTGCTGAATACTTCTGATAGTTGAAGGGCAGAGGCTACCATGTGTAAGGGGTCTAGCCAGGCACTGATTGATACAGTGCTCAGAAAGACGGTGGTCACTGGGGGTCACAGGGAGACCCTCAGGAGCAGAAGACAGCCAGCATCACATACTAGGGAATGATTTTCACATCAGAATTGTCCACCCTGCTGGACTCAAGTGTGAAGATGGAGAAGAGACAGGCTCTCAAAATGCTGACTTCACCCAGACACTCTGAGTGTGCCAGAAGAAACACTAGAGAAAAACGGAGAAAGTCAAAGAAACATCAGAAACAGGTCATGAGACCCAATACCAGGGGAGCGGAATCTCCAGCCTCCGCAGGAAGGGCTGGTTCCCAGGAGGCACACGGCTCCTGGTGCAGAGGGTCTGGGGAGCTGACAGTAGGGGGACCCACTGTGTCTGTGCTAATTGGGGGTTTAACTGCAGAGTCTGGGAGGCAGAAATGACAAGTATGAACCAAGCAAAACAACAACCAAGGAAAATGGGCTGGTTCAAAACCAGGAAAGGAGTATGTCAAGGCTGTGTTGTCACCTTGCTTATTTAACTTTTTCACAGAATACCCTGATAGCTCAGTTGGTAAAGAATCCGCCTGCAATGCAGGAGACCCCGGTTTGAGTTCTAGGTTGGGAAGATCTGCTGGAGAAGGGGAAAAGCTACCCATTCCCCTCTTCTGGTCTGAAGAACTCCATGGACTATATAGTCCATGGGGTCGCAGAGTTGGACAGGATTGAGCGACTTTCACTTTCATTTGGGATTCCCTGGTGGCTCAGACAGTAAAAGAGTCTGCCTGCAATGCAGGAGACCCGAGTTTTATCCCTGGGTCAGGAAGATCCCCTGAAGAAGGAAGTGGCATCCCACTCCAGTATTCTTGCCTGGAAAATCCCATGAACAGAGGCGCCTGGGGGGCTACAGTCCAAATCAAGACTGCCAGGAGAAATATCAGTTACCTCAGATATGCAGATGATACCACCCTAAGGGCAGAAAGAGAAGAGGAACCAAAGAGGAGCTTGAAGGTGAAAGAGGAGAGTGAAAAAGCTGGCTTGAAACTCAGTATTTAAAAAATTTAAGATCATGGCATCTGGTCCCATCATTTCTGGCAAATAGACGGGGAAAAAGAAGCAGTGACAGGTTTTATTTTCTTGGGACTCCAAAACCAATGGATGATGACTGCAGCCAGGAAATTAAAAGACGCTCCTTGGAAGAAAAGCTATGACAAATCTGACTGCATATTATAAAGCAGAACCACCCCTTGCTGACAAAGGTCTGTATAGTTAAAGCTATGGTTTTTCCAGTAGTCATATATGGATGTGAGAGCTGGACCATAAAGCTGAGCAAAGAATTGATGCTTTTGAACTGTGGTGCTGGAGAAGACTCGCGAGAGTCTGAGCAGCAAGGAGATCAAACCAGTCAGTCCTAAAGGAAATCAGTCCTGAATAATCACTGGAAGGACTGAT
Organism: Neotragus moschatus; assembly: GCA_006410615.1. Classification (NCBI taxonomy): domain Eukaryota; kingdom Metazoa; phylum Chordata; class Mammalia; order Artiodactyla; family Bovidae; genus Neotragus; species Neotragus moschatus. The sequence continues at coordinate 278,392 of SJYA01001386.1, read as the reverse complement.
GCTGAGGTTAAAGCTCCAATACTTTGGCCACCTGGTGAGAGGAGCTGAGTCATTGGAAAAGACCCTGATGCTGGAAAAGACTGAAGGCAAAAGGAGAAAGGGGCAGCAGAGGGTGAGATGTTTTAGATCACTGACTCACTGGACATGAATCTGATCAGACTTCAGAAATAGTGAAGGAGCAGAGAGCCTAGCATGCTGCAGTCCATGGGGTCATAAAGACTCAGAAACGACTTAGCAACCGAACAAGAAAAACAATAAACCAAGCAAACAGGGATTGGCACAGTGGTTGGTTATGTGGGAAACAGAAGTACAGAAGGGGAAGTACTAACAGAGTTGTTATCTGGCCATGCAGAGCTGGCCATCCCTAAAGTGAAACAGAGTCTAACACTGGGAGGACGGGATTGGCAGCCAGCATGTGTGCATGTGTGTTCATGGGCACAGGTGTGTGTGTGTGCAGGTAGGCACACACAGGCATGCAGTTGGGAGATGAGACAGTGAAAAGGTAACTTTCTGTCTTCATGAAAGCCGAGAGGTAATCCCCAGACTGAAATGTCCCCATGCAAGCCTGCTTGCTGCTCAAGGGACAAGGGTAAACAGTGAAGCTCACTTACCAAGCCTGGTCACGGTGACTCGTACCCTGGAGGTCTTGTTCCCGGCCCAAGAGAGCACAGAGCAGCGGTACTCGGCGCTCTCCCGGAGAGCGTCTCGCAGCCAGCTGAGCACGAGGGCCCTGCCATCGGACAGTGCATGGGTCTGCGTGGGCACACACACCTCCAGCTCGCGCCCATTCTTCTCCCAGAGGAAGTGAACATCCGCAGGACCTGGGGATACACAGACCATCTTCACCCCTGGAACCACCACTAGGGGTCATGGGAACTGTGATATGGGAGGCAGGGGGTGGGGGCTTCCCAGATTAGGGGCCTTGTCCCAGCTGGTCCCAAAGTGACAGGTCAGCTTTCTCCTAAGGTTCTGTTCTTTCCATGGAGGTGGTTCCCCACTGTGATCCCCAGGGAGCAAAGGGGTACAAACACTTCACCACTTCGTGCCCTGTAGCTCCCTGCTCCTGGACCTTGCTCAGGCGCCCTTGCATGGCCCTGTCCCCAGGACACGCATGCAGGGCCATCGGAGTGAACCTCCCTTACCTTTTTTGCTGGGCTGTGCACCCCCGTGACATGCCTGGCGGCTATGCTCTGGAGAAGGTGTCTATACCGCACAGAGGGTCTGGGCCTGGGAAACTCATGTGCCCACCTGGCCCTGCTGCCCCCACCTCTGGCCTGAAGCTCTGCCCCTGCAAGCCTGCTCCCTCTCCCTGGGGCACCGGGAGGTCAGAGCTGCCTGCCCCTTGGGGCCTGGCTAGGCCTCCACGACCAGGGGTGGGACTGTCAGCAGGAGCTCCTAGGAGCACCAGGGTGCTGAGAAGGGCTGACAGCCTGTCTTACAAAATAAGGACCTGGAGGAAAACAGACTTAGAGGAAAACCAGGAGGCAGAGAAGGGCCAAAGCCGAAGTCCCCTTCCTGAAGCATGCCAGGGTTCCGTGCACCATCACCCCCAGATCCCATGCTCGTTACAGAGAGGCCAGGGGGTGTGGGCCTTGGGGACCAGTGTGTGGAGAGCCTGGGGCAAAACTAGGCTCTGGCCCCAAGGCTGGAATCAGCCTCACTCAGCATGGCACCTCCTGGATGGGGCCCCCGTTCCTCTGTATAACGTGCGGCTGGGTGAGCCCAGGGTTTCAGGCTTCACCCTGGGCCCCAAGGGCTATGCTGAGTCAGGCCCACCTTCCATGCCTACTAAAGAACAAGCAAGCCAGGGCATCTCCCCAGCATCTGATAAGACACCGGCTTCCACTCTAACATGGGCCAAAGGCAGGACAAGTTCTGACTGAAACACCCAGTCAGCACCTAGGCTCCTTCCTGGGCTGTGTGCAGAGCTGTGGCTGAGCTGAGCTGCAACAGAGCCCAGGACGGTCCAGGCGTTAGATAGCAGCAGCTGCTGCCTACCGCAGGCACCTGAGGGTTTCAGAGCCAGGCAGGAGAGGGAGGCAGGCCCTGGGGGAAACCTACGCCCCCTGTTCCTGCTGCTCCCAGTAACAGAGCAGGGGGCGATGCTGAGGCCATTCCCCCCCACTGCCTGTGTCAGCCGAGCACCCCAACCATGTGGACCAGGGGGCCCTTCTGGCCTCCTTGCCCAGGGCCCTAGCTCCCTGACAAATGCCTGCTATTCCATGTCGACTGTTACCACCCTGGGCGGGCAGGCAGGCAGGTCAGAGTCTGACCTAGACCAGAGCAGCCCTGCCTGATCACAGTCCTGCTTGAGAATCAGCTTTCAAGAGCTCAATTCCATCTGAGAGGCCCACCAACCTGGGAAGGACATAATAAAACATTTCACACAGGATGGTCAGGAGTACCAGGACTACATCTCTCTGTGGCTGGAGTTCACCAAGCAGGAAAAACTGAAGGATTAAAAAAACTGGACGAAAACAACAGGCGTCTGGGCGTGCTTGTGAGTGGGAGCATGTGTGCACGCTGGCTGCTGGTGTAGGCGGCTGGCTGAGACCTTTCTCTGTCACATGCTGGGCTTCTTACAAGGGGAGAGAGAAAATTAGATAAAATTACCTTTGATGGACTCCTAGTGAGTCAGGTCCCCGTGTGACCCCCTGGGGCCTATTCACCTTTGACCCACCACATTCAGGATCCTCAAAGATGTGATTTGATTCTGCTCTTTATACTTCCCTGAAGTTTCAAATTCACTACAACAAGCCAAATATTGCTTCTACAATAAAATAGAGTGCTGTGTGGAAGACACGAGCCACAGGCTCTGGAGGGAGTTCTGAAAGGTGTTCAGAAGAGATTCACATGGCAGCTCCCTGCCGTACTGGTCCCATGGGGACTGTGGGGTCTGTTCCACTTGTTTTCTGTGTGGGGTTGTTGGTGTTTTGTTCTATCACCATGGTGTGTGTGCTCAGTCGTGTCTGACTTTGCGATCCCATGGACTGTAGCCCGCCAAGCTACTCTGTCCATGGGATTCTCCAGGCCGAGAATACTGGAATGGGTTGCCATGTCCTTCTCCAGGAGATCTTCCTGACCCAGGGATCGAACCTGCGTCTTTTGTATCTCTTGCATTGGCAGGCGGCTTCTTAACCACTGAGCTAACCGGGAAACCATAATTTGGTACAAAAAAAAAAAAAAAATCCCTGGTGGCTCAGAGGCTAAAGCGTCTGCCCGCAATGTGGGAGATCTGGGTTTGATCCTTGGGTCGGGAAGATTCCCCTGGAGGAGGAAATGGCAACCCACTCCAGTATTCTTGCCTGGAGAATCCCATGGATGGAGGAACCTGGTGGGCTAGAGTCCACGGGGTCGCAAAGAGTCGGACACGACTGAGCGACTTTACTTTCACATTTTTGTATACAGAACATTTTGTACCCTGCCCACAGATAACTCTATACTCTTATTTTCAGATATGCACACCTATCCATACATGCAGATCACACGTCCAGGTACACACACCCGTGTCTGTGGCATCTACTGGGTGCCTGCCGCCCTTTAACTGAAGGCGCTTGGTGACACCATGCTTCGTTTAGTCGTTCCGCTGCTGGTGGGCAACTTCGTGCGGTCTAACTCTAAAAGCTGATACTCACGAGCCATGACTGATCAAAAATACAATGATTTCTCAGAACAGTGAGGTCCGTTCTCATCTCCTTGCCCTGCCCAGTGGTGACACGCACTGAGTCCCCAGGACGGGGGCCCCAAACACGGGTCACAGGAACCTCAGATAGGTTCTCCTGACCGATGCTGAGACGAAGAACCCAGGTGGCCTGAGCTGGGGACAGTTGGTCACCCTGAACCATACAGGCCAGGACCTCTCAGGAGCCAAATTCCCCTCAGACCCAAATCACTGCCACATGCACCTTTACGTGAAGCACCATGAAATGCTCTCAGTAGGGGTCTAACCATGTCAAGTATTAAAAATGTTAAAGTACTTACGTTCCATTTATTCTTTTTAAAAAACTATCCAACTCATTCTGAATGCAGAAGAGATGAGAGAGAGAGGGAAAGGAACAGTTAAAACCAGTCAGCAGGGCCAACACATGATGTCAGTGGGGACCTGGGGCAGCAAGCCAAACCCACCTGCCCTGTCTCCCCAGAGTCTGCTACCCAGAAATTTGGGGTGCTGGGCCCATCCCTCATAGCCACTGTGGGCTGGCGCCACCGGCAGTCTCGGGTCCCAGCCCCCACTTCAGGTTTGTGGGACTTGTTGGCTCCACCCTGACCCCACCCTGTCCAAGGAAACCGCTAGGCACAGTTGACTGTGGGTATGTTTTCGTTGCTCAGTTGTGTCCACCTCTTTGCGACCCCATGGACTGTGACCTGCCAGGCTCCCTGTCTATGGGGTTTTCCTAGCAAGAATACTGGAGTGGGTTGCCATGTCCTTCTCCAATATATTCCACTGTGTGACAAAAGCAGAACTCCTCTGAGCAACGGCCCCTTCTTGAGGGAAGCCGACCCATCCTAGAGGTGAAGGGCCTGAGAGCCCCCAGCTGGGGAGGGGTGTAAGGTCACCCCAAGTCATCAGGTCATGTCCTGTGCAGCCCCAGGCATCTCCCTCCCTGTGCTCAACTCTTGACTCTGGGGCCAGGTCACCTCCCATATTCACACCGAGTCCTGCAAGTTACTGGACGGTCAGATACCCCCACAGGGGTTCTATTCTGGTCTCTGAGCACCCGGAGGCTCTCAGTACGCACCAAGGACGCTCACTCCGGATTCCCCTGAGTGGCCCAGAGTCTGCATGTGTGTGTGTGCGCGCTCAGTCACTCAGTCATGTCTTTGGGACTCTTTGGGACCCTAATGACTGTAACCCGCCAGTCTCCTCTGTCTATGGGGATTCTCCAGGCAAGAATACTGGAGTGGGTTGCCATGCCCTCCTCCAGAGGATCTTCCTGACCCAGCGATCAAACCCATCGTCTCCTGCATTAGCAGGCAGATTCTTTACCACTGAATCACCCGGGGAGCTCTCCAGAGCCCACAAGAATCCCATGGACAGAGAAGCCTGGCGGGCTACAGTCCATGGGGAGGCAAACAGTGGGACACAACTGAGCGACTAAACGACAGCAAAACTTTCTGTGTGTATATACGTGCATGTGCAAGCACGTGATTTGCACAGACGTGCATACGGACACATCACCAATCACTGTGATCTGCACAAGCTTCCTCGCTTGTCTGTGCTTTGCTCTATCACACTTTGCAGAGATAATGTTTTCTACACATCAGAAGTGTGTGGCAACCTTGCATTAAGCAAGTTGGTTGATGCCATTTTTTCCAACAGCATTTGCTCGCTTCCTGTCTGTGTATCACACTTCTCACTTCACTTTAAACTTTTTCATTATCATTAATATAATAATTGTATGGGGACTATGACTGGTGATCTTCCATGTAAGTGCCTCAGCTTGCTGAAGGCTCAGATGACCATTAGCATTTTTAAATTAAGATATATAATGCTTATTCCATACTTTTTCTTTCTTTTAATTGCACTTTGTTTTATTGTGTTTTTTTGTTTTTGTTTTACTTTACAATACTGTATTGGTTTTGCCATAGGCTATAGTATAGTATAAATGTAACTTTTAAATGTACTGGAAAAGGAAAAAATTCATGTAGCTCACTTTATTACAACAGTTGCTTTATTGCAACGGGTCTGAATCTGAACTTGCCACACCTCTGAGATGTCCCATAACTTAATCTGTATTTACAGGCAAAATGAAATGTGCTCACATGCACATAGTGGAAGATTTCTTTGCTTATCTGTTCTAATTTTGCCAGAAGAGCGTGGATTTTTTCAGAATAGCAGAACATGACTACCTGCCTTCGTGATTTCTCCAGCTCAGAACCCCTTTTCTCCATTTCTCGGTATCTTCCTAACTCCTAACTTTCTAACAGAAAACAGCCAGCAGGTAGGAGAACCACCCCCAAACCCAGAATTCGTCTTCCCCACACTCAAGCCTCAAGGCCTTTGACTAGAAGCACGGCCACAAGGCACAGCTGTGCAGAGTGCTCTGCACCAAACAGAAACACATATGCATACACGGGTGTCTGCATACATGTTCATGCAAGAACACACAGACATACAGGCACACGTGTGCACACAGAGATATGTCAGTACACAAAGCACACACACGTACCTATGTACACATTTACATATCAACATACACCCAATGCCCAAGCACACACACATTCCACCAGCATAATCTGGAGATGCAGAGAAGACAGAGAGCGGAGAAGCCCCTCACAGCCCCTCAGCTGTAAGGCTGTGCCCACTCTGAGACGCTGACCTGGCCTTAGCTGGGCCAGCGCTCCAGCCACCATGAGACAGTTTGGTAAGCCCAGCTCTGCAGTGACACCCAGGCCAAGGCCAGGTGGGAGCAGCCTGGAGAGGGAGGTGCCCGCAGGTGGAGGCAGGGGCTGACACCTGTGCAAAGCCTGCTCTGGCTGCTTGAGCTCCGGTGCCTGCCACCACTTGGGGGAGGAGCTGTCCAGGGCTGCTGCCTTTTTAAACACTGTGCGCTTGAACACCTGCACTGTACAGGGAACCAGCGTGTGGATGTGGGTTAGATTTAGGAGAAGAGGGCAACACCTGCCTAGATCTGGATGTATCATGAGGGGTACCCAACCCAGCCACCTGAGGCAGGAAAAGCCTGGGGACAGGGCCCAAGCACGGCCTCAGACAGAGAGGCACTCTCGTCCACTCTGCCCCCCACCAGTGGGTCGCCCTCAGGAAGGGGAGGCCCCCGAGTGGAGACTGAGCGAAACTGTTCCACTGAGGGGTGGGCCCTCACAGGCCATCTGTGGGGACCCCGAGGCCTGCGTCTGTCAACAGGGAGCCTGGAGACACCAGCACCAAGTGTCCCCACCTTCTCACCGCTGAGGAGGTTCCCCAGCGTGGCTGTGGATGATGCTGCCACGGCAAGCTGGGCGAGGGAGAGCTGAAGCAGTTCCCTAGTGCCTGCCCGAGGAGTCAGGGCTGAGAGCAGCACCCAGGTGACCTGGGGGCCACACGGACCCATCCCTCACATGTCTGTTTGCAAACATCTCCATGGACAACTTCCCTGTCCACTGCCTAGGGCCCACGCGGAGCCCCCAGCAGCTACAAGTGCAGGGTCACAGTGCACATGGCCACTTAAAGGCTCGTGAGCCAACCCACAGGAAAGTGGGCAGCAGCTTAACACTTCCCACAGCTTGCTTAAATTCTCCAAACAGTGAAAAAAAAAATGAGATTTGCTTTTCCTCCTAAGTTTATTCTTGAGCAGGCCTGGAGTATGCTGTGTGTTTTCTCTGCAGCTACTAATGAGTTAGAAGGTGGCAGTGGGGAGACCTGGCCACCAAGCACTGCCCAGAGCCCCCATGGCACACTCGGCACGGAAGCGTGGCTGACACCCCATCTCGGTGTTGTCCAGCACCGAGCCAACACTGCCTATGGCTGAGGGCACACTCGACTTGACACCTTTTCTGCATTTAAACATCTCGAAGCAAATTCTTAAAACAATTCCCATTCTGGAGACTCTAAAGTTCAGTTTTAAATCTCCACATGCCACGTCTATTAAACCCAAATTGTTAGCCAACACAGAAGTAAACTTATATACCAGTAACTGGAAAGCTGCAGCTCGAGTTTGTAAATAAATCTGGGTGTGTGGCCATGCCCACCCATCAGCAGCTTTCAGGTTACAAAAGAAGAGCTGAGTAGCTGCAACAGAAACAATGGCTTGCGAAGCCCGAGAGTTTGGCCCTTCATAGAAAACACTCGTGGAGCCCTACTGTCCACAGGAACAGCTCTGGGGTCACGATTAAGTGTCGCTGGAGATTACCAGAGAGGTGCAGTAAGGAAGGCAGTGCTCCTGGAGGAAGTCCCCCCATCCCCACCTGGACAGGTGCCCTGCTCACCTGTGGCCTGGCAGAAGAGATGGAAGGTCCCCAGGGCATGCACGTGCTGGGCCTGGTCGCTGAGGAAGGGCGGCAGCAAGGTGACCTGCAGGTGGCTGTCAGGCCCTGGGCCCGAGGCCGGCCAGGGGCTTCGGGGAGAGGAAGATGAGTCGGGGCCCGGACAGGACAGGGAAGAGGACCCCGGAGGAGGGAAGGGCAGAGGAGATGAGGCTGCGAGACAGGACAGAGAAGAGAGAGGGCTCTGAGGAGAAGTCATCAGGAGTGCACCACATGCCAGGAAGGAGGAGGAGCACAGAAGAGAAAGGGGCCCAGGCCACGCGGGGAGGCGGCGGCGGAGCCGCAGAGAACCATGGCCCGCATCGAGGATATAGGCTTCTGTTTATTTGGTTACTTTCCAAACGTATACAATTCAAAGTAGAAAAATAAAAACAAAGTAAATCTTATAAAACACAAATGTTTACACCAGAACGGTCAAATCCTATCATGCTGGAAGATGACATCGGCCACACAGGCACACACGCTCAGAGTTTATTGCTCTTTGCCACGGAAAGAAAGCCTCCTCTTGTGGGCGTCTGGAAAGCAGGAAGTGGAGTGTGACGTCGGTGATAGGAGGACCGTGCGGCCCACTTGCACCTTGACAGATGGCACCAGGCTTGGCAGGTCTGCGGCAGCAGCATGTGGGGGCTGGAGGGCTGTGGTCACTGGTCTGGCTGCCCCCCTGGCCACCCAGCTCTTTTCCAGTTATGGACAGCTCAGTCAGGCCAAACAGAGAGTCTGGGCAGGCAGAGGGCACGAGATGGAAGCAAAATGGAAAAGGAGGTGTTCAGATGACTAAGACATCCTGCAGAACATTCTGCCTGAGCAAGAGGTTCTCACCATTGGCCATGGGCATTAGATTCTAACACGCTTGTCCCCTCAGCTCTGGGCTAGCCCAGCTCCATCCATAGCACTCTGGAGCCCGTCCCTCCCTCCAAACTCTGCCCAGTGTTGTGGAATGGTCCCCCATAGCCTTCTCCTTGAAAGAGTTAAGACAAGAGTAAAAAGGTACAGAAAAGAAAATCTCTAAGAACGATGCTTCCCTCAAGGAACAAAATTTTAAGAATAATTAAAAAAAGAAGTGTGATCAAGAGATGATTTTGTCTACATTTCTAAAAGCGGAAAAGAACGCATTTAGCAAAAGTAAGTTTATCCCTGAGAATCTTAAGCAACAACGTAAGCCATACCTTTATCCTAATATACAACAAAATTCAGAAGATGTACATCTTCCAAATATTAAAACATCTGCTTTAGTAATTAAAAAAATAAAATGACCCAACACGCCAACATAATTAAAGCAAAATCCTAAAAAGTAATGACGTGGAAGGAAAAGTCCGTGCCAACCTGGACAACAGGTGATAAGTTACCAATCTGATAAACTAAAACGTCATTTCCAATCTGGAATTAAATTATCTTTCAGTGGCTGCTACGAGGAGGGGACGTTCACAGCCCTTCTTCTCAGACCAGTGGCAGTCTGGCCATCTTTCCACTGCAGAGCGGCCACGGGTGAGCCTGCTGGCACGACTCCACAGACGCGCCACCAACCAGGGAGGCTAGACTCGATGCTCGCTGTTTTCCAAAAGGACAAAGAGAAACCAAGTCACAAGTGCGACCCAAGAGAAAAGACACAGAAGGCTGAGGTTTGCTGACGACGGCTACCTACGCAGCACTGGATGGGGCACTGAACTGGCAACACAAGGACCCTGCGGGCGGCCGGAGCCTCAGTCCCCGTCCGCGTCCGAGTCGGCGAACTTCAGCTCGCACTTGACGTCGAACGGCCGGTCCCTGACCGGAAGCTCGTCGATCTTCTGCGAGTCCTCCCGGTCAGTGGGCAGCCGGCTGGCCATCGTGTCCTGCTCCGTCTCGTAACCGGTGTCCAGGGCTGGCTTGGGCTGCCCCCCATTCTGCTGGGAGAAGCTGCCCTGCTCCACCAGCGTCTCCTTCACACTCTGCTCAAAGTCTGAGAAGTCCGACGTGGGCTTCTTCTTCCCGAGGAGCACGGCCGAGCGGAATTTCAAGCACTGTCCGGGCAGGTAGCCCTTATAGCAGTTGTAGGAGACGAGGCAGAGGCAGAGGGCGAAGAAGAAGAGGAAGAGAGACATGAGCAGGCGGTTGTCACTGGACTTGAGATACAAGGTCTTCTCCGAGTGGACTTGCGGGACCGTGTTGATAACGATCTTCGGTTCGCAGGATGTAATGGTGGGTGCCACGGGGCTGGACGGTGGGGGGGCAGCACCCGGCGTGATGACCCGCAAGGCTGGGGTCTGAGGAAAGGAGACTGGGGTGGGCCCCACGGACGCTCTGGGGGCGATCCGACTGCCTTCTGTCCGTGTGGCCGGCGAGGTAGAGGCCACTGTGGTTCGCGGGACCGTCTTGACCTCCAGGACATGCTTGGCCACCACCTGCAAGGTCGTCTTGTTCTTGACCCTCTCCTCCGACAGGCACTGATACACCCCGCTGTCTCCTTCCGACAGGTTGAAGATGAGTAGGTTCTTTCTGCCTACCAAGCTGTACTTGGGGCTTTCAGCCTTGAGCACGCCATTCTGGAACTTCCATACCACCCGGGCCAGGTTGGACTTTTGGGAACATTTGAGTTCTGCTGTGCCGCCATGCTTGAAAAAATGCTGCAGGTAACTTTCTTTAATTTTATCTGGAACATTAAAATAAATGTGCACAGCATCAACAACCCCGCTCGATACTTCTCTCAAAAACAGGTCAACACGTACAAGAGGACACAAGAATTTCACCCAGTGGAGCAACATGGAATCTTCCAGAACAGCTAAGGAGATAAAGACATGCGTGACCAAAAAGCAAAGATGAGCTCCCAGTGGCAGCCCCGGGGACGGGGAGAACTCCCAGGCCAGGGAGGCTGCACAGCAGCCAGCTGTGCCTTCTGGTGGCGGCGCCAAGTCAAACGTATCAAACTTCTGCTAGCAGCTCGGTGGGCCTTGCCCCCTCCTCCTAAACCTGTCTTAACTGATGACATCAGTCAGGTTAGGGATGGGAGCCCAGGGCACACCTGCCTTCAGCTGGGACATGCCTGACCTCCTGGCAGGGGTGGGATGACAAGGGGAATGGGAACTAATCTCTCCTGAGCACCTCCCTCCGGCTCACAAGAGGTGTGTATGCGTGTGTGCTCAGTTGTGCCCAACTCTTTGTGACCCCCAGGCTCCTCTGCCAGGCTCCTCTGTCCATGGGATTCTCCAGGCAAGAATACTGGAGTGGGTTGCCATGCCCTCCTCCAGAGGACCTTCCCAACTCAGGGATCAAACCCATGTCTCCTGCATCTCCTGCATTGCAAGTGGATTCTTTATCCACTGAGCCAGCTGGGAAGCCCCACAAGAGGTGTAGCCCCAAGCTAAGCGGAAGAGAGAGGCGTATCAAGAGTGGACGTCACGGATTGGGATGAGAGTGCCTTCCAGTAAACACTCTGCATGGCTTCGGCATCCTGTTTTGCAATATAAGGGACAGAGATACATCACGGGGGTCTGCCATGAGATACTCGACCTCTGTTCCAAGAAAGAAAAACAAAACGCGCGAAATGCTACAACAGCAAAGGTCATGAAATGGTTAGGAGACCCGGCCACCCCTAAAGGGGAGGTGGCGGGGACGGGAAACTTACCAGGGCAAGTGGATGTGTCCCCATTCATTTCCTGAATCAGTCCCCTGCAAGACAATGGGGCATGGGTTACAGAGTGCACACGTGTCAGGCCGTGGGGCTGGGCTGGGTGCCGGCATGCCTCGCACGGTACCTGCTGGGGCCGTCAGTTTGGTGCAGGGCGACACAGGCGGTCACGGCCGGGCTCCAGGCGCAGTAGGGGTCCCGAGCGAGCACGCAGTCCTCGCAGGTGCCGTGCTTCCCACAGAAGGCCACAGGAGCCTGCACCACGCCCGAGTTGGAACCGGCATAGACAAACTTCCTGCCCTGTGGGTGTGAAACAGACGAGAGCGGTGGGCATGGCTGGGGGCAGCCTTCAAGGGCCGGGTGCTTCTCTTGCTCACAGGGAATGATGACAAGGCATCTCTCCAAGCTTCTGGAGAAGGAAATGGTACAAGGCCACGTTAGATCCTGGACAGATCTGCGTAGCAGCTTTGTGACATCATGGGCAGTGTCTGGTTTTGCGGACTAGGGGCAGCCCACAGACTAACTCAGAGTACACTGGGCCTTGGTCCAAACCCCTCCTTCCCCTTCCGAGCGCCCACCCTCACCCTACTTGCCAGCAGTGCTTCCCTGCACCTCCTCTGCCAGCTCCGTGTGCAGGAAGATGCACTAGCCTGACACTTCCGGCTGCCCTCCCAGCCTCACTAGCCCAGAGGCCACAGCCTCCAAAACTCATCTCATGTTCCGACACACGAACCCCAGCATAGAGGCGACACATGGCAGTGTGTGCATCCAACGAGGCCACAGTGAACGTTGGAGGAGAGCAAACAACATTTTAATAAACAGAGTAAGACAAGCGAGGAGGCAGTCACTGCTCTCGCATCTATATTTACAAGAAATGAACACAGCTAGGGAAACAGAGAGCCACACTCAGAGTGTCTGTGCTAGTCTCTCTGACTAACACAACTGACTCTTTTGTGACCCATGGACTGTAGCTCTCCAGGCTCCTCTGTCAATGGGATTCTCCAGGCAAGAGTACTGGAGTGGGTAGCCATTCCCTTCTCCAGGAGGTCTTGAACCTGGGTCTCTTGCACTATAGGCAGATCCTTTACCATCTGAGCCACCAGGGGGAGGAGCAGAGAACAGAGCAAGCTCCTCCGTGCTCCGCAGCACTGGGCCTGCGACATCTCTATCTCAGGCCGATGGCCCCAGAGCCCGCAGCACAGAAGGAAAACTGGGCGCAGAGGCCATCGGGGCAGGCTGATTTTTCTCACCGAGCTCAACTACAACAAAGGCTGCCCTTCGGCATCCACCTGAAGCCTACCAGGAGACTCAGGGCTGGCGATTCAGAAGCTCAGCGTTTTCTCTCTACTTTGCTGCTGAGTCACTCTCACCTTGACATTCTAGAAAGGCCTTTGTTTAATGTCAAAAGATTGCCAAGTTTACACGACGCTTCGTATTTGAGACTCAGATGAGACACAGCCTCTGTCCTCAGAAACGCGTTTTCAAGTAACCTGTCTGGTTGGAGTGCAAAGTCCCTGTGTGACCCCAGATCTCCTGGCCTGTGATGCCTCGAAGGCCCAGGGGACACAGACCCACCGTGTGTGAGCACAGCTGAGAGAGAGGGCAGTGCCCCTGCAACGGCGTCAAACTGTGAAGACAAGTGACAGAGAGCCAAGTCCAGTGCTAGCCTGTCCACATAGGCAGAGACCTGGGCACTGAGGCCAGGAGCACCCTGTATTCGTAAGAAGGAATCAGGATGACATCTCAGATCACAGTTGGGATCATGTGACTCGGAGGAGAGGAAACGTTTCCTGGGATGACTGGCCCAGCAGGCAACTTCAGCAGGATCCTATAGAAGAGCCCTGGCGAGGGTGTGGACACTCCTGCAAAGTGGGGCAGGTGGCCTGGGTTGGGGAGGGGGGCAGCCTGTCCCAGGCTGGCTCCATTCCCCTGCCCTACAGCCCACTCAGCCTCCAGCCCTTGCTCCCCAACAGGGCAGGGCTGAGCCTCCATGACTCCACCTGACCCATCCCAATGAATGTGGACCAGTAAAGTGGGCTGAGACCTTATGGCAGTGACCGCAGCAGGCAAGGCCCACGAGTGGACACCAAAGTCAGTGGGCAAGAGGCAACTGGGTGTCTGTTTAGCCTCAGAGCATTAGTCACTCAGTCACGTCTGATTCTTTGCGACCCCATGGACTGTAGCCCACCAGGCTCCTCTGTTCATGGAATCCTCTAGGCAAAGATACTGTCATTCCCTTCTCCAGGAGATCTTCCCGACCTAGGGATCAAACCCAGGTCTCCTGCATTGAGGGCAGATTGTTTACCATCTGAGCCACCAGGGAAGCCCACAGTTGCCCACAACTAAGCGTCAGCCCCTGCAGGGACTGAATGAGGCCCCCAAACTCTTCAACCCCTCCCTCTGGAGCTGGGGCTTGGCTCCTGGCCTCCTGGGGTGGGCTGCTCCCACTGACAGAGTGTGGGGCTGACACGGTGGTCCAGTGGCTAAGACGACACACCCCCAATGCTCCTGGGTTTGAGCCTTGGTCAGGGATCTGTATCCTGCATGCTGCAATGAAGATCCCACAAGCTGAAAATAAAACCGGATGCAGCCAAAAAGGAAAACAAAAACAAAAATCAAGAGGTCCCACTGACTCCACCTTCTGGAGACAGAGGTCATCTCCCCAGAATGCTCAACCCCAACCTAAGCACAAGAAGCACCAGGTATGCCCAAAACGGAGGAGCATTCTCTGAGACGCTGACCAGTGCTCTCCAAAAGTGTCAAGGTCACCAAGACGAGGGCAGATGGGGAGCCATCCAGACCGGGGGCACTGAGGAAAGGTGCCAAGGCCACATGTGGCCCTGGAGTCAGAAAGCAGGTCGTGGAAACGTGAGGATCGGGAGTGTGGAGGTGAGTTAGGGTGCTGCTGCCGGCAGACCTGCTCGGGTTCGACAGGAGTGCTGGGGAAGGGCGGCAGGGCTGCTCCCCCTCAGCTCGTGCGGGAGAGAACTCAAGCCGGCGGGGGACCACCTGGCTCCTGCAAGATGTGCTGAGTGTGCACGTGCGCAGGCCCCCACCCTCCGGGGGACTGTGCCCTCGGCTGCAGCACTGGGCTCTCATCTCTGGGTCCACAGGTGGGTGGCTGTGGGTGGATGCAGCCAGAGCTGGAGGGACTCCCGCCTTTGCTGCACAGGTGGCATCTCACCATTACAGAGCATCCCCAGAAAAGCCACACTTAGCCTGGCCCCTGGACCCCAGGGCACGCCTGCCACGTACGCACCAGAGGCGAGACCAGGCCTGTTCATGCAGCGGGGGAGAGACAGCCCCAGTGTCTACCAGGGGGTGAATAAAGCAGATGTTGGGTCTGCACAGGATGGGATGCTACTCAGCCCCGAACAGGAAGGAGATACTGTCAGCTGCTACAACACGGATGAACCTGCAGGACATGATGCTAAGGGAAACAGGCCCACCTCAAAAGGACGAACGTTGTCGGGTCACTGACACGAGGTTCTTCTTAGAGTAGTCAATTCACAGAGGTGGAATGCAGGGGGGTGGGTGCTAGCGGCTGGGGAATGGGAGGCAGGGGGACTTAGTGGTTAACGGGTATGGGGTTTTAGTGTTGGAAGATAAGAAGTTCTAGGGATGGATGGGAGGAGGGTTTCACAGTGTGAATGTATTTAATGCTTCTAAGGTGTAATTTATCAAGTGCATTTACCACAATGCACTTGTCATGAGGACAGGAGGCAGTGACAAGGAACTCCGCCCCCCTGGGGGCGGCTGTGTGCCGGGCCATCCTGTGCTCCCCCGGCCCTGTGGGGCCTGCTCATTAGCTTTCTGCAATGAGAACCAGGCATGACTGACCCAGGAGAGCCTGCCAGTGGGAAGCGGGGAGGGAGGAACTGGTGTCTTTTCACCCTAAACAGCTGCTTCCTACTACCACGGCAGCATAGCCAGCATTCCAAAGCCATCCTGAGCCCAGCAGCCCAGGAGGTGTGGGACTCCATGATTGCACAATGCATTTTCATCTGTTCTAGGCAAATGAGCCAGGCCCCAGTGCAGTGGGGGCTCCTGTGGGGAAAGGCGAGACCCTCCCTGGGGCGCCAGGCTCCCTCCCTGGCCACTTGACCATTCCTGACCGCAGGGAGTGAGCAAAGGACTGACCTGTGAGACCTTCCAGTGGGCGATCCTGACCCCATCCTTTCTGTGGGATCAGTGACCTCGAAGACTTGGGTCAGGATGGCAGGGCCAGCTGGGTCCAGGATGATATCTTGCCGGAAGCCAGCGTGAGGAATCCCACCCGTGACAAGGTCACGTGGCAGGAGATTTTGATGGGCAAGGACGAGTCAAATCTCAGGTTTTCCCCCTGGCATTTCCTGAGCATGTACCCCCCCAAAATAAGAATCTGCCTGCTTTTCCACTCTTCTGGCATTCTCTGGAAAAAGTCAGCTAAGGGCTTTAGTCTTCTGCATTTGATAGAGTGTTTCAATCCAAAAACCCCTCTGATGGCTTTCTAGCCTGCCTGCAAGACTCTTACAGCTGCGCATGTGATTATTTGAGGCTTCCCGACTGCGGGAGGCACAGGAAGCTTAAAATATCCTAGGAATGTAGGAGCTTCTGAGGAGTCAAAATCATTAGAATAGGACTGATTAAAGGTTTTATTTGTTGAGCCAACACTTGCTGCAAAATTTTCATATCTTTTAATTGATATATAGAAAAACAGGTAGTAGACCTGGTATTAGCAATATTAGATCTTTGAGTTAAGTACTTTCTTTGTTACAACCCACTGCACCTTTGTTCTATAGGAATGCAAGTTCATTTAGTATTTTGAGGGTAATGCAGAGTAAAGAAAAAACACTTCTAGGGAAAAGGAGTTTTCTGGTTGACAGACAATTGTCCAGGAAGAGAGCCATAAAAATGTTAACAGGCCTCTTGGCCAGAAGATAATGTAAACTACCTGAGACCTTTTGCAAACGGGAGGGTACGCAAAAAGAAAGCCCTGTCTCAATGAGGGTCAGGACTGCTGCCCCTGCATAACTCTGTATATTCCATTATGCACAACTTGGGGTATATGAGCTGATTTTGAAAGATAGTTTTTGGAGTCTTGAATTTGGAGTCTTGCACCGATGCTAGGCTTCCTCCATGTCTCTTCTTTACTCTAATTTCAGGCTGAATTCCCATCTGGGGCGTGGAGGCTTGCCATGTCCACTTACTTGTCCTGGCTGCTAAGATCCGTAAGAGAGAGCGCCCAGGGCGGGGCACTCTCCGATATTCAAACGGACGCGAGTGGCCCAACGTAGATGGTGCAAGCTCCTTGTCTAGAACTTTATTGGCTTTCCACGTAAACCAAATTATTCAGCCTCTTTTCTCCACTTAATTTTCCTACTATACTATTATTTCCTAATCTAATCTTATATTTCTGAATAAATGAGTTTTTCCTCGCCGACTCCGTCCTCGCTTCGGACTCCCTGGATCTACCGGGGCTGGACCCTGGCAGTGTCTCGTGGAGCAGAGCTGAGCCCTGTTCTCAACACATTTCCACACTGGGTGCCCGGCCTTGGTTCTGATGAGTATTTGACCATTTGGAGGCTTTAAGCGTGTTTGGCTGAAGCACCTGAACCACATGGCGGTGCCCAGAAGGGCCCCTGGGTTTCCTTTTTTCAACAAACTGTACAGGAGGGCGTGGCGAAGGGTGGCCAAAAGCACTGGCTTGAGCAGCACAGATCTAAGTCTGCGAGCCTAACTCCACCAGGCTATTCCGTCTTCCTTCCCTTTTAGAACTGGAGGAGAAGACACACTGCAGGGGCCGAGAGGGGAGGGGACCCTGCAGCAGGAGACTGGAAACCAGACGCAGCTCAAGCCCATGATTAAGGGGAGAGAATGAAAGCCCCCATGCAGCATTTGCGCAGGCAAGCCTGACCAAGACGTCGCTGCCTTTTCTTTCTCACCTGCCTATCAGGGGCCCAATCCTGCTGCCCACAGCCCCGGGGCTGAGGAAGGACTGAGCTTAGGCCCTACAAGCCACGTGTAGCTCCCACCAGGACCCAGAGGAACAACCTCTTTCCAGCATGAAGGGAGGAAAGCTCAGGAGTGCTGTGGGTCCAGAGGGAAAATCTCAACAACAGGGTGACACCATATGAAGCAGGGACAGGCCAGCCTGGTACCCCTAAGCCAGGCTTTACAAAGGGGGTACAGGTGGGAGAGGCTGAGTGATGGGGGGCCCTGCAGCAGAAGGGAATGTGACTTGGCCAGGTGGCCAATTTCTGGTGCTGACCAGAGTCTATCAGCCCAGAGGCCACAGCACGGGGGACGTCACAGGGCAGGACCGGGACCCTCCCAGAGGCTGCCAAACTTCACTGCACAGAGGAGGAAACAGAGACAGGACTGGCCCGCCCAGGCTCACAGTCACGCGCCTGGAGCTGGATGTGGATGAGGCCACGTGAAGCCCGCCCCGCGCTTTGCTCCTCACTCTCCACCACAGCTGTAAGCCAGGAGGCACATTTCCCAAAGGCCACTGGGATGCACAGCTGAGGACAGCCTGTGGACTGCAGGGCAGATCCAGCCCGCATGCTGCTTCCAGGCAGCCCATCCATCTAGAACAATTTTCATATATTCAAAAGGTTGAAGAAGAATCAAAAGACTAACTTTTTGTGACATATGAAAATTTCAGGCACTTCCTTGTGGTCCAGTGTTTAAGAATCTGCCTGGCAATGCAGGGGACGCAGGTTCGATCCCTGGTCAGGGAACTCAGGTCCCACAAGCCATGGGGCAACTAAGCCCACGAGTCCCAACTACCGAACCCGTGTGGTGCAACTAGAGTCCGTGCGCCATAACGAAAGACTGTGCACGACACAACAAAGATCCTGCTGCCACAACTAAGGCCTGATGCAGCCAAATGATTAAGAATGTAAAACAGACAAGAAAATGTGAACTGCAAAGCTCGGGGCCTGTAAAGAAGGCTTTGCTAGGGCCTAACAGGATTCATTTGCTTCCGGACTGTCCACGGCTGCTCTTGAGCTATAACGGCACAGCCCTCAAAGCCTTCAGCGTTCACTCTCACCCTTAATGGAAGAACTGTGCTGCTCCTGGTAAGGAGACAGCCTAAGGAGGCTTTACAGACACAGCGTATCATCACTCAGAGCACAGTTTTCTGTGGAGATGAGGCAGCTGCATGGATGGCACCCAAGGATGAGGTCTCAGCCTCACTAAGTTCCCACACGAGGACGTGTTTCCATGGCCCAGGGAGCCCCCGACAGCATCGTACATCAGTCCCAACTCAGGGAGGTTCTACAACTTTTAGGACAGTTTGCCTTCCCTAGTGGCTCAAATGGTAAAGAATCTGCCTGTAATGTGGTAGACTCAGGTTCAACCCCTGGGTCGGCCAGATCCCCTGGAGAAGGGAATGGCAACCCACTCTAGTATTCTTGCCTCGAGAATCCCGATGGACAGAGGAGCCTAGTGGGCTACAGTCCATGGAGTCGCAAAGAGTTGTATACAACTGAGCGACTAACACTTTCACTTTCTTTTTCTTCCCTGTACCCCACAGCTCACAGAAGAACTTTCTGTAAGAGCCTGAAGGTAGGTTCATCTGGGCCAGATGGACGATGGGGCCTGCCTGGCCCAGCCCACCCTGTGGTCACTGAAATGTGGGGCAGCCCTGCCAGCCCCCCAGGGACTTACCTTCTTGGAAGACAGCAGCAGGCTCTGGATGGGCTCAAAGTCCTGGAAGAGCTGAGTCTCCTCAATGATGTGGATGTCATTCTCGAGGCTAATGGCTTTGTGCAGGGCGCCCCGGTCTGCAAGGTCAAAGCTGCACATCAGTCCCCAGGAGAAGGGGACGGTGCTGGCGCTGTTGGCCACAGCAGCAAACAGTCACCCTTCTGCCTCCCACTCCTTCTCCCAACAGGAGGCTTAGAAACAGGTGACGTTTTTGCATTAGACCCACAAAGGGAAGAGTCACAGGCAAAATAAACAACTGGACACCCAGCTGGTATGGGTCATCCCCAGCTTTTTCTGAAAAACTAAACAGCTCTTTGTTAAGTCCAATATTCCTCATCAGAATGGTCAATGCTGCGTCATCCAAATAAATGTGACATGGTTCTTAGGCACCACAGGCCTCTGGGGGTGCCAGCCCACCAGGAACCCCAGGCAGGGGAAGCCAGCGGCTGGGCAGCACCCAGAACTGACCACAGAGCCTGCCTGCTGCTGCTGCTCCTTTGCCTGGTCCCCATCTCCATTCCAGTAAACATGTTGGTGTCTATGGGCCACCGGGAGAGGTATGCCTCCCTCGGCAGGTCAGGACAGGCCTTGAGCCCAGTTGCTCACTCAGGGAGACAGGATGTGCCTGTCTGTAGCTCGCACCTTGCCTCCATGGCACCACCTGGCCTCCCTCTGCACTAGCCCAGACCCATCAGACCTGAATTTCTAGATCTGGGTCAGGATCTGCATTTTTAACTGGTGCTCCAGGTGTTCTGATGGTCACAGAGATCTAAAGCCACACAGGTGTGGGGACCTCTCAGAAATCCTCACACACACTAGCAAATCCTCCCACCACTCGGGCACCTGGGCAAGATGCTGGCTCCATGTGGCAGAGATTTGCTGGACTTTATTGTTGTTTGGTTGCTCAAGTCATGTCTGATTCTTTGCAGTCCTATAAACTGTAGCCCACCAGGCTCCTCTGTCCGTGGGAGTCTCCTGACAAGAACGCTGGAGCGGGTTGCCCTTCCCTTCTCCAAGGGGTCTTCCCAACCCAGGCATCGAACCTGTGTCTCTTGCGTTGGCAGGTGGATTCTTTACCACTGAGCCGCCAAGCAAGCCCTGGTTGGACGTACCCATGTTCTTACGCAGGGACCCACCTGTGCTGACAAACATGACGTCGTGGATGGTCCCGTCCAGGGCCCGGGCCCTGTCCACCACAATCTGCGTGTAGTTCACGTCAGCTTTGATCAGCCGGGGCCTACTGTCTACCGGGGTCACAGAGTCGTCCATCAGAGGGTGGTCTTTGACGAACTGCAGGGTCTTGTCCGGCAGGTTGAGCGAGCTAGAAAAGTTGGCCGCCCGTGCCTCCCGGTTGATGCACTGCAGGAAACAGACCAGCCATTACCGTGGGCACTCGGGCAGGCAGCACGTGCTCACACAAGAGTCGAGGCTTCCCCGAGGTGTAGAACTTGGGAGTACACTGTGGATTTCTCGCCAAGACGGAAACACTGGGCCCACCTTTCCCCAGGAATCTAAAGACACAGTTATACAGCAGGTAGGAAATGCAACTGTCTTTTTCTCCACAGGACACAATGGTGTCTCATGATACATAGTCAGTGAAGTCATTTTCATCAACTCAAATGAAACAAATTGTGTCAGATGTCTGAAACTGAAAACCACACATTTCTCTTTTGATAGCTCTCCCAGAAGAGAAGCCTGGAAAAATGGCTAAAAACAGTCCAGTTATAAATATAAACAGCATAAAGGTCTAGAGCATGAAGGTTCTTTTTTCTGTCCTAGCTTCTAATGTGTGTACACCAACATTCACAACCACAGGTGAACACCTTTTGCTCAGTGACATGCAGAAGAACTGACTTGCCAGCAAAGGTGCGCCCACAGAAGGGGTCAGTCCTGGGAGGGCGGTCCAAGCCTCAGGCCACTCTCCCAGGCCACAGTCCCACCCGTGGACCATGTACACGGCCCAGCTCACCAGGCCCATCATACATGAATGCCGCCACATCAGCCTAGATACCCACAGCGATTTCCACATAAAATTTACTACTTTTAGGGAAATAAAAAATGTGACTCATATTAACGAATGGTGCTCATCTCTCTGCCAAGAAATCATGTTTCTCTGCAAGACACAGAGAACGAAACAGATCTAATTCTATTGTGCAGTGTTAATCCCACAAAACATCCGGTGCCAGCCAGAACACCTTCTCGTTCGGGCAGTTCACAGAAACGGCTGTGACACAGCACGCTGATGAGAAGGGTCCAGGAAGCAGAGAGAGTGCCCCTGGCCCTCTCCGCTCCCAGGGGGAAGCCCGCGCCCACTCACCGCCCCGGGCCGTGGCGTGGGCACAGCCCCGTTGTAGCGCACCCACTTGGTGTGGGACTGCTCCACCGTGGCACTCTGCATGTACTTCCCACGGGAGAAGACCGCCTCGGCCGTGGACAGGTTGTAGGCGCACACGGCCGACAGCCCCACGTTGTTCCTGGGGAGGAGGGGGTGGTGATATGACTGCCCTGAGGCGGGGGGCAGGGCGCAGGTCAGGGGGAAGGACAGCGCGGTGACAACACCCCACCCCCGCCCGCCTGCAGCACTCACAGCTGCGGGGTGAAGACCCCGTAGAACACGGGTTCCTTCAGGTCCGGAGACCTGAGGACGAAGACGTCCCGCAGCACGTTGAAGACGAGGTTGCTGTCCGGCCGGGAGCAGAGGAGCCTGGCCTTCAGGAAGGAGGTCCACTTCTTCTGTAAGGTCCTCAGGCCCCCCTGGTCCCCCTGGAACCCCAAAGACGTGTGTAGTGAGGGAAGGGGAGGCTCCCCCCAAACGTGAGCCGGTGATGAGTGCTGTGCTCCAGCCCCAAGCAGCTCTCCCTCAGTGAAAGGAAGCTGAGGCCAAAAAGGAAAGCTGGCTGCAGACCACCAGTGACCCCAGCAGCCCCTTCCACGCCAGCTCAGGTCAGGGATTAAAGCATAAAACCCAACCCATAACAACCCCGCAATGAGCAGTCACCCAACTGCAGACAGAACAGCCGCTGGATTCTGCCCGCCCTCGGCGTCACGAAGCAGACGCCCCGCTGTCCTCCTGCCTGGTCACCTTTAGCCCTTTGGCTCACATGCACCTCCAGACTCAAGACCCATCTGTGAGTGACCGGCAGAGCCAGGGGCTGGTGGACACGCAGGCCCCCCAGTCTGTCTCTGGCCAGTGTGCGTAGGCGAGGTCTCCCCTAAAAGGCATTCCTCAAGGAGATCAGATTTTTACTTCCTTCCAGTCCTCGAGCTCTCTGCTGAGATGCTCTGGCCCGTCGGGTTCCCCAAAGCACTTTTTAGTGAACAAGCAACAAACATGGAACACTCCTAATATGACTGGGTCTGGACAGAAGTACTGAAACTCTGACAGCTGGACACAGATCACGAAACTGAAGTGTCCATACTCATTCTGGACACAGTGAAAACGCACTCTCCAACCTTTATGTTGGAATGGAAAAACCCCTAATCACAACGTGAAAGTGAAAGTGTTAGTCACTCAGTCACATCCAACTGTTTGTGATCCAAGGGACTACAGCCTGTCAGACACCTCTGTCCATGGAATTCTCCAGGCAAGAATCCTGGAATGGCTGCCATTCCCTTCTCCAGGGGATCTTCCCGACCCAGGGACTGAACTTAGATCTCCTGCATTGCAGGCGGATTCTTTACCATCTGAGCCACCAGGGATAGATTTTGGTTAATATAGAACAGGAAAACTAACTTCTATAAACTGGGAGAGATTTAAGGAATGTGTTAATAACAGAGCCCTGAGGACAGAGAGCCAGTCACTGTCACACACGGGCTGGTGCTCCTGTGGTCCCCAAGGCGACCTGTAGGGAGGATAAAGCCGAGCCCGACAGCCCATCCACACCCCTACCTGAGATGTGGATGAATAAGCGGAAGGGGACAGGCATCTCAGAGGAAGTGTGGAGCCCAGGTGACAGGTGCTCCTCATGTGCAGGAACGGAAGAGAAAAGCAGGGGTGGGCTCACCTTGCAGACCCTTGCTATCCGGGGGATCATCAGCTTGAAGACAAACTCGTACTCCACAGACACCTCCGTGAAGAAGAAGTATACCCTGTCGTCCCCGAGGTCCTCGCCCTCCGGGCTCTCTCGCACCACGTCAGCAAACACGAAGCTGGGCTCTGCAGGGATGGACGCTCTGATTAGCCCCGTGCACACCGAGGGCCCGGGTACCCCCCACACAGACTCCAGGGCCTAGGGATGATCACAGGGCCCATCTAGCCCTCCTCAGGCTAAGGAGATGCCGGAGGTGGGGGTTCTGACACACAGCCTCCCAGTCCAGCCCAAGAACTGAGGGCTGGATCTCTAAACTGGTGGGCAGCCTGGAGGCAACAGGGAGCCAGACCCTACCATCCCTAGAGACTCACTGGGAAATATGCATTCACTGGTTTAAACAGCCCATCCCTAAAAGAGACAAACTCCTGACCACCAGATCTGGGTGCCCCAAGGCTCAGACAGGCTGGCCAGTGCCCAGGAGAAAAGTCTCCTGTGACTAGCTGTGAGCCATCTGATTGTGAATCCAATGTGGACATGTGACATCCAGAGATAGCGGTATAATGTCACGTGCTGATCTAACGAGCCCAAGTTTGTCAATCTGAGCCTCCCAGATCTATTTTCAAGGAGGGGTAAAGGCAAGGTTAAACCAGCTCACAGGTGGCACTAGTGGTAAAGAACCCGCCTGCCAATGCAGGAGACGTAAGAGATGTGGGTTTGATCTCTTGGGTAGGGAAGATCCCCTGGAGGAGAGCATGGCAATCTACTCCCGTATCCTGGCCTGGAGAATCCTATGCACAGAGGAGCCTGGCGGGCTATAGTCCATGGGATCAAAGAGTCAGATGTGACTTAGCACACAACCAGCTTGCTTAGCAGAGACGAAAACAAGCCCCCAGATGCTGGCGATGGAGCTCCGAGTGGTTCCAGAAGAACCCCCACCTCACTGGGCCTGACATGAACCGCACGACACAGGAAGGTGAGCCACAGACGCCTTCCCATGAGGCTGGGAGCCAGCAGAGGGCGAACTAGGGCGGGGGCTCTGGTGGAGAGGGAGCCACCCCAAGCGCAAACACACCTTCCACCTTGCGGCCGCTTCTTACCATTAAGCCAAGGAATGGCATACTCTGTCCTCAGAGGACTGTGGGTAGAATTTCGAGAGATGATAGGTTCACTTCCCAAAAAGTTGTACGACGTCCCGGCATAAAGCTCTCCATCTTCAGTGACCCAGGAGGAAAGAGGAAAAGGGGTCCACCCTAGTGTTGGTGACACACCGATGCCCCAGCACCACTTCTTCCAACCTGACACAGGCCCGCCCAGGAAACAGAGACGCCGCCGCCCCGCTTCTGGGTGATGTTTCTGTCTCCTGAGTCTTCTGCTTTATTTCTGGATGTGGGGGATTTTGTGCTCCATGCTAAGCTGTTTGGGGCAGCAAGCAACACAAGCAATCCCTGCATCCAGTAAAATGACAAACACAACAGTGGGTGCCCAGGGGGCTTCTGGCCTGCTTGCCATGGATGTGCGAGAGCATTTCAAGGCAGGCCACGGCTCAGTCACAAACATCCTTTGAACAAACGCACTCCCTTAACCTGACCAACTCATCCAGGTGATCTGCACAGGCGACAGATACAAAATAATCTGTCCCCAAATCTAACTCGAAGACTGCGGAGGTGGCCATTTATCCTCCTGAACAACGAATCAAAGAGCTCTACAGAGAGACTGCTGGACCTTCTGTGTGGACGGTGAATATGGGCACCAAGCAGAGGGCGTCACTGCAGAGGAGGAGGAACGGGGCTGCCTGGGTCCAGTGGGGCCAAGCCGGGAACGGACCCCAGGAGCAGGACTCACCGACCATGACAGACGTGTAGCTCTGTGCTGGGTCAAAGGGACACCTTCCTTTGCCATCTTCATTTTTCCCCAGAAATTTGAAGGATGTTAAGTTCTATAATTGAGCAGAAAGGAAGAGTATCACAAAATGTCGGAAGCCCTGCAGTCATCCTGATCAGGCTTCTTTGTTGGACCATTGAATTTTCAGGCTTGCTCTTCTGGGGAGGCGGAGGGGACAGCACATATGCTGTTACCAGCTGTCCCAGGTCTGGAGGCCAGCACCTTGGCAGCTTCTATCACCCTGGCACCCTCTGACACCCTCGAGAGCACCTCGAGGTCCTGGAGCCTCAGTTGACTCCCCTGTAAGACTGAGACAGTCTATGCTGATGTCTCTAGGGTCACAAAAGAGCCAGGGCAAACCAAACACAGGATGTGCTCTGAAGGAACTGGAAGGCCACATGCAGACTTTTAACATCAGTAAAGATGCCTTCAAAGCAGCAGGGGAGCAAGGTATCCAATGAACAGATAACAGAAAAAAGGAGCTGAACCTCCAGCATATCCCACCCACCGAGACACACTCCGGATGGACTGGTGACCAGAGTGTTAAAGATGGAACTATGCTGCACTAATGAAGTGAAGGTGACCGTTTCAGTCTTGGGACCATCTCTCTGCACCTGGCGAGAGAGCTCAAAGCCAAGAAAGGGGAAAATAGATCCAGCAGAGAGAGGACTGGATGGTGTCTGTCCACTGTAAGAATGAGCTAGACCAACAGTGACAAAGTGGGGGCCATGAGAGCAAAATGACAGACAAGGCACGTCCATCCCTGAATGTGTGAGAAGTTAGTACAAACGAGTAAGAAAGCATCTCAGGAGGAAAATGGTCAAAGCATAGCAAGCTAGAGAAGAAAATCCCAACAGCAGTGCAGACCAGAAAGGGTGTGTGTACCACCAGCAACCCAGGAAGCACATGGCAACGAAAGCAGGGCACCATCTTCCACCCGACAGCCTGGAGATTAAGAAGATGGACCTCCCAACTGTGACGGGTGGAGTAGTGGCCTCGATGTCTGTCAGAGTCAGGGAAACAGTCACAGTCACAGAGAAGAAAGGGCTCGGGGCATGGGAAAAACTGCGGTTACACTTCTAACAGGCTGGTGGAAACAATATTCAGATTTGCCACCTCCCAGGTCCGGAGCTGTGAACTGACTGCATTTCAGAACGATGGCTGGCGAATCTGAATGGGGACTGCAGGTTAGACCGTGTGTGGGTGACAGCATTCAGGGGTCACAGGTCACAGTTCAGCACGTCCACATGTGTGCACGTACATGGATGCTCCCAGCTGTACAGTCTAGGTAGTTAGGATATGTGCGTGATCAACTTTTCTGTTGGCTTGAAAATTTTTTTTAAACACTGAGGAAAAATAGGTCTAGGTTGTTTTCTTTTTTTTAGTTTATTTATTACTTATTTATTTGGCTGAGTTGGGTCTTAGCTGCAGCACAAGGGATCTTCATTGCTTCACAAAGCAACATGCAGGCTACCGAGTACAGGGCTTTCAGTAGTTGCGGAGCGCAGGCTTAGTTGCTCTGAGGCATGTGGGATCTTAGTGCCCCAATCGGGGATTGAACCCAAGTGTCCAGCATTGCAAGCCGAATTATCATCCACTAGACCACTAGTGAAGTCTCCAGGTCTAGGTTTAAATGAAATACATGATTCCCTCACCTCCACAACTGACATGTTTGTGGAATTTAAGCTTAAATTCCATACTTTGAGCATCTGACTAGCAGAATTTAGCCAGGAAATCCTTCATGTTGAATTTAGGGTTCTAGCAAACTAAGTTTTCTACTCTAGCATACTTTACACTTGGCAGGTACTCACTAAGTCAGGGACAAACACTAGAAAATGTGCTTCATTTATGAATCTGAAGTGCATTTAAAACACTCTTCTCCCCTCTCTGCGGTTGTTCCAAATGACTCATCAGATTATCTGAGTAAAAAGAGCGTCTCTTGTGAGTCGCTGCTGCCCTCCTTCTAGTTAGTTGTCAGCAAGGGGATCGGGAGTGGTGAGCGGGCAGCGGGAGAGTGGGGGTCCCTCTCCCAAGGACCCTACCACAGCAGAAGGTGACTGACGAGGCTCAGGGGGAGGCAAGGGAGGACATGGGGGAGGGAGAGACGGGTCCTGCTTCTAAAACTGCTCAGCCCACTGGCATCATGTTGTCACTCCCTGGAGGGGCAGATTCCAGAAAAGAGGGTCAGGGAAGAACTTGCACCCCAACAGCCAACACTGGATGGTGGTACCCCAAGACCAGAGTGGCAGACGTGCTGTCCTAGTGAGCCCGGGCCTCCATGAAGACCTCAGACCAGGGGTGGGGCTGCAACCACACACATTCGTGCCTCATGGTTCTCGGGCTGCAAGTCTGAGTGTTGTTGGCAAGGAGGGTTCCTGGTGAGGAACCTCTTCCTGGCTTGCAGACCTTCCCACCGTTCCTCACGTGGTGGGAGAAAGAGAGATTCGGGTGCCTCTTCCTCTTCTTAAAAGGCCATCTTCCTATTGGATTAGGACCGATCCTCATGACATGATTTAACCTTAGCTACCTCCTCACTGGCTGCATCTCCAAATACCATCACGTTCAGACTCTGACATTTGGGCTCTGACATTTGGATTTGGGGAGGCACAAAGATTCAGCCCGTAACATACATGAACGTAGCACACAGGAGCAAAAGTCCTGACTGTCCCACCTGAGCAGGGCCCCCGTCATACACGCTTCCTCACAAAATGCAAAACATGTCACGGAGAAACAGGCAACACGCTGGATCAGGGCATGATGGTGCTTCTCCTGGTGAACACTGGCCTCCCCAGAAGGTCACCCCACTGCCAGCCCCACACTACGGGCCAGCAGCCCCATGAGTCCTGTCCCATCCGCACCCTCAGTCATGCTGGTCTACAGACAGGAAGGCTTAGAGGGGGGGCTGCTCAGGGGGCGGAGGCCTTGTGGGGAGCCACAGCTGCCCTAATTCCAACATGGGTGGCAGGAGAAAAATCCTCCTCGATTGCAGAGTAGAGCCCACTCGGTGCTGCTTCGAGCCCCACTCCACTTCAACCACCGACCAGAGCGCCTGCATGCCTTACCAGGTGGTCACAGGCTGGCTGGAATGCGTTGGTCCCACACACGTAAAGGGCGCTGGAGCTGAGTGGCTGCAGCACACGGATGTAGTTGAGGCATTCTGTCTACAGGGAAGAGAAACGCACGGGTCAAGCACTGTGCGGGTTCCACCGGACGCCCTCCACGATCCCAACGGCTCACCCTGCTCGCTCTAGAGCAGGGACCAGTCCTGAGCACATGCCTGACAGCAGCTCCTCACAGCTCGCTGACGACCGCGGGCCTCAGATGCTTTCCATCGCCACAGGCCAGCCCTGCTCTGCCTGGCACAGTGGGGGCAGGCTCCCTGCGATCTGACCCCAGACCTGGGCAATCCTACACGTGCAGCTGGCCCGTGTGCTTCAATTTCTGCAGGGTTCATGGGCCGCCATCAGGTGCCAAATGGACTTTACCCCAGTCACTGATTTATACGCAGCAAAGACGTGCCGGCCAGAAAGCAAGGAGAGCTGACCCTGAATCTCAGTGGACACCCAGCACAGGAAAAAATGCATTTGCTCTCAGAGAACACATAAACCATTCACTATGTTGGTAGACCCACGCGGGGGTGTGCTGTGTAGAATTCCCTCTGCCTTCCTTTTCTCTGGGAGGCCCTACCCTCGACACCCTAATGCATGCAACTGGAAATAGTGCTGCTCAGGAGAGGGGTGTGCCCAGCCCGCCCAGCTCAGGGGAGAGGCAGGACTAAGGAGGGGCTCCCAGCCTGGCTGCACATCAGAGAGGCCCATCAGGAAAACCAGATGCCACTGAGAAACCCACTGGCTATTTTAGGCTGAAATGTACTGGGATTATATGTGGTAGCATCTGAAATTATCTCCATTCAGGAAAGGTTTCTTTTGCCATGATTGTTTTTAAACGGGTTGGAAGTAATTCATACTCCATGAAAGAACTGGGAGGGACCCTTGTCCGCTGTACGACCTCCACATAGGCCCAACCCAAGTGCCTGTTGTAACTTAGGTCTAAGATAACTCCCTGCAACACCTGTCATTACATTGCAATGCCTGCATTTTCCCTCATTTCCAATTTAGTAACTTTCGTGACAGTGCTTAGCATTTTGCTAAAAAAAAGTTTAGCCAAAATTTCTGTTTTTGTTTAAATTTTAATTGTTTTGAAATTAGCCACCAGCTACTGAAACTGACCATAACCGAGCTGTCTTAACCAACGGCCAAGGAAGATGGGGCTCTTATACTTTGAGACTCTGACATGGGCCCAGCAGGTAGGGGTAACCCAGAATTCTGGAGGGAGAAGGACATTCAGCCCAGTGTTCCCCCGATGGACCAGGCTGTGCTTAGTTGCTCAACTGTGTCCAACTCTTTGTGACCCCATGGACTATAGCCCACTAAGCTCCTCTGTCCATGCGATTCTTCAGGCAAGAATACTGGAGTGGGTTGCCATGCCCTCCTCCAGGGGAATCTTCCCAACCAAGGGATTGAACCTGCATCTTCAGAGTCTCCTGCACTGCAGGCAGATTCTTTACCCACTGAGCCATCGGGGAAGCCTCATGCTGAGGTGCCTAGTATCTCCTAGAGAAGGAGCAGAATCTCCAGGAATGGAGAGATGTTGCCAAAAATCCTACAGCGACCCCTCCAGACCACTGCTGTTCAAGGGAGGCACAAACCCTCCCTGCGTTTTACACCTTTAGCCGGCAAGCATCAGACATCATTTTCTATAGTCAAAGTTTCAGGCCATTTGGACCAGTTAAACTCAGATCAACTTTAAAGTAATTTTCAAAAGCCTGGTATGCTTGGCACTGGCACTGAGAGCCCCAAGCTCACCACTTGGGAACAGAGAGGCGACCTGGAGGATCAGCAGCCACAAGCACTCTGGGGGCTACTTGGCACGAGTCGGGGCACCGGGGAGGGTAAAACAAGTAAGCTGTTCCCCTGGTGGTCTCTGAAGCTTGCAAAAGAAATTACCTGTTTTGATTTTCCCTTCTCTGCGCATCTTGCTTTTTTATCTTCTAAAACCTTCCAATAAGCCTGTGAAGAGGAAAGAAAGAGTCCGTTTCAGTGCATGTTCCCCCTTTAATGAAAAGGACAGACTGGTATATAAATACACAGTTTACAAAGCACACATTGGTATTTGAAACACAGGTATTCCCTGAGGCATTAACATCTCAGATTACAAAGTGAGGCTCAGAGCAGACACTGCTGCATGTGAGCAACAGGGGCTTCAAGGGTGTTCTGTGATCCTCACCCCGCAGCCTGAAAGGGGGCCTGGAAGGCAGTTTCCAGATGACCATTACTCACTGCAAAACAACTGCAGAAACAGTTGTTTTGGCCGGAAGTGGGGAGAATTAGTCACCAAAAACCTAAACTGCAGGCACTCTCTCTCCTTTTGGGGGGAGCAGGGTGCGCACCGCACAGCACGTAGGATCTCAGTTCAGTGACCAGGGATAGAACCTCTGCCCCCTGCAATGGAAGCCCAGAGTCCTAGCCATGGGACAGTTGGGAAGTCCCTAAATAAACTGCAGGCACTTTCAAACATCAAGAGGGTGTTTTCAACTATTCAAATGTAATTTTCGAGTCCAGGAAAAAGTCTTGATATTTACTTGCTCAGTGGAACAGCAGGGTTACGATGCTTTAAATTGTATGTGATGGCAGCAGGAGATGGAGCCAAGCAGCTTCCTCAGGTCGAGCGTCTTTCCGCTGAGACCTGGGTTCCTGCTCCTTCCACACCAGGTGGACGGGAAGTCAGGCCGGCAGGTGCCTTGGCCCCTCACCCCCCAGGGAAGCAACAGTCTTGCCTCACCGAAGGCTCCCACACTCCTGCCTCACCATTCCCAGATGCCGTATCTGCCCATATGATAGTCCATCTCTGATACCAAAATACACTTCCCCCCAGAGAACCGAAGCTGGCTTCAGGCACTCGGGGGTCAGGAAGCAACAGGAGGAGCTTCTCCACAGCAGTGACGTGAACCCCCCAGTGAGATGTCTTCAGAGAAATGGGGGCCCTGGTCAGGACCAGGACGTGTGAAAACAGAACGAAGTCCCCTTCCAAACAGTAACCTTCTTTTGCAATTAAAATGTACACAATTTCGTCATCTACAGGCAATGCCTGAGGATACGGGAACATGAACTCTGACAGGCCCTTAACCACATTCTCGGGGGTTTCACTGAAGCTTGGCCTGGGGTCCTTTCACTTTTTCTTCTCTTTCCTGTCAACAGGGCCCAAGCTTCTCGGTCAGTCTGAGGGGCCACCGTCAGGGCATTTACAGAGCAATGAAGGCTCTGACTGAGCATCTATGTGCCTAGCAGAACCAGGGTGCTCCCAGTATGAGATTCTGAAAGGTGGTGTTGGCCCGAGTTGTGGAGGAGAGTGGGGTTTGACCAACACTGGGAGTAGGGCCTGAGAGGAAATCAGACCGTGAGCACCCCTCTGCTCTAAACGCCTTACAATTTTAAATACTTTATTTTCAGAGCATAATGACTGCAATCTCTTTTATGTGAAACAGAAACTAAGCACTATGCCTACCCCGGAGATGAAGACAAACACAAGAAAATAAGAGAGGTCGGGGCAGAAAATGCCTAAGATGAGGGTGGGCCAGCTTGATTTCAGAAAACGAGAAAATCACACCAACCACTTGCGTGGTGTTTAGGGACTCAGGAGCCTAGGAGAGACTGTCAGAGGTTAGCAGGGGACAGTCTGGGCACTGAGTGAGGCTCTGGATGCAATGGCTTGAGACGCTTCAAATGTTTAAATCCACGAGTCATTGTCATACTAAAAACAGTCTCCAAACCTACTGTCTCCCTTCGGAGAGAGCTTACTCATTATTTTGAAAACTAATAAAGAACGGCAAAGATTTTAAGCTCTGATCCGGCCATTTCCATGGGAACTAGCCTTGAGAGCTGTGAACAGCTGGTGATGGGCAGTTCCCCTTCACAGATAATATTCCAGTCCACAGATGGAGAAAGCAGAGGCAAAATGTCTCATTCTGCAATTCTTGGGGTGCTCTAGACTACAATGGTCAAGAGCAAGGAGAATGCCCACCTTGGGGGAGGATCCTGCCTCTCACAGGAGCCAGCCCAGCACCGGGGGCCTGACAGGACTGAAAGCAGCTTTCCCAGCAAGTGGACCGAGGGTAGCTTCTAGAAATGGAGATTCAGTGGCAGAGTGCCCAGCCACATAAACAGTCTGATTTTAACCCAAGCAAACTGAATAGTTAAACATCATTAATGTGAGAGTCCATGAAATTTGAACACTATTTGATGACGTTAATTGTTAGAATGCAGTAATGACATTCTGGAAAAAAGGAGTCCCTACCTTTAGGAGATGCTCTGGGAAACTTCTGGGGATGAAGAACATGTGGTTGGGACTTGCTCCCACAGGGAGCAGAGGACAAGGACAGGGATGAGAGGATGGGGGTGAACCCTTGTCCTGCAGGAGCCTCGAGGGGGTACAGGGGTCATCATATCACTCCCTCTGCTCCCGCGTGTGCCTGAGGTTTTCTGTAGTAAAACATTCAATAATCTAAGATAAAATGAGGGTGATCCCCGGGTGAGCTGCCAGCCTGGGGAGGATGGAGGCTGCCAAGGGAAACACCCTGAGGTGGGGCTCGTGGACACAGGGCAGGAGGGGAGCTTCTGGATAACAGTGCCCTTGGCCCTGGTTGGCAGGGAGGCTGCTCGCTGGCCGTGCAGGATGGTCCATGGGACTGGCCACGGGGGTGAGGCTGCATGGCCAAGAAAGGGACTGCCACCCCAGGAAGAGCCCAGTGTATGGACTTGAGAAGAAAATGCTGGAAAGAGAAAGACAGCAGGGGCACAGGGAGCCCACACCATACCTCATGCTGCTTCTTGGAGATGTTGTGAGCGTTTAAGGCAAACACAGCTTCCCGGGCACCCACAAACAAGGTGTCCTCATCCTCACTCAGCAGCAGGGCCGAGTAGTTGAAGATGCCTGGCTCGTGAAACTGCACCAGCTGTACCTCTGGGGAGGGCAGGGCAAGAAGAGAACGTATTAGGTATTTCTGAGCCTGGACACATCTGGAGCACCTAGTCTCCCTCTAGCGCACTGCCAACCCACCCCCAACAGACCCCGTGGGTCTGTTGCCACGGTGGCCAGGCCCGGGCCAAGGCCAGAACTCAGGCACCTTTGGGTGCAACAGACCTGCTGAGGCCACCAACAAGTGTGAGGCCACCATGTAGCCACTGCACTTGACCAGTGTTGTGGCATGACTTCCCTTCCTGCCCCCTCCAGCCCAGCTGAATTCCAAACCCGGCAGTGTGACCTCCCAGGATCGTGACTTCCCAGGAGTGTGACCTTCTAGGAACACGACCTTGAGGCAGTATGACCTTATGATGTCCCAGGAGAACTCAGACCAGACACCTTAAACTGCTGACAACTGCGGTTCCCTCTGCCTCCCACCAAACTCTTATCTATGTGTATGTAATCAACCCCAGATGACGTTTATAAAGAATATAGCTATTTAGCATTTTCTTATTCAGAAAAAATCATTTATCTCAAAGTCTTATATGAAAAAAATCTATTGCAGTGATTTAACCCAGCATTTTCTAAGGATACCCACCACAAACTTAACAAAGCAGAGTTCAACAGGTGACTTTTTCACTTATGAGGTAATTGCATCAATAGCTATTTATGAATATGAGGAATTTAAGGACTAGCTATGTGGAAGTAATATAAATGTACTGGCACTCTTTCCTAGGGAGCTATTTCTTCTTTTTGACCACCCCAGCATCAATTTTAAACTTGGCTTTCCACGTATCACCAAGTTCTGCTTTTATTGAAGGATTAGGTGTTCTCGCTTTCTTCTCTTCTAGTTTTCCCCTGTTGGAGAAAGATGTGCATGGCGTAGAGTCTCTCCCAGCACACAGTGCCTGGAATTCTGCAGAAGACAGCTGAGTCCTGCAAGCACAGCTCACTCAGGACTATGGAGTCAGAAAGACTGAGGGGTCCCAAGGCAGAGCTCCCAAGACAGAAAATTACAGAGAAACCAATAAGCAGCAAATGGAAACAATTCGCCCGAAGCTCAGCTCCACATACTACAAACACTATTTGGTGTGGTTTGTGTCTGGGCAGTGTGCACCAAAGGTCGTCAGGCACAAAGAAAATAAACTTCCTTCAGGCGCGCCCCCCAACTTAGAAACCAAATCAGTGGGCCAAGAATAAGCCCTGCGAGTGTCTCCAGGTGTCAGAGCATCTCCCCAAAGCGGCAATGCAGGCCCTCTGTCCACATACAAGGGCCAAGAATATGGACCCAGCAGCCAAGGGCACCCATGCTTCTCCACACCAGAGCAGGGAGCAGGGCGCCCATCCCCATCAAGTACTTGCCAGCACCTGCCACCATTCTGCCCTCACCTCTGTGCTCCCAAGTGATCCTAGGTACGGGAGCAAACGCCACAGCCGTCCCAAACACCACGGCGAGGGCGGTGAGTAGACCCCCAGCAGGGGCACACATCCTCATTGGTCGGGGCTTCAGCAGGGGCTTCAGCAGCAAATGCTGGGGGGCAGTGGAGCCCACAGCGGGGGTCTCGGTGGAGGCCGCTCAGAGCTGCAGCGCAGCCCGGGGCTGGTGGGTAGCACGAGCCCGGAGGCCCCGCATTTCTCAGCACTCACTTTGGGTGAGGCCAGCAGCTCTGCCCAGTACAAACGTGAAAGGCCACCAGGTTCTTAAACAGCGTGCTGCTCTACGGCCTTCTGAAGAAATTCTGGAAGAAAGTGCAAAGGAAAGGATGCAAGTCAGGATGTGTGGCAACGCCTGCTTTCTGTTCTCTCAACATCATCGCCCCCGCCCCTACCCCCTCCCCCCGCCCATGGCTCTGCTTTCGCCACAGCCTCAGCCACGGACTCTTCTACGGAGGAACAGGGTGGTGAGACGTAACGGGCCTCCGGAGGGGGACAACCCCACACACACACTGCACCCCAGAAAGCACTACAGTCAGGGCTTTCTGCTCCTCGGACTGGCCTGGAATGCAAGACAGACACAGGGACCCAACCAGCGGGACAAACACATGCCTGGCTGCCCAGCTTCTTCCCTGTGTGGGCACCGTGCGCAGCTGGTAAAGTGATGGGAAGGAAGGGAACGGAACCAAGGTTTCAGTTTCCCGTGGAGACTGGCTTCCCAGTCCCTGTAATACTCATCAAGGATGATGGCCAGAGCTAAGACCAGAGAGCCGGGTGGAGGCTGAAACGTGTAAGCACACACACCTGTGCAAGCACACGTGTGCATAATACTTATGTATGTGTGTACAGACATGTACACACACACACACACACACACACACACACACACGTAGGGCCAGGTTGTGCAGGAACAGCTGACCTCCTGCAAGGGACAGGGCCACCCTGATGCCACCTCATGGCAAGAACAGGCCTGTGCTTAACAGAAACTTGGGGCTGGGGGTCCCCAGGTCTCCTGGCGCCCACCCTCTGTCCTGCCCCGTGACCGCCTGAGTCTGGCTGCTACCTGCTCAGACCGTGCACCGTATGTGAGGTGAATATGGTGAATATGTCTGCAGGTGAACCTGCGGACATCAGTGAATCGGAGCAATTATCGGTAACACTGGGGTCTGCCTCTGACTCAAGGCCCCACCAGAACCCAGTGAACCTCTGAGATGGACTTCTCAGGAAAGGTTTAAAGCAAAACCCTGGCCTGAGCAGAGGCAGGACCCTTGCCAACCACACGTGGGGAAAAGAGGTGCAGTGGAACCCCTGCATTGTATACAGGCTGCCCCCAGGGCCCCCCAGCGCAGTCCACAGGTGCTCAGTCCCCTCCTCATGCTGAGCAACCCCTTCTGTAAAACGGGGGAGCAGCTGTCTCTCCCCTCCCCAATGAGTCAGTCACCCTCACCTCCTCCTCGTCCTTCCACCCCCACCAAGCCAGCCCACTTCCACATCTACCAGTCCAACTGACATCCCAAGGCCCTCCCTTTCTAGAACTTTCCCCTTGCCCTCACCATCACTGTCAGCCTCCTGACCACTCTTCAGGATATCTGGGAGGGGCTGGCTGCCCCTCACTCCCTCTCCAGCGGTGCTCTCCCGGTTCAGCCCCCCGAGACCTCCCTCAACTTGTCCCAGGTCCGTGTCTGACCAACTGCCTGCCCTGCTGCCCTCAGACATATCAGACCAGACCAAACCACTCAACAGGGTTTGGGGAGACGTTTTGGCTTCCTGTTGACCTGGTGAAGTCACCGCCTCCAGGAAGTGCTCCTGGCTGCTTCCTCATTTTGCTTGGGTAGTTATCTCTCATAACTCTGGTGTGCTTGTCTGGCTCCCAAAGCCTAGCAGGGAGCACAGCTCACCCTCCACAGTGCTTTGGGGGAGGTGGGGTCTTTTTTTAACTGCATTTACTTTTTATGTGTAACAAGGGGCACTACCACCCCAGCTCTACTTCACCAAGGAAGCAATCACAGGGACTTCACGGTGAGCACCTGCCACAGGGCGAGATGCTGGGCAAGGGCCATACACTAGGGGCCAAGTCACATCTGCCCGCCCAGCTTCCCTGCTCAGGGGCCACTGGCACCTCCTCCTCCAGCCCGAAGGCTGCCTGGCCAGGCTCTCTGCCTCCACCCAGCATCTGTTCTCCATCCCAACGTACTTATTAATCAAGGATACACTGAGTCTGTTTCCTCCAGGGACTGGCCCATCCTAGGTGGAGGCGGGCACCTCTTGTCAGCAAACGGCTTGGATGAGCATTATCTTCAGTTTTTTGATTCCTGGAGTCTCTGTCTCAGGTCTTCGAGCCTGGCGTAGTGGCTCGAAAGCAGCCCCAGCTGATGCATGAATGGATGGCATGGCTTTGCGCCAACACGACTATCACAGGATGGGCCCTGGGCTACAGGCCAAGCCCATGGGGATGTCGCCCAGACACCCAGCGACAAGGGAGCAACCCACACTGAACGCAACACCAGATACACCAGGAGGCTGAGGAGGCTAGGAGGGGAAGCAGAGAGGGCTGCCTGACACGGAGCCAAGTCTTACAGGGGCCCACCACGTGGGTCACACGTCACCCTCAGCCTGGGCCCAGGGTGGGGTCCCTACTCTCCAGCCCTTAGTAGGGAAGTGAGGTACGAGGTGGGTCCAGAAGCCCAGGCCAGGTGAGAGGCTCCGAATGGGACTCCATCAGCAATCCCAGAGTGTCCAGTGAACACTAAATACACCCACAGAAATTCTACACAGCTGTAGGACACCCACGCCCTGGGGGACAGCTGTCAGTGTGGATGATGCTACCAGCTCGGGATGCACCAGACACGCGCTGAGCTCATTCTCAGGTCCGTGTTCACCACTACGGGTCCAATAAAAGCAGCGCTCATCCCCCGACCCTGAACTCTCCACAGCCTCCCACCCCCTCACTTTTGCTTCTGTTGCTGCCTCCTGGGGTAGAGACTGCTGGCTTCCTGTCCCAGCACCCACGTCCCTTCATTCTAATAGTATCTTGATTTTACATAGGAATGGCAGTTTGGCCAGTTTCCCTGGTGGCAGTTCTGGACAAAGAACTGTGAACAGAAGTTAGAGAAGGTAGGAATTCCAGGAAAGCTTTTTAAAGGAGGCTGACTCAGCTTTATTTTTATTTATTTATTTTTTGCGTCAGCCTTTCCTCCTTTTGCTGCCTGAAACTTAAACTTGATGGCTGGAGCTCTGTCAGCCACCTTGTGAATATGAAGGGACATGAAGATAAGAATCTCGTTCTAAGAACAGCCAAGTAGAAATCCAGAGAAACTGAGGACCCGCACAACACCCTGAAGACTTTACACCTGCTTTCTGCTGCCTACCTCTAGACTTGATAATAAATTATTAAGCTCTTTAAATTACGGTTTTTTTCTTCTAGATCTGTTGCCAGCAGTTGTATATAATTACAAACTGATACAACCTCTTTGTAACACATTTACCAAACAGAAGCAGCAGCCAGAATAATGTCAATCAGAGCATGTCATTTCCCTATGTGGAATGTTTCTCCCTTAGATTAAACCCCAGCACATGGACTTGGCTGACCTTCTATCCAGTGTCTGCCATTTCATTTTCCCTTTACCTCTCGGCCCCAGCCATTTCTGGATATGTGGAGTTGCAAAGAGTTGGACACGACTGAGCGACTCAACAACAACAAGGGCCACCTGCCTCATGTCCCCAAATGGCCTTTAAAAAAACCCACACGAACAGCCAAAGGTCAGGAGGGTCCACGTCACACACAGCTGACTCCTCCTGGGGGAGGGAGGGTGGGGGCCGAATGTTTTGCTTTATAATATTGAAAGGGTTTGATGTTTGCTCTTTTTCAACAAGTGTGCATTGTTCTGTATAATTTTAAAGTGCAAAGCACAGAGCACACGCACACAGACACGCAGCCTCGGTGCATTTAACCAGGGACACTGACCCTGAGACTGCTGACAGGATGTTGCCTTAAGAATCAAAGCCTTAATGTTCCAATGGATACAACTGGACAAAGCACCCATCCTGCCGGCCTCCGTGGGTGTTTCTGCTGGGAGCCGAGGCTCTGGAGTGCACATTTGGCCTCCCCCACGTCAAAGTGTCACACTGAGACAGGAGCCTATTAGAAAGACAAGGTCAACACAATGTCACACCCATTACCTACCACGTAATTGTGCTGGTTCAGGCGGAATGCATGACCCCACTTTAAATGTCAGGAGGATGGAACTCCAAGGGGTCTCTGAGCCCATCCCTCAGGGGCCTGTCAGTGCCTGTCACACAGCAGCCTTCCACCCGAGTGACTGTGATTCATGTCAGGGGGTTGGGACAGAGAAAAATAGGGTAAGGGCTGTTTCAGGAAACCACACACATGTCTGTGCATGTGTGTATGCACACATGTATACATCTGCATGTGTGTCAGAGTATATGTGCGCGTGTACGCACTGTGTGTGCGTCTGCGTGTCTGCACTCAGGGTATTGTGTACATACTTGCGCTTATATTTATTCATGTTCATTCATGCATCTATACATCTTTAGGTGTGTGCACGAGTACGTGTGTGCATGTGTGTCTGTTCGTGCATGCTGGTGTGTACATATGTGTACATGCACGCCTATGCAGCATGTGCAGCACACAAGTCCCGATCTAGCACTGTGTTCCCGGATGTGCCTAGTGACTGAAGGCTAGGGTCCTACTAGGCAGGAACCGTGGGCCAAGGGTGCTGCTATCTGAGGTCTGTCCTGCCCACACTGCACGTTGTCTGCCCTTCCTGGGATCAGCTATCTGTAGGGTCACAGAGAGGACACCACTCACCATCACATGTAAAGTGTCAGTGCTCCGTCAGCTACAGAATGCTAAACCAATGTTCAAAGTGCCCTCACTGGCATCCCCAGGGAACCCATGAAGGGGAGTCTGGGTGACCACGGTGGACAACTGCAGGGGCGCCTGCTCAGGCTTCTTGTCTGTGGGGTTTGCCCAACAGGGCAGGTGAAGCCCCATTTACTCTCTAGGCCCTGTGGCCAGGACAGCAGAAAGACACACACCTGACCATACCTTCCCCTCCCTGGCCAGGACAGCAGAAAGACACACACCTGACCATACCTTCCCCTCCCTAGCCAGGGGCAGAAAACCCAACAGCCACCCCAAAACCATGCCGTGCCAGTGGTGGTGCGGAGCCCAACATCCTCATCGTCAGGCTGTCCCCCACCCTGGGCTCCCCTCCCCAGCCCAGCCCCTAGTCCAGCCCCAGGCTGTGCCCCCTCCTTCTCTCCCCACCCTCAATGCTCTCCTCCCCACTCCTGGCTGTGTCGCTGATGTCACCCCCTTGCCAAATGACCTGCCCCTTCAGGAATCAGAAACAGGTTTCAGAAGCTCTCTGTTCACACACACAACAAACAGTTTATTGTTTCAACTTCAGTTTCCCCAGACTTAGAATGGATCGCAGGAGCAGCACTTTAGAGGCCATGCCCAGTCTTGGAGCTGAGTCTTGCTGGAACCCCCCCCATTCCCCTTCCCCAGTGGAAGAGTGTCCAGGACACAGGCTTTCCCCTCCAGCCACTTCCCAGGGGCAAACAAGCTTTACAGGATGTCCCCGCATGTCTGAACCCTTCCTTGTTCTCTCACCTCAACCCAGGCGTGTGTGTGCCACACATGTGCTGCGTGGGAGCCAGGAATGAGACACAGCGGCGGGTGACAGATGTACAAAGCAACCAATGAATCAGCAATCAATCAGCAGTGGTGATGGGCAAGTGCTGAGAAGGGCATGTGCAGGGTGGGTGTAGGGCCACAGGGATCCCACACAGAGGGGCCAATGGAGGGAGGGACCAACCACCTGTGGGACATCATTCTACACTTCATGCACGGACTGTCTCTTTGGAAGGTGTGAGGTGCCCAAGCACAGCATGTACACCTGTCTCTGAGCCCAGATAGCTTAGCACTGGCAAAAAGAAGATAACCTCCCCGACTTTACCAGTCAGCCTGCCTCTGGGGAGGAATGTGTGTCCTCCAGGGTTGCTGACACCATGGGGAGCTCAGCACAAGATATGCTCCTAGGCTTGTTTCCCCAAGGACCAAAGGATGCTATGTGCACCAGGAGATATTTGAAATGCCACTAAAACTGGTGCTTCAGTCCTCACTTAGACCTACAGAGAGAGCAAACTTAGATAAATGAAACTGTTGGAAAGCTCTGCCTTAACATGGAATTTATTTGCATTCTTAACTTTCTCTTAATCATATAAGACTTTCCTACCTTCAAAAGTAACTCTAAGGGTTCTTAACTCCACTAATAAAGAAATATAACTTAAATAAAATACCTAAACATTCCCCCATGAAGCAGAGAGAACTTTGCTTTAAAAGACTGCAGTTAGAGGGTGCTGGTGGGGCTTCCCTGGTGGCTCAGATGGTAAACAATCTGCCTGTCATTCTGCAACACTTTATATTGCTTTGTAAAAACTTAATATATTAAATTTTTATGCCTCCTCCTTACTATATTCAAGTCAGTGAGAATATATTATATCCAGAACATTAACCTGTGGAGTTGTGTGTAATGTTCCACAACCCAGCCCATTTCTTGGTGTCTACTCTTGCCATTTTTTTTGCCCCTTTTTGCACTTACCTAAAAATGAGAAGTGGCTTCTTCTCTTGCAGGTTTTTTATGACCACAAGGTAAAAGTAACAGGAATCTATTCCTGCCACTTCTTTGACCTCTTTGCATTTACATAAAAATGAGAAGTGACTTCTTTTTCCTGCATATACTTCATGCTTATTATGACCACAGGGTAGAAGTAACAAGAGGCTCCACCCGCTTCGGCCTTTACATTGAAATTCTCTTAACAACTCAATGTAGTACTGAACAGAAGAAACCACTTTTACCTTCAGTTTTCCTGTGTCCCAAAATCTTTCTTTAAAATACAGTGTTCAGCAAACAAAAGACAGTCTACAGGAAAATACTTGGAAAAAAGTATTTATAATATAAATGCCTGGGACTAGAATTCCTAATAAGTGCAATTATTCCTAGTAACTGGGCTTCCCAAAGAGCTCAGTGGTAAAGAATCCACCTGACAATGCAGGAGCCACAGGAGATGCAGGTTTGATCTCTGGGTTGGGAAGATCCCCCAGAGGAGGAAATGGTAACCCACTACTGTATTCTTGCCTGGGAAATCCCATGAACAGAGGAGTCTGGTGGGCTACAGTCAGTGGGGTCACAAAAAGTCAGACATGAGAGAGCACACACTGAACACAAACACACATTCCTAACAACTAGAGAAAGAAAAGCTCAAACAAACTACAGAGCTCTGGCCTAAGAGAGCAAATAACTTAAAATGTACACGTACATAACCAGCCAATAAACACAGAAAGTGCAAAGTGTCCTTAGAAATGAAGCTGTATTCATTAAAACTGGTCCCCATGCTGGCACAACTGGTTCTTGCGACTGCCACGCATGGCAGATACCAAGGATCATCCTGGCAGCAGGTGTATCAAAAAGCCAGAGGAAATGACAGCCCTACTTGCTCATCCACAATACATGAGTAGCGGAACAGGAAGAAAGGGAGGCGAGGGCTTGCCTTTTGTTTTCACCAATTAAACTGGCATATCTCTGTCCTCTAAAGCTAGAAGTACATGGCTGACCATGTATTTATCAACAAAAATTAAGACTGATCACAAAATGACTCAATTTCAAGGCAGATGACACAGACGGTGTTCTTC
Source organism: Neotragus moschatus (assembly GCA_006410615.1). Taxonomy (NCBI): domain Eukaryota; kingdom Metazoa; phylum Chordata; class Mammalia; order Artiodactyla; family Bovidae; genus Neotragus; species Neotragus moschatus. The sequence continues at coordinate 236,025 of SJYA01001386.1, read as the reverse complement.
TTACTCCAGACCCCATGATGACCCCATGGGTGTGCACTCAGTTGTGTCTGACTCTGTGACCCTGTGGACTGTAGCCCACTAGGCTCCTCTGTCCATGGAATTCTCTAGACAAAAATACTGGAGTGGTTGCCATTTCCTTCTCCAGGGGATCTTCTTGACTCAGGGATGGAACCCACATTCCTGCATGGCAGAGAGATTCCTTACCACTGAGATACCAGGGAAGACTCACTTCTACGCCTAAAAAAGAAGATGGGGCATTTCAACGTCTAGACCAGAGGACTGCAGTTGAGAAAGGGGGCAGGGGAAGGAGCACAGGGTGGAAAGACAGCTGGGGCAGGGGGAGGAAAGAAAATAGAGGCAGCTCCGCTACTGCCCTGTGGGCTTCCCCTTAAGCCAGCCCCAAGGGGCCGTGGCTAAGTCCAGGTCTTTGCCCCTAAAATCTCACAGGGACCACGGACCAACCTTCAGCTGGATCCCACTGGGGCTTCTATAAGGTGTTAACTTGGCTAAACTGCAAGATAGACTGAGAAACAAAGGGGGTTTTACCTGTATCTTGTGCCTTCTCGAAACTTCCCAATCGTTTCTAGAAGTCTTCAGAAATCTTGGCTCTGAAAATAATGGGAAACAAGAATATTTAAACACTTCAACTATCCACATAAACTCAACAATACTTCTGGAAAGGCACCAAAAAGAAACTCCTGCCTTCACTTCTGGACCCTCACAGCTAATTCTCTGACCCAGGATGGCTTGGCATTTGTGCACCGTGTTAGCAGGAGGAGGGAGGGAGTATGCAGTCACTCATTCATGAACAAAGGAAGTATAACCTCTCAGTCACCCAGGTTCAGATCTGGTCCCAGCCACTGATCACCACCACTTCCCTGCAGAACAAGCCATTCAAATAGACAGAGTCACTGTCAGCTGAGAGTCCATCAGTCAAAAAAGTCTTCTCTATCGTCTACTGACTTCAGATGTGTATTCTTTAGAACTCATCTTCATTGAAATCCAAAGGCTCCAGGCAATGAAGGAAAAACAGATACAGAGAACAGATTTACAAGAAAATGATTTCCTAAAGGATCCATTTAATTCATTTTTTTTCTTTGTTTTTCACTGTTTTTAAGTCAAAACAGCAGTATTTCCACAGTTGTATAGCCAGTCTCTATATTATACATTATCCCTTCCCAGTGCAGGATGCAGCCCTCAAAATAGGAATCCTCAAATCCAATAAGATCACTGACTCTCAGATAGAGAATCAGAATTGCAAAACCAGAGGTCACCGTGTAGGATTAAAGAAGATTTAGAGGCTAGTTAAATGCATGCTGACCCCACTATGACTGCAAATGATCCAACATATTTTTAAAATCTCAGAATCAAACCCTAGCAATTTGTGTGGTTGGAATTATTTTTTTCTTTTGCTTTAAGGGTTGATAGAATTCCTGCCGTTTTTCTTAAGACAGCTGAGAAGTAGGAGATGCTCCCTGGAAACACGGTTATTGTTTCATCTCTCCCACACAGCCCCCAGGGAGTGGGACCATCAAGTCTGCAGCACAGAGATCAGTTTGTACCCCTCTCTTACATGTCCACCCAGGACACATGATTTCCAGGGCCACCCAGAGCCCCCTCTGGTGCCCAACAGCTCGAGTCAGCAGATAAGACCTCAAAGTGACTGGCAGAGATGGCTGGGATTCACCCCACCCCACTGTGCTGTGCTGCCTATGACTGGGTCTGGGTCTTTCCTATACCAGCAGCTGCTTCTGATGGCCGATTTACAAGCAAAAATATCTTCAGATGAGCCAGCACAGAAGTGTCCCTGGACAAAGTTATATCCATCCAAGACACAGAACCTATGTCCCCCGTTTAAATGCTGGGGGAGGGGCTGGCACAACTGATGGATAGGCGATGGGCAAACGCAATGACCTGTGGGATGTACCTGTTCACACGGGGCTTTCCTATCATGTTGGCAGGCGGGGCACAGCAGCCACCTGGGGACCGCTGAAGACACTTCAGGGAACAAGAAAGCGAGTTACCCGTAAGTAAGAGGTTTAGGTAAACAATGTGAATACCAAGAATTATAAAACCAAAAAACTTCTCTCTTCTAGAAATTCAGTAAGTCTTTGTCACTTCAATAAACAGAAGCCCAGAACTGCTTGTTCTGTGGTTGGAGGACAAGTCAGATATCATATTCACTGTAATTTCACAGTATTGAGCAACAGATGAAAGAAGGCAGGCGAGGGTAGGTAGGTGTGTGTGTGTGTGTGTGTGTGTGTGTGCGTGTGACGCGGGCACCCTCACTTTCCTCCTTCAGGCCAAGGCTCCCTATCTCCCTTCTGTCAAACAGCTTCTAGCCCCCATGTTCTGAGGTAAAACACTAACGGCTGAGTCAACCGCGAGGCCCTGTGGGGCCCCTACTGTCTGCACCCTTTACCACAGCAATTTTTCTCTTCTCTCCCATAAAACCCACAGGCTATAATTAATTATCACCACACTGAAGAAGGCAAAAGACATGCTCTATATGCAATTACTAACCATATCATTCTTCTCTCCCCAAACTTGAAACTTTTCCCTTTGTATAGCCGATTAACGATGTTATGGTGGTTTCAGGTGAACAGCAAAGAGACTCAGCCATACATACGCATTTATCCACTCTCCCCCAAACTTCCCTCTCATCCAGGCTGACACATAATCCCGAGCAGAGTTCCGTGCACGATACAGTAGTCCTTATTGGTTATCCATTTTAAATACAGCAACATGTGTATGACCTTCCCAAACTCCCTGTCTCTTCCCCCTGGCAACCGTAAGTTCATTTTCTAAGTCTCTTTCTCTAACCATTATTCTAACCATGCATCTCCTCTGACTATGCACGAGTGTCCCTGCTCAGTCACTTCAGCGTCTGACTCTGTGCGACTCCATGGAGCAGTCGGCCAGACTCCTCTGTCCACGGGATTCTCCGGGCAAGAATACTGGAGTGGGTTGCCATCCCCTTCCGGACCCAGGGATCGACCCTGTGTCTTCTGTGTCTCCGGCACTGCAGATGTCTTCACCGCTGAGCCACCACGAAGTCCCCCTGGCTCTGCATATGTGCTTGTAATTCACATAATGCACAGTCCACTTGCAGAAGGAAGGAATGAAACAAATCAGGAGAGAAGTGTTTCCCTCTCACACTGGCAGGAGAAACTTGACCTTCACTCCCCCCTCAACCACACCTCCAACCCTGCAGGAGGGTGTGGGACCCCCAAAGTCCATGCCCTGAAGGCAGCTGTCTCAAGACTGTTCATAACAATAGCACAGAGCACCGGTGAAGCAGGTCTTTGTTTGGCATGCATTTCGCCTACACTCTGTCAACGTGACCTCACCTTCTGAAGGCCCCCTGCCTCAGCAGTAACCCAGTGTTCTCTTTAGTGCATGGAGAAGACAAGCACATCCCAGGCATAGGACTCTACGGTGAAAACGGCCTCATTCAAGGTCGGGCGTCTCCATTTTCCAGCTGTATCTTTGGGGAAGTTACTGGACTTTTCTGTGCTTCTGTGTCCTCATCCAGAAAGTAGGCCTAATAATAATACCTATCTCATTTGGTTGTTGTGAAGATTCATGAGTAGTCTATATGAAGAGCTTAAAATGGTGTCTAGTGGCTAGGAAACACTGAGAAACTATCAAAACTAGGACTCTTCCTACCTGTGAAGCAGAGCCAATTATACCTAACTTGTTAATCACCTGCCTTGTGAGATATATTGGGCAGGCCAAAAAGTTTATTTGGGTTTCTCTATAACATTTTATGCAAAAATCCACCTGGAATTCAGCTGGGCGCACCCCCACGTGTACAAAATGCCCAAGTATGAGACTGCTGATGGGAAAACTCTGGAAATACCCAGAAGTCCATGGACCATCGGTTATGTGCATGTGTGCATATACGTATGTGTTTGTATGCATAAACGTGCATACGCACGTGTACTACATATGTATAAGCTGATTTGTGTATGAGCTATGGCACATCCACAGGGTGTGCAGCTGTTCAAAAATAAAGTGGTCACAGAGCTGAAACGATGTTCAAGATGCTCAGTTCAGTAAAAATTAAGGTTCCCAACAGTGTTACAGTATGCTATTTGTGCAGACACAGGGTACGTGACCAAGTGCATGTGTACATAATTTACTCAAAACTATTTGATTAGATCAGCATTTAATCAAGATCAGCTGGCAGTGAGAGACTAGAAAGCGACTCTGGTCTGAAGCAGGGGTGTATTTCATTTTTAAAAAATATTTTACTTATTTGTTTGGCTATGTCTTGCCTGGAGAATCCCAGGGACGAGGAGCCTGGGATCCCACAGAGGGTGGGCTGCCGTCTATGGGGTCGTACAGAGTCGGACATGACTGAAGCGACTTAGCAGCAGCACCCCAGTCTTAGCTGCAGCATGCAGGATCTAGTTCCCTGACCAGGGGTTGAACCCAGGCCTCCTGCATCGGGAGTGCAGAGTCTTAGCCACTGGACCACCAGGGAAGTTCTGGCTGTATTTCATTTTTGATGATGTGTATTCTTCAGTACTATTTGAATTCTTACCACATGCTTTCCTAATTAAAATATTTTAAATCTGATATTAAAAATAAAATGTATTAAATGTGAGATATTGGAAAATAAAAAGTTGGAGAAAACATTTATGGCAATTTCAAAACACAAGTTATTGTAACTATTAAAAACATGATTCCCTTCTTGAAATTTACTAAATGCACTTCATCAAAATGGAAGTTTTCAAGAACAGTAGCAGACCTGACATTATCTCCAGCCTCTCCGGCATTTTGGACATTTTGTTGGCACTGTTTATCCTAAGAAACTCAGACAGAGGAAAGCATTTTGGTGCAGGTGAGTGCCCCAGATCCCAGCCTCAGCTGAAGAACCCTGGGAAGTGGGAGGGGCAGGCTGGCAGTCATGCAGCAAGAGAACAGAGACCTGGAACTCAAGAAAGAACTAGGGACCTGTGGGCAGTCGAGCTGCCAGGTGGGAGGAGGAGAGGGCAGAGGAGGGAGGAGATGGCGGTCCAGCAGGGACTGGGCCCCATCCTAGTGTGGCAGGGTTTCCCAGCACTATTGCATGTTGCATAGTTAAATATGATAATGCTGGGTATTCAGATCGTTTGTCAACTTCCCACTTAAAATTCACTCTTAAAGACTGATTTTTAACAACCAGCAAAACTTGAGCAAGAAGGCTTTCTTTCTAGAATGCAGAGTCTATCTGCAGAGGGCAGGGGCCACAGAGAGAACACAGGGAAAAGGTCCTAAGGCTCTGCCTTTAACACACATGGCGGAGGGGGCCGGTGGGAGTGGGGCAGGAAACAGGCTCAAAACTTATTCACCACGTTTGTTTCCTTCTGCTGGGAAATACTGCACGTAACTTGCATGACTTATATTCATTTGACTCACTTCTCAGTTAAGCTATTTTTGAAAAGGTGTATTTTCTATGCTATTAAACACAGTCAACATCTAGAGCATTTTTTGTACTTCTTTCAAGGCAACTAAATGCCTTAATTCAGGTCATGTTTATTCTCCCCCTATCGGGAAAGGCTGCAAAGTGTGGGGGCCAGAGTGTAGACTCTGAGGCCAGCCTGCCCAGGTTCAGGTCTAGGTGCTGCCACTTCTCAGCTACCGCCCTCCTCAGCTGCTTCCTCAGCCCCTCCACCTCCTAAGCTGCTCCCTCAGCCTCTCCACTCCCCTCAGCTACTCCCTCAGCCCCCCACCTCACTCCCCCACCCCTACTCCCTCA